>NMRB01000009.1:610073-621918 GCA_002633025.1 Notospermus geniculatus | reverse complement strand
TTGGCGTGATTTTCTGTATTTCGCCCGTCCATTCGATGCATCCCCTTCGCTTCCTTCGGAAGCTCTACGTGTGTACAGTAACCCGTGTGTTATTCGTACCCCGAACATTGTCAGTATTACCTCGAACATCGTCAATAATTTGATAACAGCTCCCCAGACCCCCGTGATCAGTCTATAAGTTGATTATAAGTTGATTTGTGCTACATGTATATCAGCTTTGCAACGATGTGGTGATGAACTATCAACTAGTGAGACGCAACCTAAACCACCCTGAGAGCCGATTTGTGAGTGGGCGGGAATGAATGACGTCATCAGTTTTTGTGTACTGTACACAGTACACAGTACAGAGTACACAGTACACAGTTTTTGTGTATGTGGTTATCCAAATTGAAGAGTGGTTAAAGGGTGGTTTGGATGTTTTCAACATCACGGTTGTAGCTAGTCCTAGAACGAGCAAATACGAACTAACAACGCTGTTCAGCGCTGCTGCTTTATTCAATGATCAGCTCGACCTTTTTCCTCTGCAGGTTTTCTCCAGTACAGATACGAAAATTCCTGGCATTATGTGATTGGTGTTCGGTGTTTGGGCCTAAAGTCGCCAGCAGATGCAGATCTCGAGATTACGTCACGTTCAATCTGTGCGCCCTCGCCAAGGGACAGCAATTAATGGAATACGGCATTGATGTCAAACGAGACTTCTGAGAACCGGTTGAGCGCAGGATCTGCTTACGTCATTCGCAAGATTTGAAAACGTAGAGCACACTGCCTAATTCCGGTCATGTTGGAGCAGCTACCATGCTCCATTTTAGGATATTTTCTGCCAACACTTGTTAAGGAGTATTCAGTTTGTTACTTGATTACAAAGCGATAGTTTTTTTTGCTCTGGATACACTTATATTTTGAAGCCATGAGCTGTTGTGATGCACATGTCGATGTGGATTTGAAAGGCAACCTCGGGCCTACGCTCCTCCCGTGTTTGTACGGGTTCACACTGAAGTCTCCGCTCGCTTGTGGTGTTTACGGTACAGCAGTTCGAGCCAGGAACCACTGAGGACGAGCAGTATACCTCCGACGAAAGACTCCATTCACACGCCACACTTAATACACACTACCACGATCGAAGTGCCAAGGTTAAGCCAAGCCTGACAAATCAGACTTTTCCCCACCTATTGTTTGATAACTGAATTAAATGTCAAGTTCTTTGTTCATGTTTGCATCACGCACTAACAGGAGTTTATTATTCAGCATCTCATGGCGGCTTCGTCGCTATATCTTTGCCCACCTGAACGAAATTTCACCAGATAAAAACGAATAAAAAAATGGCTACGTCCAATCACATTAGCGTTTGGTATCACGTGGCCGAGTCGGAACGTCTCACTGACCCTACCTAGCGAGCAATCAGTGACTTAAATTATTGCTGTATTTTTGAGGAATAAAATCTTTTTTAAACATCTCTACGTCTATATTTCTTACATTGGGAACCAACTGTTTTGTCCCGATGAAGACTGCCAACATGCCTACTGACTTCAGCGCAAGCATATAGAGGGCTGTGTGGTCACAATGTTACTTTAGCTCTGTGTGCACTTAGCTTTAGACTAAGCTTTGATCATTTGGTAAACTTAAGACTGGTAGGCTGTATGCGAACGAGAGGTGAAGTGTGTGAAAGGAACGTGACTGACTTATTTAATTGTTTTTTATTCTTTATTGGCCGATGAAGCATTCTTGATGATAAAATACAAATACAAGAGTAGAAATATTAAAAAGATAGCATTGCAGAGCGGCAAAAACCTCCACAGTCGCAGAATAATGTTAACATGTGGAAACAACATCATTTTTATCATACAATGTACATTCAAATGAATCAGCCAAATTTGAAGCAAATTCCAAGTGTTATCAAACTTTATTTATTTCCCTTGCGGGCGAGGGTTGGTGTTTTTCTTGACGTTGAGGAAAAACGCAAGAGTGCAGGAAACACCCCCCCCCTCCCTTTTTCTAAAATACATATTGTATAATTTATCCCCGGTGGCCGTCTTAATGACGACAAAAACATGTCTAGCAAGCAATTGACGCCACTTAGCTAAGTTCAAGTTCGAAGGCGAACTTCATGATTCCATGATTTCTACCGTTTATGATAATAATCTCGACAACTCTTCGACTTGAACCTGAGCATCTCATTCAAACGCCTCAAAAGTTCTATCATTGAGACGCATCAACAAACAAGTCAAATTGCACTTTACAGAATCAATATGGCGCATCAAGAGGGGGCGTGGTCTTCCGTTGACGAAACTCCCGGATGCTACGTGTCGTCGTCATATTCATCATAGGCCTCAGTTTTGATCCTCCGGCAGACGCAACAGGCGAGAATCACGCTTATCACCTGAAGAAAAGAGACAAACCTTTTATGGATAGTATTTTTTGGCCGAACACCCAAAAACACTGAAGGATATCGAACTGAGATCAGTCGTAATCTTCGACACCAATATTCGCTGGCTTTGTGTTTCATTACCAGAGTTCAATAAAGAGTTACAAGGGCTCGACCAATGTCAGTCATTCGTGTGATCAATTTTGGAACTCACCTCGAAGAGTGCGAGTCCGGAGCCGACGCACAGAAGTACGATACCATTCTTATCAAACCATTTCCCAATGCCTTTCCGACATCCCTGCAGAAAATATAATGAGTGCATGGTTATATTTGACAAACGTTTGAAGTCCAGCCTGCCCCACGACCCCAAGTGGACATGTGATCGTACCTGAAATCAGTGTCACTCCTGAGCGATATGAACTTGAATTCAACCTACATCAAGACTAACTTACATATTCATGCACGTAATTATTATCCACGCCCTTTGACTTATTCTCAATGTAGGCCTTAACGCTTGCGAGGCATTTTTCGTAGTCTTTGACGTCGTTGGCAGTCATTTTGTAAGCTTGCTCTTTCGTGAGGCGTTTGTTGGTGACGCAGCACGAGGGTGGGATCTTCCCCTACAGAAAGGAAAAGAGTCCGTCACATCCCGTGTTTACACAGCAATAGGAAGCTTTAGATTTGACACTGACAACGAGAAAATGCAGAGGACATGGTAGACTTTTCTTGGCATCAAATTTCTGATCGCTTTCTACGTCACGTCCCAACATCACCATAATGACTGGGGACGTGGTCGCCATCTATACTCTGCCTAGCGACTTTCCCCCTTGGAAAGTACTGGAAAGTGCGTGCACACGATTGAATTGTACATACCGTTGTTTGGTAGTAGACGCTCTTCCCATAATCCTTGCTGGTGAGCGCACCACAACACTCCAACTGAAAGGAAAATAAAAGAGTTGGACAATATAATGATCGTTTCTTTTGAGAAGATCTTCGTCCAAATATGCCCTCGTATGGCTGCAGCATTTCAGGGCTTTCCTCCTGACTGCCAATATTGTCCTTCAAGTTCATTTTCTTTACAGAATCTCTCCAACGGTCGACGTGAAAGATCGATTTTGTTCACCTTGTCATATTCACTTCTTTGTATTCTTCCTTACCTCGTATTGTGTGTAGTCCCAAGATCCGTCAAAAGAGGTCCCGTTGCCGTATGATGTCCTCATGTTACGCTGCATCCCTTCCAGCAGGAAGTCGTACACCTGAAGGGCAAACAGAGGTAGGACATTACGAAATTGTTTGCAACATGTGAATTCTGTGGCCAATGGGAGACACGCTAGGAAAGTTCAGCATAGATTCCGAATGTTTTCTCCGGCCTTCTCTGCTGCTGCGGTAGAAAAAATTGATCATCACAACCCAGGCAGTGTTTCTTTGCATCATACCAAAAACAGATGAGAGAGGGTCCTCTCTTATCTATTTTTGATTATACCAATGCTTGTTACTGACGAAGGTGTCTGAATTACATCCACTACTGCACTTACAATATACTGTTTGAAGAACCACACAAGAAGTCCGGGCGTCAACTCTCCAATGATTATGACCACCAGGAAAAATATGTACTGAAATAGGAGAAAAGTTGCTTCAGCCGTTTTTGGGGCTCCACATGGAATTCCGCAAAGGACCGTTCGTCATGATTTTTGGGGTCTGACTCGTGGACTTAAAAACTGAATGTCAATCTGTGAGAAGATAGAAACTTGGTGTATCACTCACCAGGCCCAGCATACACTTGCTCTCTCTGATGGCACCACAACAGCCGAGGACTCCCACCAAGATTACAAATACCCCTAAACCTATCAGCAACCATGCTGCCGTCTTGATGTGAGGATCTTTGGCGCTGATGGCAATCAAGTTGATGTATCGTATAATGGTGGGGTCGACTAGCAACCAGATGCCCACACCAACGATGGTACAGCCTCCTATCTGAAACGGAATGAGGGACACCTATTTCATGTACGTACGTGGCACTCTCTGTTAAAAGCACGATGGCAACTGGTCACACGACAAAGTGATGCTAGCTACGATGACTTACCCAGAATATGACGTTGAATGCAAATAACCAATGTTTTGAACACGTTAATCCACCAAACAGACCCATTTTATCTTTCTACGAATCAAGCACCTGAAATGTACGAGATGTTGTTGGTTATATAATATCCCGGAGGCCCCTCAAAATGCTCCTCTCTCTTTCAGTATTCTTCCAGTTGTATGAGTAAGCCTACAGGGCCTGTTGCAATCATTGATTTCTATTAAAACTACTTGTAGGCCTATAGATTATCAGCCATTGATTATAAGCAGTGTACGTTGTCATGGAAATCGTATCTGTACACTAGGCCTTGATCCGGGGCCTTGATATAAATTTGCCTCTACGGCTATTGGCGCGTGAAGATAATGGGGTCATGTTGATTGGCCAATTTATTTCCAACGATGACATTTTTTATTTCAGAACATTCGAAGGGATTTGGCTCTGCAAAGCGTTCAACAGCTAAAAAGAAGTTTGGAGTAGGGATCGAGGGTTGTCATGGCTCTTTATCCTGAGCATAGTTTGGCTTGTCTTGTATAGATGGCAATAATGACATTCATTGCTGGGGAATGCGAGTCCTCAACGGGATGTCCCAATTTCTCCTTTTTTGGTGGTGGTGGGGGAGGGGGGGGGGCTCGTCTTCATCAACGAAATCCTCTGGCCATCCTGACCAAGAGGGCATGGAGGGGTATAATAGAGGAGCAATGAAAATGAAAGCAGGATCAGTTCGACCAGAACGGGTGATAGACTATGAACACAATCATGACGAACTCAGGCGCGGCGTTCACAAGCACCGAGAACAAACGATCAAAAGAATTGTTCGAATCCAATGTATACGATTACCTTTATTTCGAATCCTCTGAAATGCCTGAAAAATATCAGTACATGTATCAATACATTTCATCTACACGTAGAAGACAGTTAGTAAACTTTCCGCCATTACACTTGAAGACATACATGTACACATCACACACCAACGATCGTCCATTCAAATATTTTATTATGATCGCTATCGCACCTATTGCACACAAGATCTCAGTGCATTATGTGCAGTACACTACAGACAGGTGACAAAGGATTGGAATGCCCGCAGGAATCGGAGCATTGTGCCAACTATTGACCCAATCTGTGACAATGGCTGCCTGTTCGAGCAGACGATAAGAGTCTCGAGCAGCAGGAAGGAATCGCATGTTTTCACCTGCTTGAACGAGACTGTGGCGAATGGTTCATTCACGTGTGCTTGAAATTTGACAGAAACGATACCAACGGGTCTAAAAAGCCATGAAGAGGCCTAGATTAGAAAAGTAACGCCTAAAGGCCGACAGAAGAAGAGTTTTCCTCTGTGGGTACTGAAGGCTACCGAACATCCAAGGTGGTGGTCGAACAGGTCCTTTCCTCTTCTGAGTGCCGATTGTAATCAATTTTTGGACCCTTCGATATGTGTTTCATCTGACCAAAAGGTATCAGATTCGCTCGAAATGAGCGTGAAATCAACATGAGTTAATACCAGATGTGAATCTGACAAGCAGCCGTCGATTCGACGCTCGGGACTCCTCCCACCATGGCGACCAAATCCAGTCGCGGGCAGAGAACCAGTCTATAAATCCACTATCAGATTATCGGAGGAATCATCATCATCAGCAGCAGCAACAACAAATCGCTGCTTGAATCTTCGGTTACCTCTTTGCTTCTCCTCAAGCCACGCTCTCCCTTTCATAACAACAGCAATAGCCCGAGGAAGAACATGAGGGTCAGATGAGGGTTTTCTCGTAATAATCTTTAACTTCTTTCCTCACTCAGATACATTGGATAGTTCGGCATTCCTCTGATTAGAACAGTACCAGCCCTCGCCCTGCTAGAGGTTGGAGTTTTAATGAAGCTATCATTTGATTGGATACATCACTTTTCACGGATTAAACGATAATTCATAAGGGACTATGCCTGCTGTTTTGGGATTAGTGATTCTGACTTCATATCTGTCTTTCACGGGTGAGTGGTTTCTATTTCTTGCGACATTGCTCCTCTGATATTCGACCATTTACAAGTATGAAAGCATTCCGGGTGTGCATGTCTTGAAGGACGTGGTTTGGTTGCGATTAAAAATTAAGAGACTGTAAAGGCTGCTCCACGTGACAGTTTTCGTCTGCGTCTCTGGGGAACTCAACCAGAGGAAATTATGGGCAGTCGTTTGTGTCATTGGTCTCAGCGTAACTCAAACCAAAGGTGGATTGCCCAATGCATAGCCAACTCGCCGAGAAAATTCTCACAAAAACTGAGGAGCAGCACCTTTATTCATGACAGTGTATCCTTAAAAATCTACTTACACTGCACCTTAGCTTACTTTCTAAGTTAGCTTACTTCTTATCTACTGTACATGTACATGTACATGTACCTATACCTTACCTTATTACCTTCTACTACCTTCAGAATGAAAGGTACGATTCTTTTTCAGTTTCATTCAGTATTCAATCCTCTTCTTTTCCCCTGAGTACTATTTTCAAATGCACACAGCTTGTGATGTGCATCACCCAGTGAAACATGTGTTGATGTGTTGATCGGCGCAACCGATTTTCAACTTGAGGAGGCGTCGCATAAGTCACATAAAATCAGTTATATGTTCCCTGGCGAGTAGTTGGGACGAGTTGAATTACTCAGTGTAGCGTTCAGATTCATTTCCACTTGATAATTCGAATGTACGACGACATGCAACGATCGTGTAACGTAATTTTGATCGTTTTTTCCTCGCGAAGCTCCAGTTCTGTTCATTCGCTTCTGTTTCCATAAATTTGAATTGATGCGTTCTTCGCTTGATTTGGCGTTTGTCATCTGTCTTTGATACATGCAGAAACAAGTGATGTATCTGATCATTAGAGAGTTTTCGCACAGCCAACGAGAACGCCAATCCCCATTGTTGAGTCGATGCCACGAACAGGGTCGTGGTTTTCGATCCGCCCGGGCGATCCGCTTACTCCCAACCTTCCTTCGGTTGAGAACGAAATCAGTTGATATAACTCATAACGACATAAACTATATTAGCCGCCCTTTCTTACTTAAAATGATCGGAATAGACGTCACTTTTGCCAATGAAAGATCAGTTATGAGTGTGTTTAGTAAACGTAAGTAATATATGCATCACTGAAGGCGTAGGATATAACGTATCTTCGACGTTTTCGTTTGTTGGTTTTTCATCCTGTGACCGCCAGAAATCGCGCAAAATTCTTTTTTCACTAGTTAATGTACAATTCTCAAGAAGAAGTTATTTAAAGAAAAAACTTCCACAGCCTTGGCCGAGACTTGAAGTTTTCAAAATTTTGGCTTTCTACAGGGTCTGTGAAACAGAACCCAGAACACCGCCTTAAAAAGATGTTGATGGAAGATTATGACACGACCGTAAGACCTGTGAAGAACGTTTCAGATAAAGTGGTAGTTCGAATGGATATCACCCCCAAACAGATAAGAAATCTGGTAAGTGAACAACTTCCCCGGTAAGTTAATGTACTGTGAGAGCCTGAAGAATAACAAGTGGTTTTATTACCATAATAGCGATACAAGGAAGCGTAAGTGTAACGCATTTAAGCGTCACTGCAGTTAAAATACTCAATTGTAACTGATGATTCAGGTCGATAGCGTTACTTTATCACTTATTGCTTTCAAAGTACTGCGACAAATGGATTTATCTCTCACCATTCAGCACTCAGGGTTGAAACACTCTCGAAGTAACTTACTTCATGTACCACTCATTGCTTTTGGAGTAGGAGTCGACAGCTTCTCTGGCTGTAACGTTCAAATTCTACTTTCAGGACGAAAGGAATCAAGTGTTGTACACCAACATATGGTTCAGAATCGTAAGTAACGGTTACATATTGTACATTAGAGAGATTAGGAAAATGTACGATAAACGTAAACGATACGAAATGACGTCACACTCCGTTCATACACTAGTAAAAGCGGTTAATGAATGACACCCATACGAATCATTAACGTTCATCCATTCACAATCACAAATGTTTGGCTGACATTCGAAGTATGTAATACGAAATCTCAAAATTAGTATACCCTAACCGCAACCCATTTTACTGACTGCATTCCTCCCGAATTTGTTTGCCGTCGTCACGTTTATCGACGTCCGTTCAAACATCTGACAAGCAACAAAGATTGAAATTACCCCCGAACTGATCAGGCTGGCACAGGAACAAATGACCCATCATCTCCACGATCACACATCTGCCTCGAAGTGGCCGACATCAGAGACATTATGACATGACCAAGTACGGCGAAATATCGGAGATATGTCATGTGACGTCTCCCCATCGAAGGCAGGTTAGATGATTTGGCGTGTGTGATGCAAATAACCGGAGTGGAGTTCATTCACATCCAGACACATTATTGTCAATGGTGTTCTGTCGGGTGAAAACGACTAGACGCTGTGAAAGGAATGGTCGTCCTGGGAAGCAACTCTGCGTGCAATAGTCTCCATGTATATTCGAATGGCCACGTTCTTTATCGCCATATTCTGATCCCTCGTTGAACCGCGGTAACATTTTCAATGTTCCCCATCTGTTTGTGTTCCCCTGATGGAATACGCTGCAACTTGACGATAGGGGACACAGAGAAACGTGTCGATCTATCTGCCAGCGTTTGCAAAACAGTAAGGGAAACACTGGCATATGGAAACACTGGCAGATGTTACACCTAGATTTCTTGTGGATTTAGATTCCCGGCACTGCGGGATGGATATTTCTGCATGTTCTTTGCCATTATATTTTCTGTCTCTTTCACCAAACACCATTGTTCTATCGATCAGTGTCTGGTCTCTAATTAGTGATAACCATTAGAGCTGAGAGATTGCCACTGATCGAGCTGATTGACTCCCTCTGGCTGGGCGATTCTCATCAGTCGATCTATGGTGTGATCATCGGCAACCGCTGGGAGGCACGGTCATCGACATTCGCTTCACGGACTTGGAATGATGTCGGTAATGTCTCTTAAATGGTACATGGTATGAATCTGATCCACGACACATTCGGTCGTGCATTCCGTGTCATGTCCTCTTCGACAACAGCAGATTCCCGAACACCCGTCACATCTGAAAAACTAGGGATGCAGTAAATCTAAGGAATTTGTAATGATTTGGTGCACTGTAAAGCTGGGACCTAAGCTCTCCCATCGGTTTTAAGCTAGCTAAGTGGAAAAACCACTTTAGCTTCGATAGATTCTCGAGCCCAAAATCTCCTTTGTCACACTAAATCATTAGACAGTTCGGGTTTTTGCTTCCTTTGATAAAGTCTGATAGGTGCATGTAGGTTTTTTGTTAATTTTTCTTGAATATGTCTTGGCCTTTTACTTCGATAAGTCATTAGGAGAGTATTCAGAGTGGCAAGTGTTATGTTCCCCCATTTCTACCATTAAGTAGTTTAATTTCATTTAAGATTAAAAGGATACTTTCAGCCGAACGTATTCAGTGATGGTGAAAAAGGTGACATGTTCATGAAACCAGGGGAGATCAGATTCAATACATCAGGAAATGATATAAATCAGGAGAGAACCGTGTGCGTTTGATAGTAAATGTCACTGGCTGATATACAAATAGACTGAGTGAACCAATCAAGAGGGAAGTCACGCTAGGCTGAGCAACGTTTACATTAATCATGTCCGTAAACCAGTCAGGGAATAAGTTACACCACCACTTAGGCGAGATGGCTTCTTCACACATTGTGAGGAAATTGGATGTCCTACATCATCCATGTCATCCACTCGTCCTTTTATAAAGAGTAAGGAAGTTTTCGCAAAGCCTCCGAACGCCAATCCCGTTGTTTGATGCAGCGAAGAGAGCGCCACGCTAAAGGATAGACGTTCCCGTTGGAGTTTCGGAGGCTTTGCGAGAATCCGTCGCAGTCACGAATTGGATGATTCACAGGAAAAACTAGACACGTGAAATCCTGCTTTGATGCCTTCATGCCTTCAGCTTTCCCTAAAACCGAGCAAGAACGTTGAAATCTTCTTGAAGATCCTACCGATGCCCTCGCCTCTACAAGCCAGCCGTCTTAGCATCGTTCATCGTCTTGAAGCTCCATTTATTGAAGTCGTAATCGCCAAAGCCATCTCACAGAGACAGTTTGACTTATTGCTTCTTAATATCAAACATCCAAAACTAGCCTCCAGTGATTTCTTGCAGCTGATTTCAATTCAATTTCCTTCTCGGCTCGCTTCATATTTCATTCAGGGCATGTCATGTTTCTAATCGTTTATAGCACGGGGCCATTCGATCATGGGTGAACACTGTCCTAAGGAACGCCGGGCATAAAAGTAGGAATCCCTCTGGTCGTTCCGAAGAACGGTGCAATGGTAGAAACCTTCCTGCAGAAATCGAAGACGCGAAATCTATCCGTACACTGGTCAGCTTCTTACCCAAGTCCATTTACTAGTGGGTGTTCGTTGGAGCCCTCGTCCGCTGGTCATTGTAGCTGCCAGGTCCCACCTTACTTCTTAGATGCAGGCAACTGATCCTTGTCAGCCACTTACATGAACGACACTATAGCCCAGCGTGCATGTATGAGATGAAATACCGGTGAAAGTAAATGAATCGGATGGCCGCGTCCGGTTCACCTGGCTACTGTAATCACATTCAGTTCAAAATGAAACCAGACAGGAACCAAGGAGATTCATCAGCTTGGAAACGTGATCGAAACCAGTCTAATTTCTCATTTTGCCACAGGGACTAGAATAAAGTGACAAGCAATATTGAGTTGTTGCTTTGAAAAAACAGAGCAGTAGAAAAGCTCTTTCTCAATATTAGACTTGTAAGTTATGGGATTGACTTGAGATCTCAGAAAAGATAATGATACAGAAAAAATAAACGTAATCAAATAAAGATAAAGGATTTCAATCATTTGACTGAGGCGGACATATTGGATATTACATTCCAGACTTCCTATTATTGAGGGACTCTCTTGTTCTTCTGCACATCATCGCCTTTGATTCAGAATTACCAGCCAGTTTTTCATGGCAAATGGCATAAAAACAATCTGTACTGGTTCCGTGCCTCAAAAAATCGAAGCACAACGGTCAGCCAAGCTGTAGCCTACAGAACGCGATCGTCTTCTTTGACTTGAGCAGTGATTGATGGACCAATCAGAGACTTGTTTGATGGACCAATCAGCGGCTTGTTTACTGCAGCGATCGTCTGACTGAGCGGGAAGTCAATAGAGCGAAGCAGGCGACACTAGATGAGAAAACAGCGATTGTGGATTGCATTCAAAAACATCGCGAAGAGAAACCAACTTTAGTTCCAAGAGCTGGCGGTTCCTGTTGGTGGCGCTACGAAAACTGGTACGTTTCACACTGACTCTGTGAACTGCATTCAATAACTTCCTTTGTTTGTCAAATGCGAAGCGAAATCAACGTTAGTT
>NMRB01000009.1:530028-602087 GCA_002633025.1 Notospermus geniculatus | reverse complement strand
CTATTGGTAAGGCATCAATTTCACACGTTGTTGCCGTCTATCTCCAGATTCAGGCACTAAGCCAGAAGCTGCAAAGAAGCACGCACCGAATACATGCAAACCCCTCTCTAACCTACAGAGGGCGGTACGGAGAACATGACGTCAAAGGAAACCGAAATGGTGTTTCCTCGTGTTCTGTTAGGTTTCCCGGTTGATGGTCCCATTTAGGTAAATAGCCTGTTAAAAAATTCATGGTTACTTTTTCCTCTTTCAGGCCATAGCATTCAGAACTTTAGAACGTCAAGGTACATCAGAAATCGCAGACAAAAAGAACAGCCCTCGCAATCTGAAAACGAATTGTTTGTCGCGAACACTTGGGTCGGAGAGGAGATCTCTCGGGGAAATAGACGCCTACAGCAATATGAACGAACTACAAAATCTTATTTTTAATCTTAAGGATAAGACTCATAAGTTACAGGTGACGTTAGACAAACATTTTGAAGAGCTAGCGATTGCGCAGGCGTGCCAGACAGAATGGCGTCTGATCGCCATGTTGTTGGATAGATTTTTCTTTGGCATATATTCACTGACTTCGACCATTGTTTTCATTGCCTACATGTATCCATCAAGGGAATATGAACAAGATATGTACTGAGGGGTCTTGGCCGTTTACTCAGGGAACTTTTGTCACATGCCTTTCTTCGTAGTTTGAGCAAGTGTAGAAGGGGCGGCTTGTTCGCAACAAATTCTGAACCATTTCACAAAAAGTGGTCACATCATCAGCTTCTTTTTCAATTTTGAAACCTGACTTGGACCCTGTCAGCGTGCTTCCATCAGGAAAGTTGTCATCTCAGATTGTATTCAGTTCATATTGTCCAAAAAGCACTCCTGATGCACTGGCCTGGTACAGTGTCGACGTCCTGACCACAGGTTTGGATTCGGCACACAAGAAATCTTTTCATTCATGTTGTATAGACGTATCTACTAAGCACATCATACGTTTTGTACTGTATACGTATAATAGAACAAATAAATGAATAAGAAACCGTTTGATTGGTCGCCGTGCAGTGACGTCATGGCTGATAGCAGATGCGGCTGATTGATTGGTTGAAAAGCTACAGTTTGCTGCTTTGTTGACCAATCAGTGCGCGTTGACACGGTAGGCGCTGCCAATCTCTTTTCGTTCCAAAGGTAAACTATAGCCTGCTTTTGAGGTCTCCTTTTTTTTCTTCCCCTTCTCGGCAGCCGTCGTCACTTCATCGACACGGTGGGGAAATAAAGCACTAGAGGAACGAGGCCTTTAAGAAGAAAACTTGTCGGGAAAGATCTGGTATTTCAAGTAAGAACAATGTGTCAAGTCATTACTGTTGGACCGATAACAAGTGACAGATTAAATTGAATTAGTGTAATAAGAATGCACTTTCTTTGAAACAAACGTATCAATTTAGCTTTAATTTGCCAGATGGCTGGGCAAATACGGCGCTCTGGTTCGCTAACATCATTCCAGGGGCAGTCGAACGGCATTCATCAGTACGTCAGTAGGCTCCTTACGCCATCATAACCATCTCACAAATGTTCTGACACCATAGAAACTACGAAAGGATATTAACCCTCTATCAGTTCATCCTCAAGACCATCGTGGTTGGATATTCATGGTTTAACTGAAACTATTATCATGCTGAATGGTGTCTTTGTCAATGAAAGCTTTCATTCGGTCGAGCAAAGTAATCCGTCTGTAGACATGATAATAAAAATCTCCCGAACAAACACATGACTCAGGTTGTGTCCCTTTCCCTCGGGGCACCATAGGCCTATCTCCTTTCTCGCTCCTGTCGGTGGGGTCTTTATGTCTGTGCGGATAACCGCGTCAAATCTCTCTTACTGAATGTTTAATAAAAGAAACCTGTGACTGCAAATGTCGGACGTGTATGGCGAGGAAGATCCACTGCGGTTTCCAACCCGTGTCGCACGGTTTTCACAGGTCTTTGTGGGTTTGTCTGTCATTATTTGATCTGATGTAAGCTCATCGCACACGAGGACACAACAGATGATCGCCCAGCGAACGCTTTTGAAAAGCACGTGTTCATCACTTTAGACTATCCATATTGTCTATAAAATTGGCATTGCTTTTCTGGTTCCTTACTCGGGGGAACGTATTTTTAGAAAACAAAACAAAATCGATAGGGCTGAGTTTTTAATCAACTAAAGGTCTTTTCATTACATTATCAGCAGGATTCAGGAACAACAACATTTTGTTTAGAGTAGGCCTACATCAATGAAGGCCTAGAGTTCGCCCGCCAACTTCCCCGCTGGTTACCATGGTGTTAGTGTTGCCAGACCAAACAGCAAAAACAAAAGGTTTGACTCGACATAAAGGACTGCGGGGTTGAGTTGTTGACGTTTGCTCTCCAAGCCCACGGGGCGTTCAGTATCAGATGGTAAATCAGCGGGAATTATCCGGGATTCTGGACGCGTTGAAATCGAGAAAAACGTCGAAAAAACTGCGCTTTACTGGTGAATGAGATGACCACTGGGGGCATAGTATTCTAAGATGAAGTGCATCATCGTTGGTTGCCTGTCGCTGGTAAAGCTGCGGGGCGTGTGTGAAAAAAACAAGTTGTAGCTGCAGAGCCAACTCAAAGAGCTGCTCACAAAGGGTGGTTCAACTTAAACAGCGTTTAAACACTGATTCTCAGACCCAGCATGAGTTCGTTTACGAAATAACACTAACACAGTGCCTTGCCATTGTAAAACCAAATCTTTAACACTGTCAAAGGGGAAATGAATTTCGCTTGAAATTACTATTTTAGGACTCAGTTACCTAATTGGGACCATGGAAGATCAGAAAACACGTTAAAAACAAATTTTCTTTTATGTTTAAACACCTTTTGTCAATTCGCCGAACCCGTCGACTGAATTTTCATCGAGTGCATGCTATCTTTAATAGTGTCACTGAGCGTCTCCATTCATTCTACGTGGTTGACAAAGACACCTGTATACCCCGGAGGATGAGAAAGCACTCCCTATTAAACCCCTTATAATACTCGAACCAGTCTAGCATTACGACCTAAGACAGGGACCAAGTGCGACGTGCAGAACTTAGGAGCTGTTACAGCATTTCTCATAAGGTATGCATAAATCAAGATTGACGGATTTAGAAGTTTTTTGTCAAATGTTGGTTTTCAGGTAGCCCTTCATTACATTCAGATGGGATAACCTTTCGTAAATGCGGTGCTCTGTTATGGCGAGCGGTCCGAATTTCTTTGGAAAACTTTAATCTGTGGCTGATCGTATCAGATGAACGAGACTGAACGCGTTTGCGAATCGTGACGTATCGCTCGCCTGACATCTCAAGAAACTGTCGGTTAGCGAATAATATGGACTTATTTTAATTTGGATTCTTGGTGTGACGATTCTGATGGGAGTTGTGACTGGTGTGATATTTCTTTAGATGGATAATTCAGTTGGTGGCAGGTGACAGAACACGCGATCGCAATTATGATATCGTAAGCTGGAACCTGCCTGGTGAAAAAAGGAATTTCCCCGGTAGCATAGCCACGGATCGCAGCAAATGACACTGTCGATTATCGTCAAGTGTTAATTAAACAGAATAAACGTAGGTACACGGTTTTTCTCATTTTGTGATGTCGGGACTGACGTATTGAAAACATTCTCGCCGTTTAAATGTGCACCCAGTTGACTGCAATTGCTCATTACATCTGGAGTTGACAATTTTAGAACAACATGGCTTTCGTCGGAGAAGGCACAGCACTTAAAGTCCTTAAATACCTCGCTTAATAACCTATACCAATATTGACTCGTATAGTTTAGATGCACTAGGCTATACCTAAACGTTGTCTGGACAATTTACGTCGGAAAAATCCTTAAGTCCCATCAGTGTACCAATGACAAAGGGAAGGCACACTTTAACTTATAAGTGAGTATCAGTTATCCATTAAATTATCAAAGAATTTGGTTCTCTTTGTGAACGTACGGTCTCGATTTTGTGGCTAGTGGAGTTTTAGATCTGTGATGAAGGCACAGTTTGCGGAAGGAAATATGCCTGGGGAGTAAAGGTTCAAACAAGTGAGCAATCACCTCGGAATTACACCCACCTCATCGCGATATCGAGCACAGGAAGGACGCAAGAGCTATAAACAATACTTTTTGACTTTTTGATGCAGCTCCCCAAGTTGACTAACTGATGTTGCAATTTGGAAGTACTGGTGTTGCAACTCCACAGCTGATGATTTTACGTATTTCATGGTTACTCCTACATCCAAGAAATTGTTTGCTCATTCATCAGAAAAATTCATCGAACCGTCCTATTAACGTCTTACGTTTGCTCTGGTAATACAGAAAACAAATAAACAAACTTGTTTCAGACGGCTTTCCGCAGACGAGAACTGTGACTCGCCCCGGAGAGAGGAATACACTCTTCCAGTTCAGACGCAACTTGGTGTAGGCCCGAGGAAAACCTGAAGAAGAAAATCAAGACCCGTTTATCTCACTTGACGTACATAAGTGAGTAATATAGACAGGATATCTCAAGTACTACCGAGATTGATTTTAGTTCCAAGTGGAAGAAATGTCGAGGAATGCCAGGATGCCTCCAGCTCTGAAAAACTCTGGATTTATAGTGATTCTGCTGTCAGGTTTGTACAACTTTTACAACTTCTCAGTAACATGTTACAATGTCGGAATTCGCCTGTTTATTTCCATTAGCCGGTTTTTTCATTCTCGTTGCTGTCACTTTTTCCAAATTTCGTCTGTGGGTGAGTCGTGTATCACCCTAATCACGTCAGGTTGATTTCTAGTATTGAAAAAGTGTTACATCTGGCGGCCAGTCTTGTTCATGTATTTGATATTATTACACTTGTCTGGAATTAAAATCAAGGGGTTTGTATTGAACTTTTCATTCGACACCATACGAACTATCATTGCACGCATTAGCCTGCTCCTTTGTCTCACTATAATTTTAGAACCCGATGTTCTTCGAATCATGCTGGACCCCCTCACTAGGCCTATTGCGAAAATGTGCTCTTAGATTGTTGTCAACCATCACTCTGCAAAATCCTGATTTTGGCCGATGTCACAGAAGAATCTAACGCTTTCCGATGTACGTATGCCCCCCCCCCCCATACGGGTTAAGCGGCCCCATTCCATTGGACTCCAGCAGACCCAAGACCCTTAATTTCCTGAGAAAGAAAACAGGTGGACATCAAGAGGAGGCCGGGGGCATTGTCCCCGATTCTTTAACACCCGTTTGTTGTAAACCACAGTAATGTTTAACAATAGCAAGAAAAACCGAAACACACATAGTCATACAATGTACTTGCCGACGATGAGATCTTGCAAAAGTTAATTTAGAATGCAACTTCTGCCCCTTGTTCTTTATAAGTGATAACTTCGTATGACCCTGATAATATGGCCTAATCATCAGAAGTTGTTAAAAGGAACATCTATACTGACTGTATAGATATCTAACTCCTGACCTGATTTTGATGTTGTTATTGCTTTGGGAAGTGCATCGGCGGTTATCAACCAATTTAGGGTCCATTAATAGTTAAAGATTGATAACAAACACTAGACAACGATAGATTTATTAAAAATAATAGAGAGGTTAGAAAAATGTACGACGAACGTAAACGATACGTGAATGACGTCAAACTCCATTCACCAGTCTGGAATTGGAGCTTTCATGTCGTAGCGGAATCGTTTACGTTTGTCGGTCATTTTCTTAACCTTGCTATTGTTTCCAGTTAAAACGTATAGAAAACCGTAATATAGATATATCATGTAAATTGGTGCACTTGAACCGCATGGCCAGATGCGAAGAATAGGTTTACCTTGATGCACTGGATGTAACATGCAAACTAACTTACATATTACATTAATGATTCTATAGTTTCTTACAAATCTTTCATCGGACGATGGTGAAATCAGGAGTAACATGCCGCAGACGCCATAAGTTAAACAGCTTTTCCAAGAATTAATATTTTTGTGTGTTCTCTAACCTGTTCATATCAGGTTATTACGAGGGAATCGGAGATGAATACAAGGTAGTATTAGATGGATAAGACGGAGAAGTAATCAGTACCAACGACGATCAATCGATCGACAGCTTCGTCGGACATACAGATTTTAAGAGATCGCCCGCAAACTGAAGGGATCATCTCGCAAACTGACGGTGACACTAACGTTGAAAACAAAGGAATAGCGTTGGTAACGTTGAGGAATAACGTTAGTGTTACTGTATGGCAAGAGTTTAAGAAATCGCTCCGTTAACGATAATACAAACGTTAACGTTAATTTTTTACTTTGCAAATGTACATGTACATGTACGTACATGTACATCAGAAAAAAATGTCAGTGTTAGTGTTATCGTTAACGGAGCGTTTTCTTAAACTCTCGGATTTCTTAAACCGTCTAAACACTAAAGTTAACACTTTATTGATAATTTGTGCTGAAGACAAATGAATAGTTCTCTATTAACAATTTGGCGATTCCTGTATTGGCATGTAAACCTGTAGACCCAGACGATGAACCACTGCGGTTACTTCCGACTTCTGAAAGTGCCACTCAAAGTATATGAACAGTTCTATTCATGATAACGTTGAGTGATTGGAATCATAATTCCTCCCACCTCTCCTCAACGATAAGTGCAGGTTCAGCTATCTGAATCTGTAAGATTTGCCATCAGATGGCGATAAAAAGCCTCACTTAACAACGTTACTTTAGATCAAATCGCTGATGCAGTGGTAAGCATGGTCGGGAAAAGACAGGTTGCGGTTCATCTGGTCTCGTAAACCTGTAGTACATACTACTAAGAAGCTGTAAAACCTGACGTTCGTCTAATAAAGGCCCATTAATGTTGATCATCATTCGAGATAACGACTCGAAAATGAGTCCCTCTAATGCTTTTAATTGGATTCGTCGGTTTTGGGTTACTGAAAGTGATAAACTAGATTTTCTAGGTCTCGCAGCCTCTGCACGGTCGTCAGGACGACCCCAGTGTTGCTAACTTCGGGCGGGGCAGCACCGAGAAACCAAAAGGCCGCGTGCCATGCAATCCGAAAACAAGATTGGTACCCGATCTCGCCGTTAGGATTAACACTGAGCACTAGTCGGTAGAGGCTGTCATCCATAACCACCTGATCGTCCGAAAAGCAGCGGTGCATGCCGATAAAAATCGCGTTGATTGGTTAAAAAACATTGATTGTTCTTCTTTTGAATGAGAGCGACCAATCAACGCGTGTTTTAGTGGCTACTTTTCGGACGGTCACGTGATTATAGATTACAGGCGCCACCAATCTCGGTATTTCATCATTAACGAGTTAGATTGGAACCTATCTACTGTAAAGCAGGATTCCCTGTTTCCGACGCCCCTTACCCTAAAATCACTTGATATCATGAGGTATACTTATTGAATATAATTTAAGTCGATGTCAATCCTGGCTTTTATCGCTGGTTGTCGGTAAACTTGAAAGATACACACGACCATTTCCAGTCTCGCCGCGAAACGGAGTTGCAACTTCGGCGTAAAAGTAACGATACTTCACAGGTAATTTGACATGTTTATCCACTCAGTTAGAACTATACTACTGTTGGGAACGTTAAAAGCATATTGACAGCGTAAAAATAAACAAAAACACGGTCAGCAAAGACAATGGATAGAAAATGAACTGTTTGAAATGAAGAGCGTAAGACCTTGGGCGCCAGTCTGGAGAATCTTAGGTGCGAATTTCGATGTTTCTTCGAAAAGCAACGTAATTTGACAGGCTTGAGGCCAAGATGTCGCTGGGCGTTCCGGAAAGGTGTGAAAAAAATGAACGGTAATCGTTCAAAAGCCTCTACAACATAATGTTGCATCGGCACCTTAATGTCAGAAAATGACTCGGTTGTCATTACACAAATGGCACCTCTCTTCTCAAACCGGTTTCTAAGTGATCTATCTTAATTATCATTCTTAATATACCTCTTGAGGTATAGCTTCAATATTCCTGCCACCTTCTCGATGCCAACCTCGCTAAAGAGCTTGTTAGACACCGATGAATGTATTCACACTGAACTAAGAAAGACGATCCCACCACAGTTCATTGGTTGCATATTTCTGGTAAACAAACGTGGCTTATTTGAAACTTGGAGGAAGAAATATCGTCCAATGGCAATCACTGGGGAAAACAGCATGATTTCAGTACTTTTTTTTCATACCAAAAAGGCTCGACCTACTGTTTTGAAGAACTAGCTCCTTGCTTGATGAAACCCGTCTGAATACTAACGTGCTTTCGTTTGCTTTGCTTCCAGCTTTAGCAGCAGTGGTCAGTTCAGAGAAACAAATGGTGGAATTAGATCTACGATATGGCATTGTTAAAGGATATAGTTCCTACGTCTCCTTTATCCATCCACCTAAGCCTTCATACAACAAACGATGTGACGCTCAGGCCGTTATCAAAATCAATTTCTCTGGACCTTTTAAAAGTGCCAAGTTCAACTTAGACTACGCGGACAGACCGCGGTTGTGGACATTTGATGTGAGTGATTCGCCCGCGGCGGATGGATATGGCGGAGGTGGTAATTCAACTAGAGCGGAAGTACAAATTTTCAATAAACAAATGCGGATTTTTTCCAATTCGTTACCGGGATACAATGACGTCACAATTAATGGCGGATATCTGATGAAAGTTGTTGATAATATTGTAAAAAAAGGAATTAAACAAGCAATTGAAGTCAGTGACGAGAGATTGGGATGGACGCATGGAGATTACAAAACTTTCATAGAGTCAAAATTTCTCTTCAATTTGAACAATGGGTTGACAAAAAGACAAGAACAATCGGACAACGTCTACGCTGCATTTAACCGAGTCGTCGCCGGAGATTTCCGAAGTGGCACCGGACTTTGCCGAGTGATCATTACGTTGTCGACGTTGCAGAACGAAGACGGTAGGTACAAACTGATTTCTTATACTTCCAGCTCAGATGATCAACGCCGTTTTGCTGCTGACGGTTTCTAGATGCGTCAGAAGATGGCACGACTGAGTATAGCTTCATCAGGTCGAACACCGGTGTAACGTTTTCTTGTGTTCTCCATATCTCAGAGTTTCAATTCAATAGGGGAACACAGGAAATCTGTGATTCTCGCCTCGCAGCGTTTGGGAGAAATTGAGAAACAGGACACTGTGCATGCACGGTAGGCTATCATTCATCCTCCCACAGCACTCACTGCCTTCGTCACCGTGAGCGCTAAGAACCCCTGATGTTCTCAGGATGAATAATCCCGGATAAGTAAGACATTGATTCGTGCATTTTTTGTGATACTGATCTGTCTCCCATATTCTTTTCTTAGAATACTTCTATCCTGCAGGATAGATGACTACCAACTTGCATATCACTTCTTGCCCTCTCCTGGCCTCTACTGATTCTCGCGCGGTACTTGATGGGTTAGTTTGTCTTGTTTGCGTTTGGTTTTAGTGTCAGTGCTCAACAGGTTGCAAGATGGATAGTCGAATACTCCCTGGCCGCAACCGACCACGACCTGTCTGCAGTCTAGGCTTATCGTGCAATCTCTCTTATGTCGAAGATATCATGTACAGTCTGATTGGCTAATTTCTTACCACGTGGTGTCACTAAGTCGGCCGCATATCTGCATTTGATTGAGTCAAACATATTGATTGGTCAGTTCAAAATCTCACTATGCCCAAATATGGATATGTTTGGATCACGTGGCCTTCACCTCATTCACAATGAGGATCAGGCCTTTCAATGCGTTTGTGTCTCTGAGGCTAGACGAATGTCTGGCGGTCAGTAGAACTTACCTGCCCTTTCTAAGCTTGTATGTCTATGATGTATAGTCATGGGCATTTTTATATTGCCTTTGACATTTTTTGTGTGCTCCGACGACTGGTAAGAACAACCGTATGTTGACCGTACACCGTCATTGACCTGAGGCCCTTGGGGCAATTCCAGGTATTCCAATCCGAAAAAGAAATTGAACAAGTTATTCAAACAAGCATAAAGTTCTCAGACGGCACTCAGGCTATTCAGAAGTTGGTCCAGTAGTTTGTAAATGGTCATTTTTGTCATTCTTAAAAAGCTTTGACCATAAACTTTACCAAATGGCTGAAGTCAATGGCAATATCCCAAAATCCCGCCCAAAATTCGCTGAAGAACATTGGAAAAAAATGTCCTAGACCGGGAGTGTCCGTCATCTGACGAGTGCTGTGGCGCTTTTGGCTGCAACCACATCCTCAAGGTCTATTGTTCCAAGGACCTCCTCTATCGTGTGTAATACGTCAGTGCACAGGTACAGTCCAGCATTGGAAGGACAGGGGACCTCGGAGGTGAAACGTATTGACATTCAGTTTTCAGGTCAATCTTTTGTGTTGGGTATACCTTGCCACACGCATCGAGACCCAGCCTCAGCACCCAAAATATCTATTTCGAATACTTTTGTATATAGAATTTCCCGGAAACCATTCGGTATCTCGATGAAACTCATTACGGACAATGAATTGCTGCCCCTTTAGTAACCTTCGCTGATATTACCGAGGTTGCTTCCAACGGGAATGTATACGGTCAAGGGCGTTACACTGACGATGCGGCCAGACGGAGGTCAAAATCTGCTGTCCGAATGTTGACTTCGTCATATATTATGTATTCCACCTCTAACGATGGTGAGAATGGAAATGGGAAGCTAAGGAGTGTCCTAGCCAAAGGTTGGCAAAGCATCCATTCTAATGTTGAAGTAATGTGCTGGTTTTTACTAGTATATAGCGCTTTAACACTGCAGTGTCAAGAACAGCTCATTCAGCGCATCACTTGATCCTTTCTGACCAGTTGCAGGTACAGAGTAGTGATTCGACCGGATGTCGAACTCGCAGCCTCTCGGTAACGAGTCCGACGCTCTTAGCACTGCGCCACCGTGCTCCCTTCCCTGGTTCCTACCGTTCAGTGGCGTTTGTGGCCCATTCTTTTTCATCACATGCTAACTTAATTCAAATGCCCCACATTTACCTTTTTTCATTTTGAGAATCTCACGTTACAAGAAGTTATGAATTGACGAACTATGTGCGACAACAATCCTTGACATTTTTCTGATAATTGCGCAATAACAAATTGATCAAATGAATTATCTCAATGAAAAAAAGATAAAACGTTGGAATCTTGGTAAACAAGCGCACGTCTGAATAGGATATTTTTGGGGTTATGTTTTATAGTTCAACTGTACTCCAGTGAGAATGACAGCAATATTTGTAATTCTATCCCTTCTCCAGGATGTCTGGATCAAGCAGCTTTTCTTTACATATTTTACTCAAAAAATTACTACAAAACATTCAGATCTCGATGCCACAGGATGGCGTCTACTACAGGTTGTGTCAAAAAAACTAGGAATGACCTATATTTCTTGTGCTGTCAACTTCCCGTTGTACCTGTCCAACCTAATCTGGTTCAGAGATCACCAATCTTTATTTACACTTGTTCAGGGAGCAACATGGATTCGTCCAACATTTAGTTATACTTGTCCAGGGAATGATATAGACTCGTACTGGCCGTGTCGTAGGCACTATGGACTCGTTATGATGATGCTGATTGAGGGAGGAGCACGATTTCGTCAAATTCACGTATTTAGTTACACTGGTTAATGATGAATATTTCATGTGGGGAGAGGTTATCGTCAGCGAGGCAACAGTTGCCCCTCTAGGTCTGCGAACAAGCAGAGATTTTCCGCAAAGCACCGAAACGCCAACGCGAACGCCAATCCCATTGTTCGATGTCACGAAAAGAGCACCGAATGAAAGGATTCGCTGTGGCATTGGCGTTTTGGGGGCTTTGCGAAAATTCGCTGATGTGATTCCTGAACCTGCAAAATCTAATTTTTGGACACAGTGGTTGCTCGGATTCAGAGAATAGTGGTAAAAACCAACGACGGAAACTGTGTCAAATAACCACGTTCTTAATCCCTGACATCATTAGAACTGCAAACTACGGAGAATAGGCGTTTACAATTCATAACTGTTTTTCTGAATGGTGCAAGTGGCTGAACTTTGTGGCGACAAGACATTCTTTTAGAATCGTCAGAGTGGTGTAACTCTGGTTCTCTCATTTCACACAGGTCGTTGTACCAGTGTTCGTTACATGTGACTCACTAACAAGAGCTGCGGGGTCCTCATCCTACAACTCTTCGTGTTGAGACTCGGTCTACAGTCATCANGTTTGGTTTTAGTGTCAGTGCTCAACAGGTTGCAAGATGGATAGTCTAATACTCCCTGGCCGCAACCGACCACGACCTGTCTGCAGTCTAGGCTTATCGTGCAATCTCTCTTATGTCGAAGATATCATGTACAGTCTGATTGGCTGATTTCTTGCCACGTGGTGTCAGTAAGTGGGCCGCATATCTGCATTTGGTTGAGTCAAACATTTTGATTGGTCAGTTCAAAATCTCACTATGCCCAAATATGGATATGTGTGGATCACGTGGCCTTCACCTCATTCACAATGAGGATCAGGCCTTTCAATGCGTTTGTGTCTCTGAGGCAAGACGAATGTCTGGCGGTCAGTAGAACTTACCTGCCCTTTCTAAGCTTGTATGTCTACGATGTATAGTCATGGGCATTTTTATATTGCCTTTGACATTTTTTGTGTGCTCCGACGACTGGTAAGAACAACAGTATGTTGACCGTACACCGTCATTGACCTGAGGCCCTTGGGGCAATTCCAGGTATTCCCATCCGAAAAAGAAATTGAACAAGTTATTCAAACAAGCATAAAGTTCTCAGACGGCACTCAGGCCATTCAGAAGTTGGTCCAGTAGTTTGTAAATGGTCATTTTTGTCATTCTTAAAAAGCTTTGACCATAAACTTTACCAAATGGCTGAAGTCAATGGCAATATCTCAAAATTCGCTGAAGAACATTGGAAAAAAATGTCCTAGACCGGGAGTGTCCGTCATCTGACGAGTGCTGTGGCGCTTTTGGCTGCAACCACATCCTCAAGGTCTATTGTTCCAAGGACCTCCTCTATCGTGTGTAATACATGTACGTCAGTGCACAGGTACAGTCCAGCATTGGAAGGACAGGGGACCTCGGAGGTGAAACGTATTGACATTCAGTTTTCAGGTCAATCTTTTGTGTTGGGTATACCTTGCCACACGCATCGAGACCCAGCCTCAGTACCCAAAATATCTATTTCGAATACTTTTGTATATAGAATTTCCCGGAAACCATTCGGTATCTCGATGAAACTCATTATGGACAATGAATTGCTGCCCTTTTAGTAACCTTCGCTGATATTACCGAGGTTGCTTCCAACGGGAATGTATAGGGTCAAGGGCGTTACACTGACGATGCGGCCAGACGGAGGTCAAAATCTGCTGTCCGAATGTTGGCTTCGTCATGTATTCCGCCTCTAACGATGGTGAGAATGGAAATGGGAAGCTAAGGAGTGTCCTAGCCAAAGGTTGGCAAAAGCATCGATTCTAATGTTGAAGTACCGGTAATGTGCGGGTTTTTACTAGTATGTAGCGCTTTTATACTGCAGTGTGGGTTTTTACTAGTATATAGCTTTTTTTTATACTGCATCGTCAAGAACAGCTCATAACGCATCACTTGAACCTTTCTGACCAGTACAGAGTAGAGATGCGACCGGATGTCGAACTCGCAGCCTCTCGGTAACGAGTCCGACGCTCTTAGCACTGCGCCACCGTGCTCCCTTCCCTGGTTCCTACCGTTCAGTGGCGTTTGTGGCCCATTCTTTTTCATCACATGCTAACTTAATTCAAATGCCCCACATTTACCTTTTTTTCATTTTGAGAATCTCACGTTACAAGAAGTTATGAATTGACGAACTATGTGCGACAACAATCCTTGACATTTTTCTGATAATTGCGCAATAACAAATTGATCAAGTGAATTATCTCAATGAAAAAAAGATAAAACGTTGGAATCTTGGTAAACAAGCGCACGTCTGAATAGGATATTTTTGGGCTTATGTTTTATAGTTCAACTGTACTCCAGTGAGAATGACAGCAATATTTGTAATTCTATCCCTTCTCCAGGATGTCTGGATCAAGCAGCTTTTCTTTACATATTTTACTCAAAAAATTACTACAAAACATTCAGATCTCGATGCCACAGGATGGCGTCTACTACAGGTTGTGTCAAAAAAAACTAGGAATGACCTATATTTCTTGTGCTGTCAACTTCCCGTTGTACCTGTCCAACCTAATCTGGTTCAGAGATCACCAATCTTTATTTACACTTGTTCAGGGAGCAACATGGATTCGTCCAACATTTAGTTATACTTGTCCAGGGAATGATATAGACTCGTACTGGCCGTGTCGTAGGCACTATGGACTCGTTATGATGATGCTGATTGAGGGAGGAGCACGATTTCGTCAAATTCACGTATTTAGTTACACTGGTTAATGATGAATATTTCATGTGGGGAGAGGTTATCGTCAGCGAGGCAACAGTTGCCCCTCTAGGTCTGCGAACAAGCAGAGATTTTCCGCAAAGCACCGAAACGCCAACGCGAACGCCAATCCCATTGTTCGATCTCACGAAAAGAGAACCGAATGAAAGGATTCGCTGTGGCATTGGCGTTTTGGGGGCTTTGCGAAAATTCGCTGATGTGATTCCTGAACCTGCAAAATCTAATTTTTGGACACAGTGGTTGCTCGGATTCAGAGAATAGTGGTAAAAACCAACGACGGAAACTGTGTCAAATAACCACGTTCTTAATCCCTGACATCATTAGAACTGCAAACTACGGAGAATAGGCGTTTACAATTCATAACTGTTTTTCTGAATGGTGCAAGTGGCTGAACTTTGTGGCGACAAGACATTCTTTTAGAATCGTCAGAGTGGTGTAACTCTGGTTCTCTCATTTCACACAGGTCGTTGTACCAGTGTTCGTTACATGTGACTCACTAACAAGAGCTGCGGGGTCCTCATCCTACAACTCTTCGTGTTGAGACTCGGTCTACAGTCATCAGATGAATCATACAATAGAACACCTCATTCACCTGAGTTTGGAAGCAGTTCTTTCAAATGCAACCACATCGGCGAGTATCCAGTCTGATGTTTCGCAACTCTGAACCTTTTTTGTTGATGAAGTCAGGATGAACTATGTAATCCAAATTTCTTTCTTGATATCAAACTTGGATGTCAGTGAGGTTCTTCCCAAACTTTTCCGATTGATGGTACCATAGAACCGACACCACCCTGTCCAGCGTCACACCCAGTATCCAACCGAGAACACTCTAGTTGCGACGGCGGCCGTTTCAAAGTATGTCAAGCCGTATTCAAGAGACCGTGGGCAGTACTGGCAGTACCTTCTCCTGGTAGCAGCGGCGTTCCCCTCCCAGGTGCAGTGACCACAAAGGGTGGTGGTGGAACTGTTCTCCAGGGGATGACATACACCTCTCGGATTATTATGTCGTTAAGGGGCTGATTCTGATGGCGAAATGAGGGTCGTCCGGTGGATTGGATATATCTGTCTGTTTCTGTTTCGTTTTTGTGTCTTTGGAGACCAGTTGGGGGTAACTTTAGAAGATTCAGATGAACAGGAAGCAGGTATGTTGATCTTAATTTACGGCGGCATTGTAACTTCGGAGACAAAGGCTTCAGAAAATACTTTCCTCAGAGAGGATGCTCCTCATACGAGACAATAGATTATCTCAGAGATAAGCCATCTCGTATCGATGCCGATATTCCTTCGTTACTTTCGTCACTTGAATAATGATACATCAAGATCGATGACTGGCGTTGATAGCCAGGCCCATTTCTGTGTACATGATTTTCGTTCATAAATTCTTTATTTACACGCGTGCAGCGGTTGCACAATTGATGAAAGTTCATCCACAAAAACGTTTCGCTTTCTTCCAACTAAAACGTCAGCTTTTTCCATATTATCGATATTCTGTATTTTGCGCGTTGACATATCTGGGTTTTGATTCACGACTAGGCCATTCGAGAAACCGCGAAAAAGTATGCTGACTTATTCCATTGTCTTGATGTATGGCTGAAGCTCTTGTAGGGAAAAGATAAAGTACAGATGATGTATCACTATTGCTTCAGCGGAAGGAATTTCACTCCCTTCAGTTCCGCAAGGGGGAGCACATTCCACCTGCTTGTTTGCATCTGAATTCCTTCTTTTTACATAAGAACTTGGGACATTCTTCCATCTGTATTGTTTGTTTTGGTATTGTCTGTCTCGACGTCAAATGACCCTAAAAGAAAAGTATGTGTCAAACTCAGTTTATTTGAGAATTAAGGCCATGCGCCCTGAGGTGAGTTATCAATGTGAAGATTGGTAACGTGATACAATTGAATTCATTTTGATTGTATTATCTTCTGATGACATTCTTTATTTTATATGAAACGCATCCAGTGAAGTTTTTTCCTTTCCTCTTAGTAATGTCTGCAATGCAGAGGGCACATCACGAAGTGTCGGCAAACACATACCAATTTTATTGCATGAGAGTTTTTTGAATGTCATTTGTAGGAAGGAGGATGTAGGACCCAGTTATAGGAAATGCCATCTTAGGGTGAATAAACCTAGAGTAAGCCCACGTGAACGTAGTGAAATGGTGCATCTCATCATTTAGCTGGACGGTTTTGAAATACTGTAGTGTGGACTTGTCTCATCCCTTTCCTAACTAGTACCGAACGATGGGATGAAATTGATCAATCAACGCTCATTTCAGCCCCCAAATCCCCAGCTGCGTTTTAGTGGATTCACCCAATGTCTTTTGGAATAAAATAGCAATGGGGACATTTTACCCGGTGACTTGATTTACTTCTGCACTTTGGTCATGGTTGACCTAGATGAGACACCTGTCATTAGATGCACCACATGTGAACCCAGACAGTAATTATGTGGCTTCCCTAATACTGCTAATATCGGATAAATTGACATATCACCTTTCGTATAGTGCGATGCACAGTTTGGCATTTATATGGTGTGCTCCACCCTGAGCAGAGCCAAAATTTTCTACATCGTATTTTGCAAAGTGTACATAGATCTTGATAACTGATGTGAAGCAGACATTACCCCTTGCACTTCCGTTTCTCCAGACGGTATATTAGAGGGCTTCAGTCGGAAATATACGTCAATGTGACCGTAAATGACATTGGTAGATGAGAGGGAGTCGGTGAGAAAAGCACCAAGGTGTATGGATCTACTGAGATGGATAAATACTGTGTGTCTGATAATGCGATATGGTAATGGGACACCATTGTCGGATGACTGACTTTGCCGCATGTTGCACAACTTTGTCAGCAAAAGAAAGAAGAAAATTCACACAAATAATAAAAAAAAAGATATTTATTATATCAGATTACCAAAGGCTTCACAAATTGACCAGCGTGCCCGTATACCGTGTAGCTCTATGTAGTCGCAGCCAAACGTCAACAGTCTTTCAGTTTCCATCTAAATTTTACCTGTTTCCTTGTATGTTCACTTGAGAATTTGTAAATGATATTTTCCGTATTAATAACCAATGTATCAAAGTCAGTAATGAGAGGAAATGGTGATTACCATTACCAGCAGTCGACCGACACGAATTAGGAAATTTGTGGAGGAGGAAAATTGCCCATTACCAGAAAGTGTTCTTACCACCCCCACCGTAATCTAACTTTCCGTTTTGAAACATAGTATATTGATAAAAATATGTGACATTTTCTTGATTAGTAGCCACAGGTTGCTGAAGAAAAAATGAAATGATAGGAAATGGCTAGCGACGCATTCGTGATAGAAAAAGGCACGTAATTAACAATGGGAATGATTCCATGAGGTCGGAAAGTCGGCGGCAGCCCTGACACCGATTGATCGCTTTCTAATGATCGAATTCCCTCAGTGTGAGAGTCACCAGGTACTTTTCGATAAGGCGAAGTAGCCAATCAATGGGCGGCATTAGGGCTGGAGCAGGCACCGGTAGGGCGGCCCAGTCTGGTCACTTGGGGGGACAAATCATCAGTTTGCGGCAACATTTCACTTGCGGATACCCTCGCGTTGTGTCAGTCTTGATTCCCCGGCGAAGACAACGTCTGCATACGTTAGCAGCAGTAGAGACAGAGTTGTTTACGTCGGGCGCGACTCTTGAGGTCCCGGGAAGTCATTGGGATGCTGAAGCCGAAGTGCACGTATAGACGACTCAAGCAGAAGACATCAGGCATTGTAAGGGAATCTGTCAACTCCCTTTGGCGTGTTTGTGAAGAGGAGTAAACGTTAATTATTGGGGAATAAAAGTACCATTCAATCAATCAAAATGACTCCTTATTCTCATTAAAGGTAGATTTCATGAATGATGATGACTGCCAACGATAAACACATTTGCCACCTTTTTCATCGCCTTAGGTTTTATATAATAGTTGAAATCAGTAAAATGTCATCTCGTGTGGTGACCTCACCCTTAAGGAACAGTAGGCCTACTTAGTCGGTGGATCAAACCGGGCGGTCTTTTTGATCTACCCCTTTTCAATGGGATGCGCCAGTCATGATTGATTCACCAGTTCGGAATGAAACCTCTGTCGGGCGGAGAGCTAAAGCCAGAGGTAATTACACCTGCGTGAGTGCTCAGGCTGGGCAGTTGGTTCACTACAAGTCTTGTGAATGCTTTTACTTCACTTTTGTGCTGGACTCTCCAGTGCATTTGTACAGCCGGAAGAAAGTAAAAGTATTTATTCGACTGTATTTACAACAGCAATGAAATACTTAGGATATTTTGATTCGTTTATTTTCTTGGGATCGAACGACCACAACTCACCAAATTTGATCAACGTCATGTTTATGCAGGAATATGTTGGTAGTATTTTGTTGAACAGATTATAAACCTAGGAAAACGCTTTCAACTGCCAGCAAACCCCGTACGCCGAGGGTGTGGTTAATACGAAAGTTTTTTCCTGGTAAAGGATTGTATAAATATGGTTGATTATTTGATAGCTGAACGTCGATATTTGCCAGCCATCCTTCCATGTAAATATTGTTAAACATCTTTTAATGTTCGATACCCGGTTAGTTCTCTCTGACCAGTCAAGAGAGGGCATCGGGTGCAGGGAGATCGACCCTCTTCACGCTAAATCTCGGTTGACGAAGTGCGTGTTCGAGTACATGTATACTGCCGATGGGTTCATCAATTTTGTGGTCATCGCGTACATCTGAGTATTGCATTAGCATCATTTCTCTACATCAATATCCACAATACACGTACGATCTAATCGTCGAGATTCTGCTTTGAATATATACGAAAATCATCTGAATCGAAATGAGCATTCGCAGCCTCGTTCCTTTTGCGTCCGACGTTCATCCTCTACCAACAGCATTTTGAAAATTTAGAGAAAATTTGATCCAAAATTGCTTACGTCAGTCAAAAGCATCTTTTGTCAAGGTCAACAGTCACTTCACCCCTTCGACTACGCGCTGGTAGTTGGTAAAAAACTTTTTTGTTTTTCCAATCAGCGAAATTCTGGTGTGGCGTGTTTGGTATCCAACAGCCGAACAATAGAAGGATTATCCTATTGTTTGGTTGGAGTAAAATCACAATGCAAGAAGGCCCTGATCTGTGACCAAAGAAATGAACCAACAATGGGTGTCATCTGGTAGGCTAGGGAAATGTTTGTGACAGGAAACCTCCACTCTCACAAACGTTCTTCTGTGCCTTCACAAAAAATGGTTGATGTTATATTTTTATCAACGCTGAGAGTCCACGCCGGGGTAAACCACCATCTTGACCTGTTCTGATTAGGGAAGGGGCAGGTCAGGGCCCGTCATTGTTCTATTTAGACCCTGACAAGAAGTGGCTAGTTCGGGGAAGAAGACACCGCGACCATCAAAAGGATATTAGCAATTAGGCCAATGACGCTTTGATATGGGAGTAATGGCCATTTCATTTCTCGTCTAATTTTTCAACCATTGGAAGCTATTTTGACCCTGAAGTGCCACCTCAAGGTGTCATCCATATTGTCAGCTTGTGATTTATGGTTTGGTTCGGGTCAGCCAAAATGTAATGACTTCATTGAAGTATCTGGTCGTTGTATTTTTCAAAGCAGCCTTAACTTCTCACGGTCTATCGGCGAATCCCACGAGGATCATTTCGCCTTATATCTTTATATAATACGAGCTGACTTTGAAGTACACTTTCTGACCTTTGCAGAAGTTTTGCTCTCCTACTTTACCACAAATTTGTTTTTGGTTGAAATTCACTTAGATGCTTGGCACGTAACGTACTATTATACCAGAAATTTATTTGTAACTATTGCCATTTATAAATAATCTCGAGTGGAAATTGAGCTGTTTGACGCAATGCAATAGGTCAAGATTGACCTTAGGTCAAGATTGACCTTATATATGATGGTAATAAGTATCTTTCTTGCTGTCATTCATTATCATTTATGATGAGTATAACTAAGAAGTTGCATCTCACAAACGACGGAGCAGATGATCATGCTAAGTAAGGTCGGGCCTTTAGTTTCGGACCAACGTTCGTCGTCAATAAATGACACGATCACAAAAATATCATGTTGGCCGGGATCGACACCGATAATGATATCCCACGGCGACACCTGGATTGCATCTTTTGTTCCTTTCTTGTCGACCGACACCGCAAGAGGTACCCTAGGAAGTTGTCTGAGAGAGAATACCACTCGGTTCCGGTCCGTGGTTGCCTAACTGAGATATTCCGTAAGCGGAGACTGAGTCGCCACAACAGACGTGTTCAGACGACTCCTTTGCAAAGTCTCCACACCCTCTCATGAAAAATCGCCAGTAAGTCTGCGGACAAAAATAATTAATATATACAAATACGGCTGACATCAAAACTAACAAGTATCGGATTTGTGTGTCTGTTTGGATTCAGTCGCGGATGCGGGGNTGCTCTCTTCTACTGACGGTATTGGAAGGAAAGTTTAAAATGTATTTTTTCAGCAAAATGTACGAGTGGTAACGGCGGATGTCAGCATATCTGTGAAGATGGCCAAAATGGCCCGAAGTGTTCCTGTGCACCAAAGTATATGTTCAGGCAAGACGGGAAGACCTGCATTCGTAAGTAACGTGTTCTTTCTGTATTGCCAGTGAAGTGAGGTGCATACTGTTTGGGGAAGACTGTACACTTTGACCAAACAGAGAAACTTCACTTTATACAAAAAAAAACCGTGGTGAAAGGTATCGAATGTGAAATCAAAAAGGAAAGAACACTTGAATCCGGACGCGTGTAAAAGAATTGGTTCCACTACTAATGGTATTATTGCTATTGCTGCTGCTGCTCTAGCAAGTGTTCCTGTTGAAGATTAAATCAACGAGTTGCTTCTCGAACAGAATTGACAAGACCTGTTGATTACGTCAACGCACCATCGATCAAAAGACAGCAGGGGGATCTTAACAAAGAAACCTCGCCGGGTGTACTACAGGCACCTAAAATACATTTTGGGGTCTGATTGAAGCCAATCAGCAGTGCTTGCTTTTTCAGCAACTTGTGGTATAAACAATGGAGGCTGTGATAGAAAGTGTGACGATACACCCCAGGGACCCAGATGTTCCTGCCCTGAGGGTTTCAACTTGCACCAAGATGGCAAAACATGCCTAGGTAGGTAGAATACTTTACTTCAACAAAACAAGGTTGTAGTGGTAACGACTCGTGATGTTACCAAGCGTTCTTACTTTGATACTGAGGGTAAGACACATAGGCCCGTATTTTAGAATACCGGTACTCCTAGGACTATTGTTATCCTGTTGAGAACAATAGCCTTGGGGAACTCCTTAACGTTGAGGAGTATTCTAAAATACGGGCCATAGACTTGCTTCTCCTTTCCTTACTGGCAGTTTTTTTTGTGTGTTATAGATATTGTTGTCTTGAAATATGAGAATCTCCTTCGTTGCATCCCTTGTTGTTGTTAATGCGACAATGAAGACGTCGGACGAAGGGATCCAAGGGAGTGCAATCTGTTTGCCTGACGGACGGAGTTTCAATCAGAAGAACTTGTCATATTTACGATCAATTTTCAAAAAATGAATAAATGTTTTCTGTTTTTCAGATATAGACGAATGCGGTTTGAGCAAAGGTGGCTGTAGTCATGAGTGTGTTAACACACACGGGAGCTTCGAGTGTATTTGTCCAAAGGGGTACAAAGTCGAAGGAGACGGGAGAACGTGCAAAGGTAAAACGACGACGAGTTTGGTTCAAGGTGCTGCTCTACGTGAAGGTTTCTGTAGTTCTAATACAATTTGTGCATTTTTCTTCAGATATTGACGAGTGTTCGTTTAATACAACATGTCACCACACTTGCGTCAACACGCCAGGGTCTTATGAGTGTCAGTGCAGAGAAGGGTACGAGGCTTATGGAGTGACGCATTGTGGAGGTAAGCCCCCATCATTTTAGATACATGTATAAAGGTATGCGTCTTGTTGACAGAAACTCTCATTGCAAACCCGAACGCGAGATTGCAGTAATTGGTCTTTCTCAACGCCCTGCCATGGTCGTTGCATTAAACACATGAGTGGTGAATGAAATACCTCTATTTTTCCAGACATTGACGAATGTTCCATGAACAACGGCGGCTGTCAGCAGATCTGTACGAACAGCGAAGGGGATTACCAGTGTGAGTGTCAGGCAGGCTTCCGACTCCACCCGAATAAAAAAGACTGTGTAGGTAGGGACGATACAAGTTTTCAATTTTACCCCAGCTTTCCCCAGTTTGTCTTGGGTATAAAGTCATTGCCCCATGCTGTGCTGCGGTGAGCACCTTTCCGTTGCTCAAGCCCGTCCTTAACGGACGATTGTGGAGTCTTTCGTCGGTTTGGAGACGTATCCGATCTCTTTCGTCACAACCTTTAAATTCAGGCAGAATTACTTTCTCCGGACCTTGCGTTAAATATGATATATGAAACCCAGATACGTCTATACGTTCCTGCTTGCAGCAGCTCAGAAATGCCTTCCGCTGAAACCTCCAGTGAAATCCAGCATAACGTGCCGGAAGCAAGGAGAGGAAGAGTCTTGCACAATCTCCTGTCATGGCAACGCCTATTTTACATCATCAGCTGCTAAGGCGTTCACGTACGTTTGTGCAAGACGTACGAATTTCCAATGGATGCACAATGAATTGAATACAACATTACCAAGCTGTTCTGGTGAGTTCAATTACTCAATTACTTTTTTATTTAAAAAAATAGACTTGATGTTTTAGTCTGGTCGAAAGAAAGATTGTTACATTGGTTTTCTTGTAACGAACTGACAGGTGAATTCGTCTGGCGTCGTGCTCGTGTTTTACCTATGCATAGATGATGTAAACAGGCGAATCTAGAATGAGGTACTAGTAGTTGTCGTCATTTCAGACACAGTTCGTTCTCCGATCTACAAAAGGAAGGCAAAGTTTCTCTTCAAGGCAGAAAAATGTCGCTTGAAGAGGCGAAATCGGGAAAAGTTCAAGAACAACTTCGCGCGGACGTTGATTCGTAAGTACCACCATCGACCATGAAGGGAACGGGCCTGGCAATATGAAACTTGAAAGATCGGAGTTCAATAGAACATGTAGAATGTGATGTATCATTCCAGGTGACCGCAAGTTCCGCTGTAGCAGCCTCTGTCAAATCAACTACGTCAACCTCGAATGCGGTACTAGAAGACGAAAGTTCCGCGAAGCTGATACCAGCGAACGGCAAGTGCCGTCAAAGAAAGCCATCATCACGGCTGAATTCCAGCTTCAGGTCAGCCCAAAGGCCCCATCGAGTATGTATAAGCTATAGATTTTCCGTTATAGAAATTCAATATGCCAACTCATTCATGATTAGGAGTCAACGAATTGACCGAAACGTGAGTAGTTACGACGCATCACGTCGTAACTGGCTTCTTCGTACACGTACCGCCGTCTTCTGCGTTTGCTGCTGTGGTACGTTTCTGGCTGGGTCTTTTATCCAACCTCCACGACAGAAGGGCAAGGACCCAATCTACTTGCAGTTCATGTGCCGATCTTGTGAATCTCATCCCAGAATTCCACCTGTTATCGTTTCAGGTACGTGTGATGTCCAGTGCGTCACCAAGAAAACGAAGAGGCGCCTGAAGAACACCCTGAAACTGTTACGGAAATCGATTAATAGGGAACGATTCTTCGTGAGGTATGAGCAAAGTTGTTACCCCAGGCATTCAAATTTTAACGGATTGTCTTGACGATGGCGCAGTGGTAAAGCTTCGGACTCATGATTGACAGGTCACCGATTTGATTCCCCGGTCGAGTCACCACGTTTTTACTCTCAATGGTCTGAAAGGTCAAGTGAAGCGGTGAATGAGCTGCTTCTTGCTGCTGCTGACGCTATCACCTATCATTATTTATCTATTATTAATTACTCTATGTTGAATCTGCAGAGAAAAGGATGATGATTATTTTACCATTTGACTACAGGTTTGAAGGGCAGGCATACGAGGTGTCGCGGAGGTCCTTCAAGACAGAGAGGCAGGTGGAGGAATCGTGCGATGATGGCCAGATACTGGTCAAGGACAAGTGTGGTAAGGCAATGATCCTTCGAGATAAACACTGAATAGTATGGCTGAGAGTATGCAACCTTGTCAGACTCCAAATCTTTTCTGAATTCCGTTGTTGGTTTCACGAGGACGGCCTTGATCTGGTGATAGTCGATGGGGCCTCGCATATCACTTCACATTGGATCGTTGGTCAGTAATTTGAATCCACTGGCAGGGTGAGGCTTTCTTCTTTTCAGTTGCCTGCAGCGAAGGGAGTTACTTCGATCAAAAGTCCTCTTCCTGTGTCCCATGTCCACGAGGAACCTACCAAGACCTCGAAGGCCAGATGTCCTGCACCCCTTGCCCGAATCCGGATGCATTAGGAGGGATACCCGAGGGAGCAAGGAATCTGTCGCAGTGTGGTGGTAAGTTGACCTCTCGTGGTGCGATTTTTAAATGGACTGTTGTTGAACTAAAGGCTCCTCCACGTGAGGGGTTTCTCATACTACATGTTAACTCTCGATGGGCACTTTGGCATCATTGGTTTCCTGACGACTTGCCGCCACTTGTGAACTCTTTTATTTACTGACGTAATCTTCTGATGTCCATTCCAGGCCAATGTCCACCTGGTCATTATTCAGACGATGGCTTTGAGGAGTGTACTCCTTGTAAGATTGGGACCTACCAGCCGGAATATGGACGAACTCAATGTATTCAGTGTGGCAGTAACATCAAGACGAAGGCGGTAGCGTCAGTGTCATTTTCTGACTGCCTAGTTCAAGGTAAGATAATGTTGTTTTGAGATAAACATTGAAAAGTGTTGGTGAGAGCATACAACCTTGGCAGACTCCGACTGCCTTCTGAGTTCCGTTGAGGACAGCGCTTTTGTCAGCCTTGCCCTGTTGTTCTTTCAGAAGTGTGCCTGCCAGGACACTATTATGACGGAGCATCTTCCAGCTGTCTTCGATGTCCGAAATCCACATACCAGCCCGGCTCTGGCCAGAATTTCTGTATAGCCTGCCCTGGAAATACTACCACGGACTCGGATGGGAATGCAAACAGCACCGCATGCAAAGGTAGGGCCAATCTCCGGACATGCAGTATTTTCAGAAGTGGTTGCCGGTTGTTCAAACGACTTCCCATAGTTTTTGTGCTCATGGAGAACCGACTTGCGCTCACGTGGACTTTATTTGGCGATGTATTCCTTTAACTTGCCTTCTTGTTTCAGACAGGACATGTGGAGGAGTCCACGGGCAGCATCAAGGATTCATAGAGAGTCCAAACTACCCCGGAGACTACCCAGCTGATGTGGAATGTACCTGGACAATCGTCCCAGAGAAGGGAAGACGGATACTGGTGGTGATACCCGAGATATACCTCTCTAAAGAGGACAAATGTGGAGATCAGCTGATTATGAGGAAGTCGGGTAAGGTGCTGCTCCATTACGCCAATTCCTGTTGCATTGAGTGGAGCTAAGAGTCTTTCATTCATTTTGTTTGATTTCAGCCTCTCCATATTCCATCACGACCTACGACACCTGTGAATCCACAGACCGACCAATAGCATTCACTGCTAGATCTCGCAAACTGTGGATAAAGTTCAAAACAAACTCAAACAACAGTAGGAAAGGCTTCTCAATTCCTTATGTAACATACAATGGTAAGGACCAATAAAACTCTCCTCCACGTGAGAGTTTTCTCAAGCAAGTTTAAATAGTCTCTATGATACTGGGGAACGCAGCCATAGAAAATTACAAGCAGTCATTTCTGTCAAAGGTCTCAGCTGAAGTCGAAAGGAAACCTACCATGGTGAGAACTCACTGAGAGCAAACTTGCACGTGGAGTACCGGTAGCGCCTTCAAACGACTGCTCAGAGTTTTCTATGCCCGAGTTGCCCGTAGACAGAACTTGTGTGATAAAACTCTCACGTGGTGGAGCACCCATAGACTCATTCACTAAACCAGTGATTCGGAATTACAAGTAGGTTTAAGGGATAAACCAACAAGCGTCCTGTTTAGGTCTTGGACAACATATTTGCCTCTTCTCTTGCAGAGGAATACCAAGATCTCTTAGAAGACATCGTTCGAGATGGGAGACTTTACAGTTCTCATCAACATCAAGAAATCCTAAAGGTATGTTACAAATTCTTCTGCCCCTTACAGCCAAAAACACTGGGAAAAAACCACTGTACATTTAGTACTTGTATCATAGATTTGCCGTCTTCTCAGTGATTGACAAGGGAACCTCTGGCTTCTAACCGCATAACCATTACCAAACATGTACTCGTGACATCTTGACACGTCAGCAGCGCTTCGAGGCATCTTGATGTGTAATACTGCACTTGATACTTTAAATTTGCAGGACCGACAGTTGCTCTCCACACTGTTGGGGCTGATAGCAGAGCCATCTAACTATTTCTCCTACCAGCCCAACGTCTGGCGGTCCATGTTCCCCAAGTCGTTCATCCGTCTGTTGGTGCCAAAAGTTAGGCGATTCTTCTCGACGTGACACCAAGGAAAGAAACATTCATACAAGGAATCCTTTGGAATGAAAATACTCTGAGCCTGAGTATAAAGGGAGAATACAGGACACCTGTAGAGTGCAAGGTTGCGGTAGACTAACGTCACACAAAATTAGGTTGAAACGCAGGTGATAGATGGATATGTGTTCTGCTTTTTGTGAAATAAACATTTCACATTCTTACCGCATAATGCAGGATCAGCTTGTTGTGTAGTTGGATTCTAAATCGTTATTTATTGTACTACAATCTCTAAACCATAGTTTGTAAAACTCATGGACATGTCAAACATAAGGGAGGAAAATGAGCTGCTTGTGTGATGTTTTGCCGAGTATGTGACGTTTTGACGCATCTACTGTTTCATTTACAAGGAGAGACACAGGACTGGTGACCCCATTGGTAGACAGAGCGTGATGACCAACACAGCTTCCAACACAGCGTGATGACCAACATAACACGATAAGACATTAGCCGGAGTCCTCGCTAAAGATGCATCCACACCTGTGGCGTGAATTCCACTGTGCCTAATCCTCGCAGTGTCAACTATACAAGGTGTTCATACTTGCAGTGAGGATCCATGCGGTTGGACAACATGCGACATGAAATCGCATTGCACCACACCGCAAGTGTGCACTGCACTTTATTTAAACTGTCAGCGCACAAATAAGCACAACAGAGAACTGGTACAAATACCGACATAACGGTTTATTCTCTCATACTGGAATCTCAAAAAAAGGCTGGAATCATCAAGGTTGTCCTTCCTCTAATATTAAAAATGCTGTCTGCTTTGCTTGTAAATAGTTGGTGTACATTTACTTTACTCCAAATCGTGTATTATTGTTGTCAATAAATGTGCTATGATTCATTTGGTTACTTGTCAATATTTTTATTATAATGATAAATACCTACTGTCCTTTTACAGCCCCCCACGATGAAATTGGTGTAGGGGAATGGCAATGGCTACAAAGATCTCCAGAAAACCAGATCAATCATTAACTAAGTCTCTCAAACATCACCCCATCACTTGCGCCTCTCCTGCAACTTGGCAGCAGCCTTCTTCTTCATCATCTGTAACTTCTTTTCAGCAGCCATAGCCTGGCTAGCACCACCACTGTTACTCCTCGACAATTGACTCGCACTAGATTTGCCAGAATTTGATGAACTGCTGACACTCTTTGTCGATGTACTTGAACTCGAAACTGAGCTGGCTAACTTAGCTAGTCCTGTGCCAGAACTACTCTTTACCATTCCCCCACTACTGGAACTTTTACCAGTCTTTGACAATTCTGTTGGCTTTGATTTGATTGAGTCCGTAGTTTTTGAACCAAATTTCAAACTATCGAATGATTTTGATGACTTCGTGTCACTGATTTTTGATGATTTAGAAGTCGACAGATTTGCTGCCAGTCCAGCCAGGCCAACAAACGGCTTTGTTCCTCCAGAACTGCTTGATCCTGCAGCCTGAAAATGCAAGAAAATGAAATGATAGAAAGGCTTGATACAAAGCAGCTGTAAATACAAAAAGAGGAAGCCTGTTACAAATATAAAATCATAACTGAGAGAAAACAAGACTGTTTAGCTCATTCAGTGAAACCATATTCTTTGAATATTCCACCTCCATATCAAATGAGTGATCTTTTGGGATACTCTTGTGTAAACTTTACCTTGGCTTCTGCTAGTCTTTTAAATGCTTGGAATGGTGTCTCGGTAGGTGATGGTCTACTGCTCAGAGATGTTGTCGATTTTGTGGTACCGCCAGTCTCCTTGAGGGCGAGGAAGCTTCCAGCTGAGCTTGATGATGCTGATGGTGTCATTGGCTTCATTTTCTGCGGCTTTGTAGTCACCTAAACAAAGCAAGATATCAGAATGATGCAAGCTTGTAAATCGGATTTGGAATTGCACCTGCTTGCGATACATAGGAACGATACTCACTATTTTCTTCATGTTTTTCTGACATCTTGAGCAATACCATACAAATCGCGGGTCATTCACATCCTGGCTTGATACCGACGGTTTGTGACACTGCTGATGGTAAAGGCTGTGGCATTCCTGACATTCAACAAGCTGATTGGCTGCTGTACTGTCAAATTGTCTACAAAGGAAGATGATTCAGGTGAGCTGATGGAATCATTGTGAAGTGAAATTGCTTTTTGGTGCTTTATACAGTTGGTTTCGTCATATCACAGCCATCTAGTACCGTACATCATCTTTCAGTGGAAATATTACTGGTACACAATCTTGTTTGACAAACCAAGTTTGTAATCCATGATAATTTTTTTTCCTCTAAGAGGATGTGACAGCTTCTTTGGAACAGCATTAGTCACTACACAATGATGGCTAAACATGATGTACAGATTTGGGCACTCACCGACAAACTACACACGCAATTCCCATGTCAACAGCAAAGTCATCAGCATCCATTCCAAGATCGTCACTGCTAGAGGAGTCATCCTCCTGCACAATAATCCTCTTTCTTTCTGGCTTGGGTTCTGGCTTTGTACTCTCCATCTTCAGCTTCTTCTCATACTTGTCGTCAAATTTGTCTTTGAGTACAAAATCTTTGTCCTTTGATGTCTTCACCTTATGGTCGTCCTTCTTCATTTCTGCAAATGGTTTTGCCTCTAACTTGGGCTTCTTTGGCTCAGGAGACTGAGCAAACTCAGACAGGTCCTTGCTCACCTGGAAATGGAAATGACACTGACAGCATTTCTGAAATCCTGTCCACTTTGTGTGAGTGGTCTTTCAACATGTGAAGAAATAATTCAAAGTGAATTAGGCCTACATGCATCAGAATCCCAGATAATAACAGGTTATAACGAACAAACTCAACTGTTCAAAATGACAATTGCCCTTTTCCGCAACCTAATACAAACTTTATTTACCTTTTCAAAGTTTCTTTTTTCAATTTCTCTCTTCCTGATTTCATCAAAGTCTGGTTTAGATGCTGTCACTCCATAAGATGACTTGGGGATGATAAGACTTGGCTTGGGGCTGTTGTCCTGAAATGGAACACCAAACAATGATCCATGGAAAATGGAATACTTACTGGTACTCTTGTGCTTTTGGGAAATAATTTTGGTCAGAACTTGATGTCACCCTGATCCACAGACTGTCATTGTGGGTGAGTTGCCCAAGAGTCAGACATAGGCCTACATCCATTTTGAGAAAAAAACAGCATTGATCACATTGATGACAACTTGAGCTATCATTCCGTTGGTTGCAGTCATTGTCGGCCTATTGGCATGCTTACCCTACTCCTTCCTTTCTTCTGAGCAATAGAATCTTCAACCATCTGTTTAAGTTGAGCAGCGGAATCCTTCGCTTTGGAATGGAGCAGCTTCAGAGCCTTCACAAATATTGGGTCAAGTTCAACAGCAGCCATCTCTGCTCTGAAGTATTTAATAAATACGAGGCTTTTAGATAGCATTTGCTACAGTATTGTAATTCTACTACCATAGGGCCCACAGTTTCATCAGCCTGCAAATCCAGTCATAGGAACTCCTTACATGTAGGCCTACCAAAAGCCAAACATGCCAAAGGCATATTAAACAAGATGTAGGCCTATGGCCATGGCCTAGCTTACTTTGCTAGGCCTAGGCGTAGGCCTAGGTAGGCTTAAAGGGCCTCTAGAGGCAGCCAGCATGGCAGGGGAAAACCACGGGGAAAACCCAGGTTGAATACCTCGTACTAGTGATTATTACGTTAAAGTGGCGCCGCCTGGCCGAAGAACCGGTACTGATAGTAGCCTAATGGCGAGCTGCCTCTAGAGGCCCTTTAATATAGTAGGGGCCTACAATAACGACCGAGAGAGAGCAACTGTAAGTGACTCATTTCATCATTCATCATGTCCGTTGATCATCTGTCAACTCGTCAATCAATGTCATCATCAGTACTAGGGCATGTAGGGAAGGGTAGGCCTAGTATTAGTAAGTAGGCTAGGCCTAGCTACAATGTCAATGACCTAGGCTAATTACAAAAATACAATTACATTTATTTATTAGGCCTAGCCTAGGCCTACATACAATTATAATATCAATCATAGGCCTACCGGTAGGCCTACCGGTATAGTGTAAGGATACCGTAGCCAGCACAGCAAATCAAATAGACAAATGGAATGGCACTGCACTCTGTCAAACCTACGGCTAGGCCCAGCCAAAGGCAACAAATCCTCAGACCCTACGCACGAAGCTGTCCATGTGTCAGTGGTGTTCGAGCTTGCTAGCCGAATGCACTAGCTAAGCCTACAGCATGGCAGTGCAGTGTACAACGACAGACAAGCAGACATCCAGATCACAAAGCACATCATACCAGAAAGACAAGGTCTTCATTCGCAATAGCCCAGACCCTATAGGCCTACATTTAGCATTGTTTAGGGAGTGACGTAATGAATATCTTCGTACCTCACATTAGCATTGAACACAGCAAAGAATTTACGCTACCGTGAATGATTTGAGGAGCCTTTAGCTGCTGCCATCTATTGTCGAATAGTAAACTAGCGCCGTGCGCCTTGTACGCATGGGCTGTTAAACCTGGAGAGTGTTACGTGTGTGGAGAGTGAAGAACCGTCCGCTGCTGCCGCCTCTTGTCGAATAATAGAACTATCCTACGCATTTGTACGCATGCTCTGGAAGCTTGGAGGCTTTGTCCGCGTGTGTGGAGATTGACAAGCCGTCAGCTGCTGTCATCTATTGTCCAGTGTTGGAACTTTCCCTGTGCACTTTGTACGCATGCTCTGGTAAGCTTGGAGAGTCCACGTGAGTGTGGAGACTGAAGAGCCGTCTGCTACCTGATCATACATTGTAGACAGCTATACAAGCCTGCCGGTTGTCAAATGGTAAAATAGGGGCCCCATCAATCTGATCTTGGCCATGCATCTGCTCCTTGTTACGCCTTGAAAATTAGGCAAGCCTGTGGGTCTCTTTGTCATCAAAAAGAGGTTCAAAACAACTTTCAACCCCATCTGCATATTATTAGGCCTATCGACATCACCGAGATCTGTCAGACAATTCTGAGCAAAATGGGAAATATTGTCACCGCTTTCAGCGTGATGCCATCTTTAATCATCCTTAGGCCTATCATGTAGGCCTACAGGGTAGGGCCTATTTGCCAATGGTAAGTTCTTCTTCCAGTTCAGAGTTAGGTGCCAAATTCAACAATGCAAGCAGCATCAATGATTGAAAGCTTGGTCATTATTTTGTCTTTTTGTTGAATAAAAAGAGGGGAGTGGGGCTTAAGGTGACGAAAAAAGGCCTTAAAATGGTCTTTTCTTTCAATTCAATTATTTCAATTCAGGGAGGGCCTTTGTCAACAGTTCATGATGAGTGGATGTCCTATTGAATGATAAATCAAAACGTTGATATTTTGAAAAATGACTGTATTCCAGTGGAAAGCACTAAATAAAAACATTAAAACGACATGTACATCATCACTGAAATAGGGAGACTCACTGGGGGGCTTTGACACCACCAATAAGAGAGATGATTAAAGGATAATGTCAAATTCTGTTTTGTACCTTTCTCATCTAAATTTTACGATCAACCAGCAAACTAAAAATACAAACAAAGCAAAAAGAAGCAGAGTCCATATAAATCGATTTCCACCAGATCTAGCAATTTCTGCTAGTCTTCCCATTGTAGCCTTTAGTATTCCACCAGATTTTTCAAAATCCTCATCCTGAAATGGAAAAAAACTGTGTAGAAGTGTCACAGGTCACTGCACTCATTCATTGCAGCAAATCTGACCCTTGATCATCCATCCATTTGGGATTTTTTTCAAGGTGGTACTTTGACACAATTTGCATTATTTTTATTCAAGTTCACTTGCATGCAACAAAGAATAGATGATTGACTAGCCAGTTATACTGGATTCAAGCAAAATGAAATGCATGTAGGCCTATCCTGAATTTTCCATGGACAAATGTAAATCCAACATCAGGAAAACAACATGAATATTCATGAACAGACTAGAGTAAGACTTTACCATCTCTTTTAACATCTTATTCTGATATTTGACTTCTGTTCCTATGTCTATGCTTAACTGAAAGGAAAGAAAACTAGAAAGTGACTTTTGTGAGTCAATTTGAAGCCCACATTTTGCAAGCTGCTGCAGTTTTAATTGAGGGTAGGGAGAAGAACAATATTGATATTCCACAGCACTACAGGGGAATTTCAGGGATATGTGAATCCTAGGCCTACAAATTACAAATTACAAATTACAAATTAGTTTACTGTTCCGTAAAAATACATAGATTTTTATAGGATGAGATACAATAAACGTGTTTGTGTATATAGAAAAGAAAGAGGCGGAGAGTAAATTGCGAGTGGGTTGGGATCTGTCTGGGGAATGTACCCAACCCACATGTCTTATGCAATAACCTGTCTTCTTGACAGGTGAGCCAAAAACGGCATTACTCACCGATTTCAAAGCTTTCACTTTGTATTGCAAGTTTTCTTCAAGTCTTTCATTCTCGTCTTCCACCATCGGGTTACTGTTGACATTCGCCGCTGCCTGACTTGCCTCAGCTGAAAAGAAAAGCATCCACAGGATAATTATAGGCCTACACCCTCATCATCCACGCATGATTAGGCCTACATGGCTTACAATATACCGCCGGTAGGCCTACAAAACTACAAGGCTAGGTCCTACGCCTACCCTGTTACAACACCAACACTGCACAAGTCTACAATGTAGACCCATATTTATAGCCTTTGGCTTTGCCGCGCTGCGTGCGGCCTACCTCCGCGCCTAGGCCCTAGGGCCTACCGTACGGTAGGGTCTAGGCTACATTACAAAGAAGGTAAGGTTTGAAAGTCTAGGCTAAGTCATATTCCTTCCAACATACCAGCGTGTGCCCGTCTCATTTTTAGGAAGATGAAAGTGTATACATCAAAGAAGAAAATTATTCGTCCGGATCATGAAATAATGCAGGAATCTGAACGGACGGACGGACACGTCACTCTCTATCGCCAACAACACCAACACTGGCTTAGACTAGTTCCTCTCTTGGCCGCTCCACTGCGCGGCGCTCCTGTGCGTTCGTCAATGCCAGTGCCAATGCCAATACCATGTTTTAAACCGACCCACATATTAACATGAAAATGAACATGATGAATGACCAATATCGAAACATACCGCTTTTTAGCCGCACCCGTTGATGTATGTGTACAGCATGAGTGTATGGCGTCTGCCACGGGTGTCAATGTTGGCTACGCGACACACGTGCAGGTCGGCGGGGGGGGCTCGTCCGTCAGATGGAAAATAGGACCCAATTTAGACTTTTTTCACCTAAAATCAACAAAACAGTCAAATCAAACAAAAATCGAAACGACTTGAGTAAAAAAGTTAATACAAGTTGCCCTAATTCAAAAGAACACCCTCGGATGATTTTCCGTATAAGTATTCGTCAGCTTAAAAATGTTTCAAATTTCCGAGAAGAAAAAACAAACAAGTGAATTCGGGGTCCGTCTCGAAATGCATGCATTGATTTTGAGGGAAATAGAACTTTGTGAATGCTTTTGGCTGTTTTGATGAGTCGGGCCGATTCACCAGTTCGAAAAAGTGCGCGTATTGCCGTATAAGAGCATCAGGGTTCAAAGTTCATGACCATTTGGTCTAAAATGCGACCTGGATTTTGCTCTGTGCGACCAAAAAAAATGATGTTCTAATGCATTTTGCATTGTGTGCGACTTGATTTTTTGGCCTGTTCGACCAAAATCTGCTTTTTCAGAAAATGAACTTTGATCCCTGAGCATGTTACGCCGGCTCTTTTCATTGCGCACTTGGTGCACTGTGACATGCACGGGAATCGGTTCCTTCCAAAAAAACTTCATATTCGCAAATTACTCTTTTTGCTAAGAGACAGTCGGGATATATGTTGTTCTTTGGAAAATCTTTCCGGTTGTCCGGTTGCCGGGCACTGTCGCGTCGTATCATACCGGTAAATTATGGCGGGTTTTATGGTCTTATCCACCAACACGCGCCGTTTTCTTTTGCGCGCTAACATGTTTAGGCCTAACTGTGGGATAGCGCTGCGCTTCTAAATCCATTTGTCGTCATGCAAATATCGACATCCCTTTTAATTTGCAGGTTTCCCGACAGAAGAATCTCGTGACCGTCACCAGCCGCACCATGTATGGAGACACTGACAGGAGGGATTCAAATCATCCGTCTGCCTCGTGGAGTGACGCAACCTAATGTTTCCTGATAACGACCTCTGACATGATGGGATTGTGACTCTGGGAACAGAGAGATCCCCACTGTTAAAGGGGACACTGACTCATCAAAAAGAACCTCTTAAACAGGGTCCTCAAGACATCGCCTCCATCAAGGAGGCAATAGCGTCCAGTGAAGACAGAAAGAGGCCGACTGACCGGAGTCAGGATCTTTGAAACGGACTTTTAACAGCTGCTCAGATATCTGTTAGTGCATGTTTGGACCCAAAACACAGGATTCAGAAACGGTCCGTGGATTCTAGATGCCGAAAACGCATGGATTACTCCAGAATATTTGCGTATTTTCGACCCCAACGGGGGTCTTCTTCAGGCTGGAACTTTACAATCTGAAAGTATAGAAAAGACTGACTTCCGACTTTATCATAAATTGTGTGTCGATTTTTGTGCTCGCCTTCTCTTTGGATTACTCCAGAACGATGCCGACTAAATAGGTCTAACGGACAGTCGGCTCCGTCAAGGACAAAGAATTACATTGGAGATGCAGTCCTGACAACAATCTCTATCTGCAAGGTGCAGGCCGCACGAAGACTGGGGAAATGGTAAGTAGTTTTCCACTGTTTACATGTTATCGGGACACATTTTCGTCGCACTCGCCGGAGATTTCAAATTTTAAAAAAAATATTTTGAGTGTCTAAACAAAGTGGTCATGAGCACCATCCAAAAATTGGTTNCCCCCCAATTCTTTTTCAGCGTCCACGTGCTTTCCTAGCATGTTGTTCATTGAATGATCGGATACACTTTGAATGATTTGCATAGGCCTATTTCTTTATGTACCGGTAGCGTATTGTCTAAATGTTGATGTTGCGTTCGTCCGTTCGGTGTTTCTGGTTGAGATTCTGGTTTGAGTGAAGACCAAAATTTGACTTCCACGAGGTCACAAGTGTCACTCAGAAATTTACAAATTGGGAAAGATGACAGCGTGTGATTGGACCTAGGCACATGTCAGAGGGATGTGTTAGGTAGGGATAGGCCCAAGGCCAAGAGGCATTTTTTCTTGCACCTACACACATGACACATCTCCCCACATGCACGAATATTTTTGCAAGGTTGAATGACTTTTTTCTAAATTCTTACTGGCAAAACCTCCCAAAGATCCGGGTGGGTGGGACAGTCATTCAGTCTTGTACATTTCGAGAATGAAGACGATACTTTCATTCTTGGAAACTTGTCGTATTGGATCAATTCCCTTTCAGGAATCTGTAAAAGGTTTGTAAACCTGGTTTAGAAACCTTTTACAGATTGGTTATTAACATGGTACCGGTTGTTTTTCTTTTTTTTGGATGGAAGGAAGGAAGGATGGATGTTTCTGATGGATCAATTGTAAAATATCTGATGATTTGTCCTTGGGCAAAAATTGTTCTTCATGAAGGGAGAAATATTTTCAGCATTGAGTTGTGAGTTGAGGCTTTATTTTTTGGTCCGAAAAGACATCACCCCGCGCCCTCTTTACCTGGGGCCTCAGAAAAAAGTCATATTTATTTACCCGAATTCAACTCACTGAATTTACCTGCCAATTGCGATTTATGACCAGAAACGAACTGAATCAAGAGCGCAAATATGGCACAGCTCTTTTGACATTATTCGGTTATGAATGTGCATGAGTGCTGGAGGAAACCGGACCCTCCTGAACAGACAAGTTTTTTCAGATATTTTGCAATTAAAGGAGGTAAGTCAACAATCGGTACCATGTGAAAGCAGAATCTAGTTATGAGATGTCATTTGGTGGATGTGACGTCACAGAATTGGATTCCGCTTTCTTGTGTAGATAATATGACAGGTAGGTTCCAATCCAAATCTGTCGCTTCGGAAGAAAGAGGTCAACCAAAGTACGTACCCGCTACTTTTACTTTAACCCGTCTATGGGTACTCTGTGATAAGCGAATCAGTCGCACAGGTGTGAAGGGAAAGTATGTCCTAGGAAAAACTGTCCTGGGAACAAAAGATATTGTTACATTCTAATCTCTGGCGATTGGTTTCTATAGCCATGCCGCTTATTTCGTCATTCAACAATAGAAGTGGACACTTTTTACAGGGGGACACTCTTACTGCTACAGGTCCTCCCCAACTAGCTGTCTGTAAATATGATTGTTTTTTCGTGTTTTACACTTCAGTGCTGTAACTAATTCTACTTTTTCCACATAACCAATCCACACTCTTTCTCCTATTTTTTACTGTCGTGAAGTTTGAATTGTTCTGAGAAGGGACATGAGCACTTCACATCTTATTTAAAGGGCTCTTCGGCTCCATGGTGCTTCTAGGAAAACAACAATCTGAATCAATCCACCTGAAAAGCTGTGAAAAAACGTTTGACGTTCCGTCAAATCTGATTTCATGAGAAACTCATGAAACTTGTTCAAAAACTTTTTTCAAGATTCAGATTGAACACCGGATCATTTTGATGTGATGGGTGTGGTCCCTCACGAGTCTGCTGGTTTCACATGCGATGGGAGGGGCAAATATGTGGCGGCGACTCGAGGGGATTACGTATACGTTTTCAGGATACTATGACCATGATGACGTGATGTTTATGATCCTTGCCCAGGGTTCCGCTGGACCTTGGAAAGTTTTCTTCACTTATGGAATTTAATTTCCATTTAGTCACTCCTGAATTTTCATGAAAACGCTGGCCAAAATCAATGAATTGACTATTTTCCAATAGTCACTTAGCACATTTCATTCTTTGACGAGTGAAGAGTGGCAGCGGGAACCCTGCTTGCCTAAAATATTGACTAAGAGGATGCAACATGCACAGTGCATCCTCCAAGTGCGCTATCTCGGTATAAAGGTTGCAACACCTTCAAACCTTCGGGAATTTTCGTTCAGGGATGGATGTTTATTTTTGCAGGGACGTTAATTTTTCGCGGATTTTCACCATAGAAGGTGAGTCGGTTGGCAATCCCATCGTCTTTTGACTTATAATGGAACGCGTATGATCATTCTTCATCTTGGTTCTTTTTATTTTTGAGGTTGCCACCTGAAATCACTACATATAACGCAGGCCCTGAGGTTCATTTTGGGTTTCGGACATTGAAGATGGTAGTGGAGATGATGGTAAGTTGCAAAAGGCCTAATGGTAGAAAGAATGAATTCAGATGCTCAACATTGACAGTGTACAAAAATAATTTATTTTGTTTCAAATCCTTCATCCAAATCACTCAACTTCATTATCACTCTCAACATGCTCAATACTCAGAGACAGTGCTACAACAAATCAAAGTTGTGGCACTACCTAAAATGGGTGATACTCATCTCCTGATCAACTATTATCTTACAGTATTGCATAACAATACATTGCAGCCACATAGGTCCATCCATCCAGAGTTGGCGAGACCTGTTCTAGACTGATTCGAATTTCCTTTAGGCCTAGCTTTAGGCATGGTAGGAATACCTTGAGCCACATAACCATGATAACTGACAATATACTACGGTCACTTTTATTATCATCATAAGAAATATCATGAATCAGTGGTACCTGAAAAAACATAATGATTTTTGTAATCTTTTAACCTCGGTATAGTTGGCAGCACTATGTTTCCATCCCTTTTTACGGACTAGCGGGAGCTATAATCTCAATTTCCTTAGTAGTCCTGCACACAATCGATTCCTGTACCGGTATGTGACAAAAAATTGATACGGCAAGATAATTTTATGGATATTTTCCAGTGCACTAAAAATACAACACCTACATGTAGATAGTCATTCTTAAGTACCGTATTTTTCGGACTATAAGGCGCGGCTTTTTTTCATGAAGAGGGTCTAAAATTGGGGGTGCGCCTTATAGGGTGGTGCGCCTTATCTACAGATACAGTCCGAAAATTTGATCAGGAAGTGTCACAACAAGCTAATTAGCTTGTCACAACAAGCTAATTAAAATCATACAACCAGGTCAGTTTGATGCATAATATTGCTGTGGTTCACCTGATGACTGCGTCTTATAGGGAGGTGCGTCTTATAGGGCAGTGCGTCTTATGTATGGATTTCATCAAGGGTTTAGGGTGAAATTAGGGGGTGCGCCTTATAGTCAGGTGCGCCCTATAGTCGCGAAAATACGGTATATTTCAGTCCATGGGTTTATTTTGTATGTATTCCAGAAACTTTATCTTTGTGTCTATTTTCTTCGGTCCTTTTTTGACATATTCTTGGAACTTTCTATAGAAAATGTTGGATATCTTATGACAGTTTGAGCTCTTCGAACTTTCAAGATTCACTTTCATTGCTTCTAGAAGGTCACTAAGGCTTCCATCCACTGGGTGCTGAAACAGAGATTGATTCAATAGTTGATGATACAGTTTTTGCTGCAAATCACAATAATTCACAAGTTTGCAGCCTGAAATTCAAGTTTGCAAGAACCCAATTGATTTGGTGGAGTAATTTACTGGTAACTTGCCACATATCATTGAGTCAGGCATGGTGGGGCAAGTTTATGCCAGTGACAAAGTTCCTATCATACAATACAACTGCAACTGCATGAAAAATGTTCGATAGATAGCTTTCAATGGTGGTTCAATGTGAACTGCAACCACTTACATCTCTAAATGATTGATAAACTGCTTTAAACGATGGTTGTTTATCATTCTGGAATGAGGATCTGCTTCCATGGAACATCATGACACCGAACTTCTCTGCACTGTGACAGATGCTCATGTACATGCAGTGGTCAGGACGGTAGTTCCACTCACACGGATAGACATACAGTTTATCTGTAATGAAACAGAACATTTTGCAAGGCTTGAGGTATTACATAAGGCCAATTCCACACAAAATGGTCCATTGATGTCAGATTTCCAACCTGTATTAATCAAGCTCAGTTTATCACGAGCACAGATTAACAACGAGAGAGCCAAAACAAATATAGGCCTCAGATTGTTCAGCTCGGCTTCTGCAATGAAGTACCGGTAAACAGAATGCATGAGACTGAACAGCACACAAATATGGGTAAAACTTACCTGGGTAGTAATGGAAAAATATATTAATCAAATCCTGGTCACCCCATGTTATCTTCAACTTGTATTCTCTGAAGTATGCTACCATCTTGTTGACCCAAGCCACCTCGCGCATTCTGGTGAGGTTCATCAACATGACACCAGAATTAACACCTGATAATGATCAATGAAAACATTTTTAATAGACAAAATGGGCAATATGCTAGTACCTCTGGTGTAAACATTGACTTGTCCACCAGCACCATCTTTTGAGAAAGTCCAGATTTTCAATATGAAAAATGATCATGACCATTAAAAACACTGAAATATAAGTTTCTGAATATATTTTCGCATACCCAAAGGCCCATAATAGGGGTGTCGAGCAAACCTATTGTACCACCCAGTGGCCTTGTCTTCTGTCTCAGGTGCCAATGCTGCAATATGGGTTGAGTTGAAACGGGCGAAATGATCCCATAAATCATCTATTGGCCGCATGAAGAGGACATCTGTGTCTATGTATATCACAGAATCTATATCGGGCAGAACATCCTGAAATGTTAAGATACATCATCACTCTAAATACCATGGTTGTTACATCTTCGATCACCACACTCTTAACAATATCATTGGTAAGAGTCAATGAGGCTCAATTTCATCCAAAGCGCATGGATTCAGACAAGAGCTAATGGTTCAGACTCAATTATATTTTGGTGGGAATTCCTGCACCTACCGGTACCGGTACTCACCGGCAGAAATATTCTCTGTGTTGCACACATCTTAAAACTTTTCTTCCACTCTTCGTGATTAACATTGGGGTAGGTTACTGGATAGATTTTTTTCTTCACCTTGGACCGGAATGCAGATGGCCAGGAATCAAGCTAGGAACAAATAGAGTAGAAGCAGTTTCAATGAAATTTCATCCAAAATAAAGGCACTCAAAATATTTCAGGGTTTACAATATCGAGTTTCACTGCAGACTTTTGTTGTCTCCATGCCAATTTCTAAGAGCAGGCCGACAGACAAAGAAATTTTAAGTTTTTTATCGACCAATATTTCACATCAGGGCTGCAAAACTTACAACTTTATGCCATTATCAAGATGACGTACCTTCTCAATAAAAAGAGGTTTTAATCTATCATCACTGAATATGTGGAAGTAAAGGTTCTTTTTTGCAAGAATCACAGCTGACTTGAGGGCCACCACAGACTCCTCAAGAAACAGATTGTCACCACATGCCACTACAACCAGATGGATTCTGTCCTTGTCAGAAGCACTGAAAGAAAAAAAGTCAATTTCATAGTACATATCTTGAACAATCTAGGTGCGATTGAAAAGCTGCTCCATTTCAAATTTTGGTCGGAGAGTAGTATGTGAATGACAGAGAGAGTAATAGATCAAGGAACAGATGCACCCACCTGCCATCACCCTCCGTGTTTATAGAATCAGATTTCTCCATTGCTGAGTCCTTTATTTCCTCTTCCTCGAGTGTCCTTGGATGATGATGAACACCTTCCTCGTCATCGAGCTTCTCTTGGTACAGCAAGAGGAAATACGACAGCAATGACAGGCCAATAACAAGGACAAATCCACACTTGAATACCAGTTCCATCGTTTTTCTCTTCATTCAGAAGACAAATCTTCACAAACCTGGAAGAGATATTGCAGGTTTTCTTTCACTGCAGTCTCAAATTTTTTTTCTGAACCTTTGCACTTATCCCAATCCAGACATGGGCCAAAGGACAGTTTCCAAGTTGGTCGCCTGGCAAAGTACACTCAAGGGTATCTAATCTCGACTATTCGATACATCATCAGATAATGCAGCTGCAGTGAAGAAACTGTGTGGCAGAATCTGATAGTAGGTATATGCAAGTCTGAAGGGACGCTTCAATGATGTCAACAGTCAGCATCATCCACGCCACTGGTATTCTGACAATACAAGAAATGGCCAGAAAAGGGGAATGAAGAAACAAAGGGTTAGCACTAGTAAAGAACCATATTAAACAGCATTCTATTTATTTCCAAATTGCTATGCCTTACAGTAACGCAATGATTTTGACATCGACCCCTAACCATACTAAAGTATGGAATTGGAAGACTACACATCAAAATTCCAACTTGACATTCTTTCTCCATGACATTTGTTTCATGCATTGTTACAGATTTTGGTGATGATCAAGTGGCAGAGAATGCAACCTACTTTGGTCCCATCTCACTTGATTCTATCCCAGCGCCAAATAGTCCCATCATCAGCAACAGCAATAAGGAGGTTGCCATCACGACTGAGATGAGTCTGCCGAATGGCGGTGACACACTTTGGGTGATTCAAAGTGGTAACCCGGGCAGAGGTTGGATCATCGACATTCAAATCCCAGACATAAAGGCGGCCAACTTGGTTGCCTAGGGCCAAGATCTTCTGTTGATAATCAAGTGAAAAGCGCATAAACCAAATTTCACACTCTTTGTAAGTGAACTGATGAAGAATTGTGACAGTGCTGTCAGTGGGGCGCACCTCATCTTGATGCATGGTACCTGGCTTCCAACAGACAATTCGATTTTCGCATGATTTCGACAGGATGAATTTTCCAAGCCAGCGAGTACAATCCACATAGTTCCTATGGATATCTCGTGTTGAGAAATCAGGGAAATGGACGCCAGCAACAGGGAATGGATACTTTGATGACTTCTCAAACTCATATGATGCTTTTATGGCATTCTGAACTTGGGGTTTATTGATGTTCCAGATCTTCAAGGAATGATCCATGGCACAGGACACTATCTTTGTGCCATCAATGTTGAAATCAGCACTGAGCACTTCTGCACGATGTCCATCAACACCCCCAAAGAAGGCAACACACAAGTCAGCCCTGATGTTCCATAATCTCAGTGCATGATCCTTACTGACTGAAAGAATCATATTGGCATCTCTTGGGTGAATCTTCAGCTCATTTATTGCGTTTCCATGCCCAACAAAGTGTTTTATACCTTGCATGGTGGTTGTGCTCAAGATGCGTACAATACCACGAGCACCAGCAACAGCTAGCAAGGGTTCACGGGTCACTTCATCATATGTCCAAGCACAGCAGTAGAAACTCTCTTCTGGGTCAGGGTCCATGTATGCTTGCAACAACTTAATACGGCCTCCATCCTGGCATTCATAGATTGTAACACGATTGCTGCCGACCGTCGCAAACACATTTGGGTCCCCTTCTTTGGAGTTGTAGTTAATCTGGACACCAAATATTGGTTGACCGTGGTCCTCTTTCAAGTAATTCGTGCATTTGTACTGAAGTTTACATCTTTTGTATTTGCCTTTGGCCTTGCCACGTCGACGACCTTGCTGCGTTGGCGTGTCACTCCTGGAGCTGTCCAGCGATATATTTGTGCTGGCAACACTTACAAGATCCTCTTCATCACCGGACACTTCACGGCTATCAGTATTTAGAGATGCTACACGTCGTTTCTTGGCTGGCACGATATCCTCTTGGTCAGACATGCTTCATGTGTACCACAGGGCTCCCAGCATGGAAAAACTGAAAAAAAAGGACAAAATAGTTTAACGGACAAAAGTAAAGCAACTTTGCAGTGAGCAGTCACCAATATTTTTCCTGATGCCATGGCAAAATAACTTTNGGGGGGGGGGGGGGGGGGTGGTACCATGACTGAGGCCTACGACCTAGGCCTAGGCATGGACTTGGGCCAAGGCAGGCCTAGCTACGTACGGTAGGCCTAGCCCTAGGCCTAGCTAGGACAGGTAGCTAGGCCTAGCTAGGCAGAACACCGGCAGCCGGCACCGTCCATGAACTGCGTAGCTAAGCTAGGCCTACTACGCCGTACGGCTAGGCTAACCAGCTACTAGGACTAGGCCTACCGGTAGACTTCCTCCCCGCCCCCGTCGTCCGTGGGCGTGGCCCGTCCGTGCGCGTGTAGGCCTAGCCGAGCCAGCCTAGCTACGTCCCGTGCTCCGTGTGTGTGTGTGTGTGTGTGTGTGTAGTACATGTGTCGGTGTGACACATCCAGTGACAGTGTGTGTGCACCATGTGCACGGGTGTGTGTGCATACGGTAGTCGTCGTGCAATGTATTCCAGCAGCCGAGGCCGGTCCGCCGCTTTCTTTAGCGTCCGCTCCAAGTTCAACTGCAACAACAGACCGCAATATAAGTACCTTCAAATCCTGACTAATTTTCTGGACACGCTAGGCCCGGCCCCTAGCATGCCTAGAGATAATGAATTTCCGTGGAGCCTATTTCGCGCCTCTCATGGGCAAAACCGAAATTCATGCGCTTCTGAGGTATTCCGTGACGTCGTTATGACCTTTACACAAATTTTGCAACGTCATCACACCAATCTATTTTTAGAATCAATGCGCGTTTTTGTTGCTTTTCGTCATAAGATTGCCTTAGCCTATTTAAACTCATTTTTCCGCAAATTTGGTGTTTGTTCCGAAGTCAAAACACGTTAACATAATTTATCAGTCACATGCTCTAAAACTGCCTAAAGTCATTGATCAAGCAGCCTAGGCCTATGGGATGCATGAATAATGTAATTATGTATCTCAAGCGAGATACGCAAATAATTGCCACTCCGTGGGCTGTGGGGCAAAAGGGCACACCCAGCAAAAAGATAATTCAGCGTGACTTCCAGAAACTTGTAGCCTACATGTACACATGGTCAGTGTATCTCTTGTGCATACACATCCAGTTTCATGTGTATTCCTCAGTAATAATTTAGCTGTGGTGGGGTCATTAAGCAGAAAGGGACAAGATACAGCGTAGCTGATAAAACATTTCCATTTATTTTACGACCTGCCATATAAAAATTAACAACATTTTACAAATCTACACAATAGTATTTTAAAGAGGAATGACATTTGCATCAGCTTCAAATCTACTTAACCAACCGATTTGTTATCGAATGCTTTTCCAAAGAGTATTTGTGGTTCTGTCACGCAAAAATAAAATGTTTTCCTCATTAAAATTTATCAAGTTCAGATCAATATAAACAATCAAGAAGATATAATATGAAAGTAATTCATATTTCAGACATTCCCGAAATTCACTGCTTATGCACTTCGAATAAATTACCATAACCAAAATCATGATGCTATCATACCGCATCGTTCCATATCATAACCAATATGTACCCTACAGTTTCTACATTTACAGTTACAGTAGCCCTTTACTGATTTGGACCGTTTTACCCCAAGGATCAAAATGCCAATGGGGTAAAACACTGAGCAATTAAGACCGGGCGTGAAACAGGTGCAGCAAGGACCCCAATTACGTTACATGTAGGGACCTGGCTAAAGCGTCAAAGTCACTTTTCCAACATTGTATTTCAAATTCTAACAGTCACTTTGGTCAGTGTAGCAACACGACTGTCAAATAACTGTAAGTCTTTGAAACATCCAATGCCCGGTATGCTCAGCTGCCCAAATTAACAGAGAACTCTAGTGAGACTGCACAAGGGGCATAATACATGTCTGGAATTAAAAACCTATACACTTTCCAATGAAAACTTAGATTCCATGTGGAAATCAAACTCCTCACAAAGAAGACATAAAATAAGTTTATTGCAACCTCGGATGGGAGGAAAAACTGGGAATTGTCCAGAGAATGTTTTTCGCATCACAACATCTTGAAGTTCAAATTCTCAGATGGAAATGATCGTAGTCCAGCTCCTGCTTTAGAACACCAGTCAGGATGAATTCAGCATTGTAAACAGCTGGAAAAGAAAAACAAACAAAATAATGAAGAAAACTTATGCAATACAGTCATGACAGTTAGGTGCCACATAACAGGACAACTTAACGCACGGCTGTTTCAGTGGATTCAGTTTTACACAGGCCTTTGATCTTTGCTCCATCAGCCTCCACTGAATGTGAGGCTGACTTAAGCATTGAAGTTGCTCAGTTTTCATGATGCATTTGGATCTTCTCAGGTCAGCTGACCTCTCTGTTACAACTCTCTTTACACCATGGAACAACAAATTGTGCACCCAAACATACTGTAACATCCCTGCATTTTTCGACTTGCATGTAGTTATTTGATACTTACTAACTTGCTTGGCAAACATATCACTGAGAATGTGTAGGTCGTTCTCACAACCAATGACTAAGTAGGATGGTTTACCCTGAAAAGATGACGAAGGATTTATAATAAGAAATATAAATGAAATGGCCAGGGCCATTGTGCTGAACTGGCGTCACAATCAACTGTTGGCATTCACGTACCTGAGATGTTTTCTGCGTGGCTATGACTCTGGCCGGGGATCGTCTATTGACTACAGTACCCCCTGCATTCTCAATAATCTCCTTCAATGGCCCAACACCAGGGTCTGTACTCGGTGTGATGTAGAACCTTACTTCTTTGAAGAGTGGAACACGGCGAGCTCGTTCAAGTGTTTCAGATAATTTCATACCATAGGCCTCCTCATTTTTCGTATCTTTCAGGTAGAATTGTTGTTCATCTGAAGAAAACAGGAGGAAAAGTCATGATACATGTAGAATCTGTTTGAAGATTTTCTACTGACTGAGAGGGAAATCATCGGTTCATGTTACATGTATAAAGATTTCCATTCTTTGTTTCCATATATACCTAGAAATCTCTCTTGTTTGACACTTTCCTCAACCCAAGCTGACGTAACGATGTGTTGGCAGATTGGTATCACTGTAAAGAACTTCATTGTCCGAGAGAGCGTGTTGGCAACAAGATGTGTTACTTCCTTGGACTTGGTCACAATCCTTCCACCAAGTTTTTCAATTTTCTGAAAGTGGATTTTGGGTCAAAAGTTCAACTTGCATTCCAACAGAACATGGATAAATGAGTGGTCCAGACCAATTCCGGAAAAGAACATTTATATCCCACTTTGACCAGAGCATGTTTCCAAATCTGGAATGGTTGGAGGTCCATCAGCCTTCACCAGTGCATAATTTATGCGTAGAGAAAGAATTACTACTGGATATTTACTTGTGAACGGGAGTGGACAAAGTTTCAGGTCATCAGCCCCAGCAGTTACAGAACATGCCCTGCTAATGGACGCACAACATAAGAGCTCACAAGGTGAGCTAAAATTATATGCGCACGTCAGCTTGATTTAGGCGCTCTACGGCCGTGCATCAAACATGAAATAATACATGCGTATTTGAGCCGGGAACTTGGGTTACAGAAATCGCTGATACACCAAGTGTACTGGAATTACAATACTGTCAAGACACCCTATGTATATGAATGTCTGAACGTAGCACAAGCTAATACCATGATTAAATCTGGAACCAAATCCTTCCGTATTCCTGTGATCATCACCCGAGGCATTCCCTCATCACTACATGTATCAACTGGCGCTGCTGGCTTCTCCTGGTTTTCAACATCAAATGTAGGAGTCAATCTAGCCCGTTTATTAGGTTGACCCTCTGCTGGTTCTTCTAATTTCCGTTTGGCTGTGTCTCCCAGAACTTCCTCAGGCTTTTTCAAAAGCAGACTGGGCTGATATTTTTTCATAAGATCTTTAGGAACTTTGAGGGGTGATCGCCATCCAACTAAAAGAATTGTTACTATTATATTCTATCAGTATTTTCCTCTAATCAGGTGTTTTCTTTCTCCTATATTATACTTCCCAGCAAAGTTAATAAGGCAGCATCACTCAGGTTTACAAGTAATAACTTGCGGTGGTGGTGGTGGTGGTGGGGAATCTTTAAGTTCAACCGTTTGACCTGAAGAAATAACTAGTTTCTTGAGGTCACCACTGTTCATTATTATTAGTATTGGAAATGCCTGCAGGCCTAACTGATGGTAACACTTTCAGTATTTACTGGCGCACAATTGAACTGATGAGTACCGACAGTTGTAAATGAAGTTTATCAAACTTTACTTACCTAGTAATCTAGTTATTTTAGAATTGTCAATTCTGAAATCATCATCCAGGCCAAACTGATGGTAACGGTTATTTACAGGTATCCGAAGAGCATCAAGGTTACCAAGGACCAGGTCACTGAGCCATGCGACATTGACAACCGGTATTCGCCACTCCTTCGCTTTTTCATACTTCATTCCACCCATTCTGTAATTAACCAAATTGCTTGAACATGCAAGAGAAGTCAAGTGCAAAATCTGAGTGAAAAGAGAGAAGTTACAACTCTGTTTCTCAATATTGTCTTCAGAGCGACCCCTTGACTCTGTCACATGAAAGCAAAGGTAACTAGAACTTTGAAATCATTATATCACTTACTTTTTACTGACCAAAGCCGAGTTCTTATGAGTCATGTAACCAGTGTACTTGGCACCTATACATGTCACCATGTGTTTGATTTTTGTTCTCTCTTCACCCTCAAAGTTTGTCACACAAATTATCTGAAAGGAACAATGCAGGAAAAAAATTAAGGCTGCCACAGTACCGGTACAAAACGTATGCTTGTAGCTTATTTCTCACACAAGGTCTGCAATATTTTCCCACCAGACGAACTGCGTACAAACTGCCAGGAAATTGGGGAACGAGGACAACAAAGCGAAATATATCTAGAATCGGAAGATAAAAGCCAGTCGAAAATAAATCAGAAGGTAGTACATGTATGTGGTATATTACCTGGTTTGCACAAGGCTTATGGTCACCATATATTGATGGGACATGCAGGGCATGCCACGGTGGTAACATTTTTTGTTTAACGAGGCAGTCGTTCAACCAGTGGGCAGTGACCACTCGCTTGCCATCTTTCAGAGCCTGAAAAGGGAAATCCAATCTGAGAGGAAGGAAATCTTTACACTCCATGCAATTCCAAATCCTTGCTTTCCAGACGAGTTCAGAATGGAAAGACATTACATGTATTTCAATTTGCGCCAGACCTGCCTGCCTCCAGATTGTTCACACATGTTGGTCTTCCACACTTCAAATTAAGTGTTCAATGACGTCAACTGCATGAACACCAAAATGTACAAGAAGGCTGCCCTGAATTGAACTAAATCGTCACATACCAGCTGATATATGTCACTTCTCTGATTTTCGCAGAGCAGGTGGGTAATCCTATTTGAATATGCTTGGTCCACTTGGCCGCCATGTTGTTCAATCACCTGAGAAAAAAACATGTTTACACAATCAGTGAATTCCTGCTGTACTGGTGTTTTTTTGTTGACCCCAACGCATTCTATATCAACATCCAGGGATCGCGTTAAGGTGCGTCCATGCGTCCCTGGACGCATGAAATCAACTTCAGACGCAAATTGAGAAAAAAAGTTTCCTGCAAAAACGTCCTCCTGAGATATTCAGGACGCAACGTAAGACGCCTAATTTTTTCATTCTTGCAATTGAAAAACGTCCATGCCAATATGGCCGTATGAATTTTTAGGATCTATGAGGAAAAAAACGCCCCCTTAGGCCTATTGACGCCGTCTCTGCGTTACCACGTGCACTGTCAACATATCTCTTCATATTTGCTGGTCTTCCCTGCAAAAGAGTCCATTTAGTTGGACTCATGGGAATCGAATTTGGACTCCTCATTTTCAAGCAATCTGACGCAAAAAGAGTCCACTTGAAAAAAATGGACTCATGAAAAAAAATCCTTAATGCTACCACTGACATCTCTACTGAGTGTGGAAGGATGTCCGATGCAAAACCACAAGTCAATTCTTCAACTTCCCAATCAAATCATTTCAGTGTCAACCTGGAAATGAAATTATTTCTATTAAGAACAGAAACGAATTATTTCTGTTCACACTATTTACCATTTGCCAAGTTTCAATCTGTTTGTCATCGAGGTACTTTTTATAATCTGCGATGTAAAATACACAACCCAAGAGGCATAGATCAGGTGGGACTGGAAAGAAGACAGGCATGATAATGATGTATCAGTAGTCAAATGGAGTGAATCTAATTTTTAAGGGTTAGGTTTGAAGTTTAGAGTCGCCCTTGAAAAGATTCTATTTCACTGGATTTGCTGCCAGAATGACCCAGATTGATTTGTTGAGATAGAATTAATCAACATAAACTTCATATGGCAAAAAAGGCTTAATCTATTTTTGTATACGGTATTTTGAAATGGAATTAGCATTTGAGAAATGCGGGCCTTTTTCACACAAGTGCCGACTTTGCAAGTTGTCAGGTTACAAATGGCAATTTATGTAAGTTATTTCTGAATGACATGGGAGGGAAAATTACTTCAACTTTCCCTCCTCAACGAGGAACAACTCCCTTTAAGCAGGCATTAAAGAAATTTGAAGAACTTACCTATTTCTAATGGATCGTGCCCAAAATACATAATTGGTAGTTCAGGAATTGCCTGTGGTATACCTCGACCATTCTTTCCCAACGTCTGCAGAAGTTGGTTCACTTTCTGTGATCCTACTTTAGTATGGGATTTAGGATGGTCATGGCTGTTGGTGATATTACGGAGAGTCCCCCTCGGCGTATCTGTCCCCGTGTTGAACATTGGTAGATTAGGTGTGGGCGGATATCGTTGAATTTCTGGGGTTTCATTCACTCTTGCAGAATCCTGTGAAGGCAATACATGTTCAGACAATATAGGCCAATTAACAATTTTAGGCAAGACAGACACTTGTTTTCTCCCAATAATTATCTCACCTGTGATGAGTCCTGATTATTTTTTGTCAAAGCTTCCTTGGGAGTTGGTGTCCGCATCAGCTGCTCATCAAGTGACGCAGGAATAGGTGTATTTGGTGAGGCAGCTACAGCATCATGGGATGCCACAATAGTTTCTCCACTGTCAGAATCTGGCTCAATTTCCGGTGTGGGTCGTTCTAATTTCAACAGTTTTGGGTGATAGATTTCTTCATCTTGTCTGCTCTTCTTTTCAATGGAATCTGTAATCCAGTCTGGTGTGACAATTTTTAACCTGTCGGGTTTTTTGACGGCGAAGTCATATTTAACCTGCAAGGAGCCAAAGTTAGGTATTTTTTATTATTTCAGGGGTCATTAAAAAACTGGGCGATATTTTCACACAATGTCATAGAAAACTAGGGCCCAGGACTAGGAGAGACATATGATGTCAAAGAGAGTTATTCACCAGGAGCTTGTGAACATCAGTGCAAACTTAACTCACCCCTGATGGTTTCACAGTAATGAGATGGGTACATTTCTTGTTGAGCTCAAGCCGGCATTGTCCACCATAGAATGTAATCATGGCCCAAAGTGGTTGTACATCAGTTGGTGAGACCTGTGGTTGGAAAAGTGATCATCCTTTCAGCTGGGAATTTTTTACGTCATGTCAGACCACAAACAGATATTGTCCAGTTTACGTCTAATACATGTATAAACGGCTTTCACATATAACAAACCAAAAATGTTCGTATGATTACATCAAATACATGTGAGGTTTACTGTAGTTTTCTGACAAGTTCACCTTAGGCCTACTTATCATGAATCCATTCGATTGCAGAAGTTCACTGAATATCACTGAGTAATAGTACGTACCTGAGATAGGCAAGCCACAACTCCACCGAATACATTATAGTTTTCCAGATTAAATGCATTAGTACTTATATATCTTTAAGGAATAAATACATTTACAAGCATGAATTGACTAAACTGTATAGGTGGGAAAATTTCATTTCTAATGCATTTTAAAAGTAGTTTCCTGCAGTAAACAGGTAATTTAATCTACAACACGTGAATTTGGAAACACGCAAATTAATTCTACTGATGTTCACAACTAAATTGATAGCATTCACTGAATTGCTACAGTACTGTTGATCCAAATGGACAGGAATAGAGCTCAGCCCACATTTCAAGGCTCTAATTGAAAGTGCATGAAGTTTGGGACGTAACACAGCATTACATGTTTTTGAAGATAGAAAAAGGATACGGCAAAATACAATCACATTTCACAGACATGATTATCCAGCTTGGCTGAAAATGAAAATGATACATGGTAATATCAACCACCTCATCCCAACAGTTCCAATTCTGTGGAAAGAAATTACATTTAGAAATAAGAAAGTTGATTTTCTAAGACCTTTTGTAAATTGCCTCTTACATAACATATGAGATACATGATGAGATACAACTGATTTTCCCGTGATTCTCTTGTCCATCACAACCAGCTAGCTATCCGTGGCTTCAACAATGTCCACCAAATAAATAAATGAAGGCAACAAAAGAACTGAATAACATTCTTACAGAGACAACAGGAACTTCAAACAGTTCCACTGCTTCACTGTAATCATCATGATCCTTGGTGTCAGCAATGGCATGGGTGACCATTTCACTGAGATAAGTGTCTCGCTTTGCGCCTCCATCTTTTAACAGCTGGTGAATCTGGAAGCAAACAATCTTGATGAATTTCTATATTTACCAGTAATGCATAGAGCAGGGCATGATGAATGCATAGGCCTAGGCCTATTCACTGTTTCCAAGACGTAACTACGACAATGACGATGTCCGCCATTGCTGACATCGCCATAAGACGCAAAGTGGCCGGAGGGCAAAATGCATTGCTGATGACACAAAGCTGCCGGGGGCAAAACACACAACGCAACAGAATAATTTACGTCGTGTAAACGATGGATAGGCCTGAGGTGGTTGGAGTCGCAAGACTGAAACTCTCTGTTTTAACCTTGGTCTTGGAGGAATAAAATAGCCTACTACCAAGTTTTAACACTTTTGACAATCAATGTGAATGACTGAGCAGTCTACACCATCACGGTAAACCGTGATTCTGTACTGTGAGACCACATCCGTCATCGACATACATTTTTTCCAGAATTGTGTACAAATTCAGCATTAAAAAAAACTCAAAAAATTCTTCCTTGAATATACCGAGTTAGGCCTATGTGTGTTGAACATGAATATGGCCGATATTTTTCAATTAGGCCTAAAAGTCTTTTAAAGAAGTTAAAAGTTTTTGAAAATTGGGCCCTACATTTTGTACAGGCTTGGAGGAATTATAATTCCTCCAAGGTACAGCCAGGCGAATGTACAGTCACGCATTACCGTGATGGTGTAGACTGCTGAGAGCGAGAGAGGGGCCAATGCCTGACTTTTCATTCCACATCCGAATGGCACGAGATTAAAAATAGTTTCGGAACGAGTTTAGAATCCCCGATCAGTGCCCAAAAAAAGGTCATCGATCTGTCGATTGACGGAATAGGCCTACCGGTAGGCAAGCTAGCTGCATTACCGTACAATACATTACCGTAAATAGGATTTCTTATTGTGTGCCATGGAGTAAAGTAACGTCACTACACTTTCCGGTCGGGGATTCTAAACTTTAGGAATAGTTTCCGGAACGACTTTACAATCCCTGGTGGTCAGTCCCCCAAAAAAGGTCATCGATTGACAGAAAAAAGCCGCATTGTACAATGATTTCCATTGTGTGCCATGCAGTACGTCACTTCCGACCAGGGATTCTAAAGTTCAGCCTAGTTTCCTGCAGTAAACATGGTAAACAGGGAATTTAATCTACAATATGTGAATTTGGAAACGTCTACTTTTTGCGGATATAACCGCCCATAGCGTGCTAGATGAGCAGTGAGTCAGTGATGATGACAACCTTTTCATCCAGATTTCCGATGAGATAATATTTCACATCCTTGAAAAGTTCCTCGGACACCTTCAGCTCCGTGGGATCATCACAGGTTACAGTCATTGTAAATTTACCGGACGTTTAGACATTGGATAATCGACAATAAAGAAACTGNGAATACACCGAAATACGCCAAAATACGCCGGAATACACCAAAAAATCGCCGAAAACAGGGTTAAAAGGCTTCTTTTCAGTATTAATTATTATTAGTGAGGCAATGCATCATATCAATCCAATGCAAAAATGTACAATATCAGTCTCAATACCCGACCCATTCTAACAGAAACATCACCCGACGGGTGTTTTCGGCGATGGACCGCCGCCATGTTGGATAACCTCAAACACGCATCCAAGATGGCGACCGCCGGCCGCCCGCCGAAAACACCTGTTGCGATGTTTCTGAAGTTGTCTGCGTGGATTTTGAGGCTGATCTTGCCCGTATCTGCCTCGTATCCATTAATATATACCATAGCTACAGCATAAGAGTGAAAATAAACCTTTTGTATCGTGTTTTCGGCAGTATTTCGGTGTATTCCGGCGGATTCCGGTGTATTCCGGTCTTCTTATGAACCGAGAAAAAAGAGTCTTTCCACTCACGGTCCAACCTGGCTTTAAATGTTTCGACTGTCCTGGCACTAATCGTTAACGGCAGTAAGCTATTCCACGGTGTTACTATGCGCTGACGGAAAGATGCCTTCCGAGTGTCAGATCTAGAGTGCAGCTTCACAAGTTTCTTGTTGTGTCCCCTAGGCCTAGTTCTTATTTCACGATTCGGTCTAGCTGCTGTAATAAGATTTTCCATTGCTCCTGTGTTCAGTCCTCTCACATACTTAAACGTCTGAATCATATCGCCCCGTCGGCGTCGATAGTTGAGTGATTGAAGATTTAATCTTTGGAGACGACAATAGTATTGTATCGGACAATAGTATTGTTCTATGACGGATTAAAGGAGCTGGACGTCCAAGTTGTAAACACTCACTCACTGGTTCTCTATCCACGCGACGCCTGCGGTGCTGCCACCTATTGTCGGTGATATGTAGGCATGATACTGTACTGACGTGAATATCGTGAATGAGTTGCATCGGACCGGGCACCAGTCTAACGATCACTGGTGCTGCCACCTGCACGAAGGAATAAAAGTTTGCTGACCATGTTTGTAAACAAACAAGCTTGTTTACAACTTCGGCGTCTAACTCCTTTAAGGTGCACGGGCTGTAGGCCTACTGTACTGTATATCAACCAAATAGCCAGAGATTATAATAGAATGTAGGCGCCAAGGCAGGCCTCTTTAGCAGCAGGACCTTTTAGGCCCCTAGCCTACTAGGCTAGGCGGGCCTAGGCCTAGCCTACTTTCGAATTATTAATTTTAAAATCTCACGAAATGATGAGCTCATGGCTATGCATGATGGTACAGACTGTTAAAGGTCAACTCAACTCAACAACAAATTCAAACTGAATGAAATGTTCTTGAACTTCAGTTTAAAAGACTTTTTCCTTTTCATCCTAGTATCAAGATTTGGTTCATTCACAGTTACTGTGTTGGTGCTGATTTGTTGGATTTACCTCACTGCTGAATAGAGCATTCAGCAGTTCGACCTAGTGTCACCGATTCTACCCACACGACCTGCCAACCGCGAAACTGTTTAGTCACAAGATGTCAACCCTGCCAGCGACAGCTGGGCCCCCTCCGGCGGGTAAACGGAAAGAAATCTACAAGTATGAAGCACCTTGGACAGTCTACAGTATGAACTGGAGTGTTCGACCTGACAAACGATTTCGACTTGCACTTGGTAGCTTTGTGGAGGAGTACAACAATAAGGTATGTACCGGTAGGCCTGGGCCTATGTTTATGGCATAGCTGCTAATCTGTACAATTTGGCCTGTGGTTTTTAGCTCACAAGGTGAGCTCTTAACCGTGGTGTGGTGACTGATCGACAGCAAAAATTGGGACTTGTTGGTTTGACTTCAACTTGTCTGAGTTTTTGAGTAAGGGAGGTGCTGGTCTGAGTTAGGCAAGGTTGACTGTATTCTGCATTCCACTGTTTCAGGTCCAGATTGTGTGTCTTGATGAAGAGTCTTCAGAGTTCACTTCGAGGAGCACTTTCGATCATCCCTATCCTACAACAAAAATCATGTGGATCCCAGATAACGTAAGGGATAGTTCATACAAGTAGGCCTATACCCATAACATGATGGAAGAAAATTGGACTTGTTTTTTTAATTTTTCATGTTTAGTGGAAATGAGCTAAACACGTTTTCATAACTATAATTCCTGAAAAATGGTTGTACCAGTTATCACATGGAACATTTAGTGTGATCAGTTCTCAAACAGAAATTTGATTTTGATTCTGTGTTCTATGAATGACAGCAAGACTTGTAATGTATTGTACAACAGGTTCATGAACAACCGCTGGCCAGTTTCAAGTATCATAATATGATACATCCCATTTTCTCTTCCAGAAGGGTGTATTTCCTGATTTACTGGCTACAAGTGGTGACTACCTGAGAGTTTGGCGAGTCAGTGAGGCCGAAACAAGATTAGAATGCCTTTTGAATAATGTAAGTTTCAGTCTTCTGACATGTTGAATCACTGCAGATAAAACATGGTGAGGTGTTACTCAGACTTGTTTTTATACTTTCTCCTTTTGCAGAACAAGAATTCAGATTTTTGTGCTCCATTGACATCATTTGATTGGAATGAAGTTGACCCTAATCTTCTCGGGACCTCCAGCATAGATACAACATGCACAATATGGGGATTGGAGGTAGGGTCATCAATTTATGTTTAATTTAACATTTTTCTTACTCAGGCCACAACCACACAGCTTCCTGAAGCACTTGGTTTACTCTCTGCAAAAAATGCACCAAACATTTGACTCAGAAATGGTTAGAAATAATCCATTGGTCAATGTGAACTTTGTACTCCTACCCCCTTTTGTATTGAATATGAAAATAGAAATCGGGTTTCTTTAGGTGAAAGACATTGCTTCTTACCAGATTCGAACCCACGGACCCTCGCATGAGGCGTCAATCGCCAGCACTAAGGGGCAGCACGTCTTAACCACTAGGCCAAATCCCCATCTTCAAAAAAGATGGTTCTTTTTGTATTGCATGTAAATGTCTTCTTTCTTTAATTCCAGACCGGTCAAGTCATAGGCAGGGTAAATTTGGTGTCAGGCCACGTGAAAACACAGCTTATTGCACACGATAAAGAAGTGTACGATATAGCATTCAGCAGAGCAGGGGGTGGAAGGGACATGTTCGCAAGCGTTGGTAAGACATTGCAACCTCTGTGTCAGCGAGGATGCATATTTCATTGTCTCATAATCTGATGATCCTCTACCGACTACATGTCATTGGTATACTTTCGGCCAGGTTCTTCCACACTGGTGTGAGATTGGTGTGAGGCTGTCATAAAATCATCTCAAATACACCAGTTGCAAGAGAACTGAGTGCCCTCTGTTGTGTTGCAGGTGCTGATGGTTCAGTACGCATGTTTGATCTCCGTCACCTCGAACACTCAACAATCATTTATGAGGACCCACAACATCATCCATTGCTGAGACTAGCATGGAATAAACAGGATCCAAACTACCTAGCAACAATGGCAATGGATGCTATGGAGGTAAGGACATGTTGCTCAGGTTGCTGGGTGACAAGGCCAATGAATATTATGACTCTTCATTAAATTTATTAATAAAAATACGTTAACCAGGGGTCTATTGTACAGTCAACTCTCGTTATACTGCCCATTGTTATACCGCCACAGACAATTGACTTTCTCGCTTGAAGGCATTTCAACATTGGCAGCAACAATACACTCGTTGTACCGCCACTGGCGGTATAACGAGAGTCGACTGTACATGCGGTGTTTTGTTCCAAGTAACCTTTGTCCTGTCTGGTAAGTTGGATCCTCCTTATTTCCCTGATAAATGAAGTGAGGTCACCTTTCTCCTTCAGGTCATCATACTAGATGTACGGGTACCATGTACTCCTGTTGCACGGCTGAATAATCATCGTGCCTGTGTCAACGGTATCGCTTGGGCTCCTCATTCTAGTTGCCACATATGCACTGCCGGTGAGTCATTCATGGTGTTGTATCTTTTTAGCTCACCTTGTGAGCTTTTATCATGGTGCCACGTCCTTTGTCAACAGTGGCAGTGTCCCAGGGCACATTTCGTAACCCCACTGGGGATATTTACTTGAGACTTTGTAGATTGTACATATACATGTATGTAGCCCTAAGTCAGATGACCATAGACACCAAGTGTGATATCTCTGATGTATCAATCAAAGAGAATCATTCATAACACTTCATTTCGATGCACTACTTATCTTTCTTAATTCATGGAAACAATTTCTAATTTTAGCCGATGATCATCAAGCATTAATTTGGGACATACAGCAAATGCCGCGAGCAATCGAAGACCCCATCCTCGCCTACACGTCATCAGGAGAAATCAATCAAGTCCAATGGTCATCGACGCAGCCAGATTGGATCGCCATCTGCTACAATAACTGTCTCGAAATTTTGCGAGTTTGATAATTACAGTAGATTTGGAGACTGTTCAACAGTTTTCAAATGGAGAAATTGTTTATTATTGACATGGGTCGATGATGGCTTGCTTATTGTTCTGGCGTGTGTTCGTCTTCCCATGTCAGAGTAGTTTGGAAATTGTTTTACAGTTTTCAAATATACACACTACTGCCTGTCAGATCGATGAGAGTAAGAGATCCGATGTTAAAGGCGGTGAAAACTGCAAACTGGTGCATTTATTTCAAATCAAACAGTGGTGAAATACGCACTTAGTGAAACTGGCACTTACATTCAGAGGTCTGGCATGAGAAATATTTTATGAGAAACGGCTATGTGGGCAAAAATAGCAAAGAAAAGACATGACTCAAATTCACTTTGTAATAATCAGGAACCATATTAATACATGTATGTTGCTGACAGTCAGTCGTCATCATTATATATTCCGTCTCATTTCAAGGCTACAGAGATTCATCAAAATGACTTGATTTCATATTGGTTCCTAGTTTCTTTGCTCAGATGACGAGAAAGAAGGCACAGTTGAACTTGCCTATCAAGGAGACTTTTGAGACCATGAGTTTTAGGTACACGATGTGTCTGCTTAGGTAGGTTCCATTGTATTTCTCTTATTTTATGCAATGGTTGGATACAGATCGTGTTGATTTGTCAGAGGAGAAGTTATCTCACATTCTGAGGCAGCTGATTTTATGGTGCGACACCACGAAAAATGAGTGAAGAATTACTTTTACCTTCTCCATATTCTCACAAGAAGATTATGAGAATGCTATCACTGCTCTAACATTGCTTCTGACTGTAGAACTTTGCTCTCAGTCTCAATGTCGTATTTGTTTGGTTTAATGTTAGAACTGATGTAGTTTTGGTAATATTTGTTTGTCTGGTCATGTTCTTGCTAAATCGGTTCTGGATCGGGAACCCCACAACATGGCCCTGTAGTGCTGTGGACCCATGCGGTATCAGCACTTTTTATTTCGGGATCCCATGGAATTTCATACACAAATATAAATTTGGGTCCCCAGTTGTATAATGTATAGAAAGTCATAACTGCATGTAGTGTCGTCGATAGTTAATGGTCGGAATGAACTGATTTTACACTGTGTGTGTCATTGGATGCATTGGTAATTAGATTTGTACATGTATATCGGACTTCATTTTGTAAACGTGTGGTAACAACAACAACAGTGTTGTCATTGTCACAACATCACTTGCTGATCTCCTGTTTTTACCCGTTTCAAGTACAGGAAGCGTACAGTGTATTTGTCTGTTTACCTGCTTTATCATTTTATCTAAATATATCATGCATTGTTCACGGTCATGTTATACTCCTCTCACTACAGTGTTCGTTTGAGCCCACTGAAGTCAGTGCTCCCACAATCACTACTACGCATGGACTGACAGGTCATAGGTGAGCAGAATGGCCCTAACCATTTTGCATTTACCTGCGGTGGCAAACGATGCCAGTGGTTAGTGGCATATAACTATATCTAGGAACAAGTGGGGAGAGTGGAGAAGTCAGTATGAAGGTTAATGGTGCCAGCTAGCTTCTTCCCCAAGGTCGTTTGTCGTCTTTTACATGTTTTAGCCGTGAGTTTATTCTGGGATGGGTTGTTTGCATTTTACCATTGTAAAAATTTACGGCACTTAAACATTATATTATCTCCAATGCATTTTCCATTACCTTATCATTTTGAAAGTCATCTAGATGATGGAAGTCACCATCGTTTATGGGCACAGAGAAAGAATGTACCATATAAATTACAGTTGTAAGCATCATGTTATGATTTTTAAGTGACAACAGTGTCATATGGTTTATGCACTGCTGACAGCAGTTTCATGTAAGTTTTGTGTATGTTTACAAGGTAACTGGAGATATGTCCTTTATTGATCCATGTTTTTTATTTAATAAATGTGACCCTTGACAACAAAATGAGTCAGAATGTGCACAGAAGACAACCCAAGGTGGCACCAATGGTTTGTTGATTTCAGGATTGTCTCCCCATTGTGAGATTTGACTTGGTCCATTTCTGTATTTGTTCTCTGGTGTCATCTTGGGTCTTCTTTCCGGCACATTCTGACTCGCTTTGCTGTCATGAGTCACAAATGTCTATGGACCACACTTGACGAATGATGTTTCTTGTTTTAATACCTGGTGAATCCTGGGAGGATTCTATGAAGGATGGCAGGTACTGAACTATTCTTTACCTGGGGCGGAGTCAGGCCTTTGGGAAAGAAAATGAACTCCAAGGCCTCGCGAAAGGCTTCCTGGAAAACGTGGAATGGAACTGAATTGGCGGAACCTTCCGCAGAAGAGAGCGACCATTATTCATGCATTGGATGATCTTATGTTAAGGGGTCGTCAGAATCTTATAATCATCGATTTTCCTGATTAGTTGCTCATCTTCAAAAGATCAGGGCCTACATAAACATTGCAAGCTTGGTTGGCTGCAAGTTGTGTGCATTGTCCTGTACAAACTGGGCACTTCATATGGATGTGGGCTCAGGTGTTCATCTCCTGATGAAGGTGAAAAATTTGGCAACATCTGGTGCATGGTACTAATGAGACGGTCCCACGAGTGTGGTACGGGATTTTACATAAAGTATAATGAGAACACCGAGTCTCTCTAACACGATCCCTTTTTTATTAGGAAATATATCGGCATCGAATTAAAACTAACACCTAATCCCCAGAAAAACACACCTTACAGTACAAGTACACAGCCCTATCACAGCTACAATGAATCCAGTTATTTTAAATTGAGACACAAGATTTTCGGAAGACACTTGAAGACTTTTTTGACCGAAAGTCTGACAAAAAAGACCCTGAGCCCTTATTCACAATGCCTGCATCGGGCATGTGGATGAGTAAGTTGACTCGGGATGATTCACTATCCTAAATTAATAAGGTCTCATTTAGTAATCACGACTACAGTACAGGTCACAATTGACATCCCTATGGCTTCGCGTAAGTTACTCGTAAGTTACGCGTAACTTGCGCGTAACTCATGGCTTTGGTTTCGCGTAACTCGCCTCGTAAATCACTGTGTAGCTAGCGAAATTCACGTAACTCACCTCGAAATTACGCGTAACATAGCTCATGAGTTGTTGCGTAAGTTACAAGTGACTAACGCGTAACTTACGCGAATTTTGGGATGTCAATTGTGACCTGTACTGTATGCATGTATTTCTTGGAAGGGACATGATTAGAGTCCCCAATCTGAAAATGAATTTTCACATGACAAAATCTTTCTTTATCTCTGAATACCACATCCTTCAATAGGCACTTTGTTGCCGATAAAATTGATTCTCCCATATGTCTGTTCTCCTTCGATGGCCTGTGTGTGTTGATGGTCATGGCACATCTTACATCCTGGAGTAACGCCCTAGTACACGGCCGCAGTTAGGACATGTATGTGTGCAGTCGTGGAGGTCTGTCACGCAGAAGGGAATCAAACAGCAACCAAGCCAACATCTGAAATGAAGGAATGAAGAAATTAAAATGAGCAAAAATCATGTATTTTTGGTTGCACAGGGTTAACTATTTTGACTGATGAGAAACATTTTTGCCAGTCATGTTGCCCAATAGTATAGGCCTACAGCATAAAGAACATTCTCCTTGTCTTCCTGAACGTTTTCTACCCACATTCAGCATTCACAGCATTAACAGGCCTACAACAAAATTGCCCATCTTTTTGCTTTGAACTTGCGTTGTTTCTCATTCAAGCATTCTCCCACAGCAGCACTTTGGTCTTGCTCCTCATGTGAGTAGATGAAGAGTAGTGGGGTAAAAACCCCTGTGGTGGGAGGATGCATTAAAGCTAGGCCTATTGATTTTCATCCCACTCGGAACTAATGAATAGATTGGCATGCATAATGTATTGTGTGCACAGCTGACAGTATAGGCCTGTGTGAACCCATGTTCAGTAGAATGAAAAATCAATGCAGTTGTAAAGAACGTTACTACATTGTATATGCAACCGCAGAGAAATGGATGATTAAAACATGAAGATTAGTAGCGTAATTTAAAAATATTGTCGTAAGTGTTTCTGGTCATCTTCGCAACTGCATTGAACATTGAAGGGCAAAGCTGATGAAGTCTTGGTTGAACTTATCTTGCTTGAAGCTTTAGAATGCAAAATATTAAAATACATACATGTACTGGGTGACAATGTTTAGGAGGAGGAAACTGGAGGAAATATAAAGCCTCGCCACTTCGCGCATAAGAATTGTCTAAATTATCATGCGGGAAGTGCCTACCAAGAGACTGGACCACAACCACACAACTAAAACAGCAACTGGCTAGGTCGAACTGTTGAAACCCATATCCAACTACCGGTAATGTGACCATTGTCACTCTAATGATAACCATCAATCCATGCGAGCAGCCCTCTCCCCTGAAATCAGTTCCACAAAGCACTGTATCCACCTAAAGTCGTCTGACTAAACATATAATATTGACACATCTGCCTAAACCTTAATGATGAGACAAAGTCCAAAGATCACTCATGCTAGCATGCAACACCATTATCCATGAAACCTCGGCCACTTAAAATTACAGTTACGGAAATTCAACAGATTCCGTTCTGCAACGGATTCCAAAACATTTATCACCATCTGACGAAGCCTGAATCCTTTCTGAGAAGGAAAGGACTAATCTGATTGATACGATGATGCCATGAATACCCTGTCCTGAAAGTATCCCTCACACCTTCAAAGAACATACCCAAATAGAATCAACAATCCGCATATTAGCCATGCCAAGAGTCCTGCATGATAGGCAACTGTTGTTGTCACATGAGCCTCACAATATGGACACTGCATCGTAATTGGGTGTGGCCCATACACCATATTCGATATAAGTATAGTCTGCTGAACTGTAAAATATAATTCGCGGCAAAACCATCAACCCAGGCAAATTTTCAAGGAATTAATGGAGAAATATGAGTATGCAGATTAGAAACTTCTTTTTGGACCGAGGGTGCTGTCTCGAGGGAATATCCTTTGGGGGGCGTTTTAGAACATTGTTAAAATAACGACCAAAGCTCAAAACTAGTGGTTGCCGACAGAATCATGTTTTCGAAAGAACACCATTATTTTGTGGCCTACGGGCTTTGAGAACTCAACACCCTCAGTCAAGATTTTAAACAGCAGCTAGGATAGACAATATCACTCTGCTTGAGGAATGCACTGGCACTCTGATGGACCGCTAAACAAGGCTTAAGCGTAAGCTCTCCTTGACCTACATACCCCAACAGGCACAGCAACCCACAGAGTAGCCATGCAACAAGTCCTGCAGTATATGTGACCACTGAGGTCACAACATTATTACAGTTTGGACACCGACATATCACAGGAACTGATCCAAAGTGGACACCCTCCACAAAAAGAATATGGGGACCTGAAAAAGGCTGAATTTGTTAGACAGATAAAGGCAGTATCAATATCATCGTCAACCTGAAACTGAAACTGAAAAGTGAAATTGGCATCAGAAGGTCCAAACGATCCAATGGATTTTCACGAACATCTTTTAACAAACTGTCCACAGATGTTCTCGGGCAGCATTTCCCGTAAAGTCATACATTCGTACATGTAAGAGCTGCACCGGCCGTCAATTTGTGTGGTACAAAAGGCCAATTTCTTTCAATTGCTAGGCAGTATAACAGCCTTTTTAAAAGTATATCGAGACATTTTCTACAGAGAAGGCTTCAAGTCCATGATGACAGCCATTGTTTCTCTGAGCACGCGACAGGAGACGTGCTTTTCAAGAAAGTCCATTGGATCATTATCCTATGACTATTCTATAGCCATTACCTACCCAAAAAGGCACAAAAGTCCACAAATAAGCCAAGGGAGGGCACCAGCATGATATGCAACAGTTGTGGTGATATATGCATTGCACATCGGACAAGTAGTTGTCATGGGATTTGGCCCAAAAGTAGCATTTACTACAATAGTTTGGTGAACTGAAACAAAAATAAAGATAACAGAAGACGAAATAGAACAAGAGGCCCAAATGTCCTGGCTCTCAGCTGACATACTGTCTAAAGCAGGGTTCATTGGCGCACTGATCCGGTCCGTTTTCAATCCGTTTGCCCCTAGTTTTCCGCATAGGACAATGCAAAAGTCCATTTGATCGAGTTTTTACAGACCTGAAGCGGACAAAATCCGTGTGCCAATGAACCCCGCTTAACCATAGAACTGTCTAAGTACCAGAAAGCACCATTCATGCCATTAAAAAGTACTGACAGCTCGGTTCCTGTTGGAACATCTGTTGGAACATCTGTTGGGTTTCATACAAGAAGACAAATAATGTCATCTGACAAAGCAGCTTGTAACGACAGATGTTCAAACCGATATAGACCAACATGTAAACATATTGAGACATTTACATCAATGAATGGAAAGTCGAATGCAATTTTCATGTCAAATATCTGCCGTTTAAGTCTTTATCCCCAAATACCTGAGAATAAACAACCTTTACTCTCATGGAACAAGAGTTCTCATGGCCAAGAATTCTCATGGGCACCATTTTAAACAAGTCCAACTGTCTGCGTTGAGAAAAGGAATGGCCCTCTAATAATAATCGCAGTATAAAAACGTCCTTTCCATGCATTGAGCATGCTCAAGAGCACTGTACAGAGGATAAAACATTGGGGTAAAAATATTTTATAAGATTTTATGAGACAGACACAGAGACAAATCAAAAATGTGAGAGAAAAATCAAAAATGTGAATAAGTAAAGGGGCACTTTGAGACAGAGGGAGTAAACATCCAGGCAACCAGAATACATAACCAATACATGTATTGGATAAATAGATTGACAAGCTTTTGGAGGCATCAGAAGATCTTTCACTGGGTGCAGCTGAGCTACTGTATGACACAAAATGAAATGAAAACCACTGATGTTTCAGCAAAGAATGTTACAGCAGCACATCTAAAAAGATCAGTTATTGATTTCATCGTACCTGGCTGCGGTTGGCCGTAAGGCTGTTGATAGTACCCAGGTCCTGGTCCAGGGGGTGGTCCCTTTGGGGGTTCATACTGTGGCGGTGCATCTGCTGGTACCGGCTGACCTGGCATACCTGTAAGGAACAAGCAACCTAAAGACACAACATAAAGAACAACAATGGGAAAGACTTTTCACCCTGGTGGTAAATTCTTAAATTATTTTTTACCTTCGTGGCACACCACACAAAAATGGCTGTTGGAGAACACTGCTTCCATATCTCGGGAAGGCACAAACTTACCTGGTTGTGGATATGGTGGTTGCCCTGGCTGGCCCCCATCCACCGCCCCATAGTTTGGGGGTGGTGCTTCTTTCTCCATTGTAATTAATTATCGAGTCAATCTGAAAGAGAGTACAGGTTTATTTTTGAATTAGAGCTACCAAACAACCACTATTCAACTAATTATAGGCCCTGTCATTCCAAAATGTGCCTGTTTAACAGACAGACAGATGGAAACCATCTTACAATGTACATGGGATTAGGTGCAGAGGGGAAAACTGGACAATGCTGATCAGACCTCAAGTTGAAAATGGTTTTCCACTATGATTATGGTGCAAACAAGGCCTAAACTCTTTCAAAAGAGATTCGATCTGGATGGATTTTGGAGGGAGGGGGCAGATAGAACTAAAACAAAATCTTTAAACCTTCCTCGGAAATTGCACAATGCGACTTACCAATTCACTAGATAGACCTACATGTACTTGCACAAAAACAGGGAAGTTCCTGCTATAAGTGGGGCATGAGTGTCATGTAATGTCACTGATAGGACTGATAACATCATGTGTGCAACGATCACATGACTACACAATTAGCTTTCATGTAGTGCTTGTCACACTAAAGTCTCAATGCACGTCACATTATTATCAATAGGCCTATGCTACCCCGTCTACTCTCCTATATCCAGCCTTTCTTCTGGGAACCCAAGGATCGCTCATTATAAAATGAAAGATCCTGTCTTAGACTGACCAATTAAGAGAGTAGTGTCGCAACACAACCAGGAATTGAACCTGTGTCTTCCCCGGTCACGAGTAAGATCCTCAACTGCTGTAAATCAACAGAACTTAACAATTGAAGAAATTTACACTGTAACTCAATATGGTGTAAATCCTATGGAACAGAGTATCCAGTTACTAGGATAATGGTTGCCTGTAAGGGTCAGGGGTTAAAGGTAAGGGTTTGGATTAGGAGAAGGCTTTAGGGGTCAGGGGTAGGAGACCAGGTATCAAGGTTGTGGGATAGATGCCTGGGGTTAGGATTCAGAGTGGACGACATTCACCCCTTCAGCACACAACTTAAGGGAAAATGCCCAAATGATTGTGAAAGGAGCTCTGTCACCTGCAACGCCTATCTTCCATGCCTTCTAAAATTTTAATATTTAATCAACACAATTCAGACACCCCCATTAGCACGAAAATGTACCAGGTATAACTTTACTTACCGTACCGGTACAGTCAAATAAAAGGTAATCCAGTGAATTTATTATATTGTATTGTCCTAGCCATAGGCCTACGTGAGGTAATAGGCTTTGACCTATAGGCCTACCAGTGTGGTCAATATCTTACACCGCAGCATATGCATCATTACAAAGCTTTCCCAGGATGCACAGCTGTGTGTGTGTGGCTCCTGAAGGGACTAATCAGAATGTTCCCAAAGGCCTAGAAACAATGCCCGTTGGTGATGAGCAAACAAAAGAACATGCAGGTGATGTCAGATGCAGATTTTACTTAAATTTGTCTTTTTATGAATTATGAATGAAGATCTATTGGAATTATTTATTACTGTAAAGCAGGAAAATTTCGCGTGCAGGAAATTTTCGCGAATTTCGCGAGAGTATGAGTCGCGAAAATTTCCTGTCGCGAATATAAATACACGCAAGTGATAAATATGGTCAATGAAAAAAAACTTTAAAAAATGGCAGAGACTCGCGAAAATATCCTGCCGCGAATATGTCTATAATTCTTGATTCGCGAAAACTTCCTGCCGCGAAATTATCTTGCTTTACAGTATTCTAACTCCTTTATTTTAGAAGCATAAGAACACTCATAATTAGGGTACCGGTATAGATGCAAAACACTCCACACCGGCATCCATTTTTATCAAAAGTGTGGAGCCGAGGTGTATTTCATTCTGTCATTTTCTATCGTTAGGTCAATTTATTAGCACATGTAGGCCTAGGTTATTCGGGGCTTGAGTTAAGTCACGTTTACCCAAAATCATGAAAATGGATAGGCCTAGGCCTATGGAGCATTTTGCACTGTTCACTTTCGACCAGAACATGGTAAGCCGAAATATTCACTCAGGGCCTGGGCGTCATTTGTAACAATATCAATTAAAATTAATTCTTGTTCAACGGAAATTATTTCTTGTTTGACAGTCTATTGTCTGGACGATCGCTGAAGCTCCTTACACTTATTGAAGTATGACATGGTTTTGAAAGTGTGGAACTTGATCTGATGCCAAGCTTCGCCAAATTTTTTGAGTATTTCCGGTCCCATTACTTCAACTCAATGTAATCGTGGGATCGGCGTATTCTAGATGATGATGTTCTCCAAAAGTCGTTACGTTTTCGAAGATATGTTCTTTCAATTCAACAAGGCCTAATGTCATCACATAGCCAGCAGGCCTAACTGGTTCCTGTCGATTTAAAAAAAATATATTGAGTTGAGAACCGAGCGCCAAATTCGGCATTATTGGTTCTATAGACAATATTGGGCGATTTTAATGTAATGCAGGAGGAAACTGGAGTGCCCGGAGGAAACCTGCGCTGTCAAAGAGAGTCGCCCTCTCTATCACATGAGACACGGACCCGACCGGGAATCGAACCCGCGACCTCAGAGGTGACAGGCGCCGATGTTTCCATTGCGCCACTCTGACAGCCCACACAGCCCTGTCGATGGTCATTGCTGCTCCATAAAACCTCTGATTCCTGCAGCCGTCCGACGATGGGCAGATGGTGCTGACCTTCGATTCGTGTCGGAGCCTGAATACTGGTGACGGCGCCGGTGTTCGTGTCTAGCTCTAGGGCCTAGGCCTATCATATTCGTAGGCCTGTCGCTACCATGGATGTATAAAACTAGTTTTATGTCCATGATACTATTACACACGTGTATGTGTTTTGGATGAACCTCGTTTTCGCTTTGCATAGGCTTGCCCAGTGATGACGTCACTGCTCTATTTTATAGAGGGTGGTGGTTACCTGGCCTCCGCGGCACGAATCATCAGTCAGCGCCACGGGAGTGAAGCGGCAAGCATTAGAACCAACCTAACCTATGATGATAATCAACGCCCGCCCAAAGGTGGCTGCTGATTGAAACGAATAACGGAATTTCGACATATTGTTACCTATACATTGTTAACACATTCCGCCACCATAAAGTAGTTATTTACAACAAACCAACCACACCAGCCAGCAAGCTACCACTTACTTTCTCAACACACTTTTAAACTTACTTCCTTTTGGTCCCATCCAAGGCCCAGTTCGACTGATGGTCGGACCGATCCGATCGACCCTCGGGTTCCAATCGAACTCCACTGATGACGCAGGGGTCGGGTGGGGAATCCCTAGAAGTAATAAATCAGGGTGGATGTAACAATTATGAATGACGAAAAACATCACATCTACAGCGATTTTTACATTCTTATTTCAGTAACAATATCGTCGTGATGTTTTGATTTGTATTTACCTGCTCCCTGTTGATAGATGATGATGATGATAGCCTAGAGAATGAAATAACTTTTGGTGACAACGTGCCAGTTTCCTTACATCAGAGGTTACAAAACAAAGGAAAATCCCCCATGGACATGCATGCATGACAAATACACATACCTACATCACATGCATACATGAGGAAATGTGCTAGGCTACTACTGCTAGGCCTAGGCTTCAGGGGACCGAAATCTCCGAACATGTCATAAGCAGATAAGATTTACGGTAGGACACGACTACAAGCCAGCCTATGCCCTACCCTAGTAGTAGATGCTTACAATACTGAAGTGAAAAATCGGATCTTTTAACCATAGCTGAAACCAAATTAGCCAATTAGGGCAGGCCTAATTGGGCCAAGGAAGGATGAAGGAAGGAACGTCAAAGATCATAATAGGGGCCTAATCAATATCTCACCAGGCTATGCCGGCATGGCCTTCCTGAATCATGTGAATGGTACTCTTACTCGAGCTCTGCCTCCATGGCATCTGTTGCTGCAACGAGGAGTGTGTAGTAGTGTTAGGTTTTCTTCCACTAGTAATAATCCAGGACACTCATTCCTGCGCTCATGCAGTTGCTGCCTCACAAGGTCAACCAAGTCAACTGTAACAAAGCCAGCAGACCAGCTGTCATCTGGGAATGCATTTTTGCATCATCAAACTTCAATACTACTGGATAGAAGAACCACAGTAGTGAATTACCAGAATCAAGTGATCTCTTCCCAGAGAGCACACTTCTTTGGCGGTGGAGGGAAAAATGATGACAAGATAGAAAAACTTGACTATCTATATAGCAATGCTAGCACGCATTCAAAACAGCGTTGGCCTGTACAACAGGTTGTTGTCGAAACATGTGGAAATTTATATGAGGATGATCCTTATTCTGTCAAACTCTGTGTTGCTTATGTCGACACAGATCCTTGTAAAGATGAGAAATGTCCAACAGTACTGATGGTTCATGGGAGTCCTGGATCACATTATGATTTTCTGCCTATTATTGATAGCATTGCAGAAAAAGGAATCCGAGTTATTGCACCGAATATGCCAGGTAAATATTATTAAGGTACAGCTGAGTAATGTAAAGATGATAACATGGATAATGAATCATGATTTGTTGTGAACTCAACTCTGTTATTTAAAATCAACATTAATTTGGTGTGGCTCTACTTGAATATAATACAGGAGGATCTTTTATTCTCTAGGGTTTGGATTCACCAAAGGCCTCACTAAATTAGATGATGATGCTTACGTCCACAGTTGTGATGAAAACTCTGAGTTTCTTCTTGACTTCCTTGCTGAGATTGGTGTTGGAAAGTATGTGCTTCATTCGCAGATAAAATCTTTTTTCTACCAGATGGTTTACACATGTATAAACCCTTGCATGTTGAGCACCATTACTGAGTACATGTACAAATGTCTATTGTTCAAAATCTGGGATGGATTACAAAGTTGGTTATTGGCCACTGGTGATCACTGTGTCTTTTCTTTTAGAGTTGACTTGATCATTGGTCATTGCACGGGAAGTTCGGCTGCCTTGAATGTTCTATCAAAATCGAATAAAGCAAAGGCTCTTGTTGCTATTTGTCCTATTGCAAACGACCCTAGGTAAGCTAAAAGGATACTTTCTTATGTGTTCGCTATTCCTGCCAAATCTTTTAAATTTTTCAAGATTATTTATTCGTGGATGATGGTGAAAGCGTTGCCCATTAAATCTTGCAGAAATCAACACAGATTTGTGAAGAGAGACACAGATAATAACCATTATCAATGGAAATCTGGTCAGAATTCCTTCCACTTCACAGGTGTACAGAACCTTATATTTTGTCCAATATGGTTGTATTTCTTTACCTCACACCCAACAACGGTACGGTCGTCTGCTTTCAGGTGTATTGAACCTTACCTATTTGTCCAGTCATTGGCTAGGAATCAAAATAGTTTCTTTTGGAAAAATACTGTCAAAAGGTATCTCAGGAATAAGGTGATGCAGTATGGAATCTCTGCAAAAGATCAAAGACATCTGATGTCCGGCCTCCTTGCTATATCTCACTCGCAGTTCAATGACGTAAGCCTCAGTGAAAATTATTTTCTGTGGATTCCTGTTTCTGGTTTTTTTACTGAACATTGCAAACGTTATATAAAGTGACCCTGATGATGTGTCATGGTGTTCCACTGGGTTTGGATGCTGTTGACACAGTTCAGTGTGATGAATAAGCAGTTTCCCATGTGAAAATATCTGAAAGAGAACTAATATGCATCAGAGTATTGGGTGACAAATCAGTACATACCTGGAAAGTTTGATCCAATTCTGTCACCAGCGCCCTAAAGATACAAATTCCAATAACTTGTACTTGCAAGATTACTAATTTTTGTCTTCAAGTGAACTGGAAACTGTTTCTTTTGACTTCAGCTTGGAAGTTTTGCCGCAAGTGTTGGCATGAAGGGCATCCCAGTTCTGGCCATATACACCAAGGATGATCGGTTGATTTCATGTGAAAAGTGCGAAGAGTTTCTGGAGCTGCTTGGTGTTGACCAAAAAAGGGTGGCTGAGTGCAGTGAGAATGGAGTTGTTTTTTCAGCGGGTAGGTTGGAGTTTTTAGCTCAGCTAACTAAGTCAGATCACTTGGCATGCTGCCCACTTTACCTGGCTCAAACAGGCTTACCAGGTATACAACTACTACTTCACTCGGGGCTTCCCACCCCTGGAATTGACCAGAAGACTGGAAAATTTTGCCATATACCAGTAATTTGGCTCCCACTGATCCAATCAATACAGATTTGGGAATGAATACGTGTTGTTTCCAACAAACCCTACAGGCCACTGGACCAGATGTGAGAAACCAGGAGCAAGGGTTAAGAGTTGTAAAGGTTACGACCTTGTGGCTTTCGGTTGAGAAATCTGCCTCGGTGTGAATGATTATTGGCAACTAACAGTTATTCAATATTCAATTTTTTTACAGGACAAAAATTCAGTGATGGCTATTCGAAAGGTTTAAAGTTAGAGACAGGAGGGCACTACCCTCATGTGAAGTATCCAGACCTATTTGCCCGAGAAATACTGAAATTCATGGAGCATCTTTCTGACAAAGACTTTAATTTATAACAAGAGAGTGTGTTAGGGTTTTTTCAAATCAAATAAGTGTCCAAAATCTTTGGATTTTTCGATCAAGTTGGCCTATTTAC
>NMRB01000009.1:480543-526645 GCA_002633025.1 Notospermus geniculatus | reverse complement strand
CCCCTCTCAAATTGAAGGGGGTACCTAGGCCCTATGCTTGTTCCCAATTTTCAGTAGATACCCCCCGTTTTTCGTATGATATATACCCCCCTCCCCATCTAGGGAACATTTTTGGGTTTTCACCCCCCTACTTCCAAGATTTCGTGCGTTAGGCTAACTCCTTTATTATTTTTCACGAGTAGTAAGTAGCCTGACGAAAAACTACCCCCTATACTGAAAATTTCGGGAGATGGTTTAAAAACACCCCCTTTCCTTGATTTTCTTAGGAAAAATCTTCCTGAGACAAAAGCGCATGCAGCCCCTTATGGGTCTGGAGTGGGGTAGCCTACTAGGCCTAAACTTTTAATAAACAGACTTGAGAAGATCAATAAAGGAACAAATAAATGCCAAATACATCCGTTTTCATTTCAGTGTGATATCTGATTGACTTGAGAGAAGATCAAAAGCAAAAATTTTGAAAATGTTCGCACACCATCAGGAAAATCCAACTCCAGCTGACGATGAGTCACTGATTCCGAAGCCAGTGTTGGATGGCAGCAATGACCAGGAGGTTGCTAAGTCAGGAAGGTCAGTTACTTTTGATGACACAGGAACAGAAAGATCTACCAATTTTGAGGAAACAGGTATGGAAAAGACTGGTGCAACCACCGTGGAAGACAGTGTTGCTGGAGAATCTGACAAAAAGCAGAAAACAAAGAAAGTCATCAAAATCTTGACTGAGGAAGAAGTGAGAGAACACTGTCAAAAGATGCTGTATAAAATAAATTCTTACTGCATTCCATGCATTAAGAATAAATTCTTGAGTATTCCAGAGAGTCAGGAGATAGATGTCGAACAATTTGCAAAAGACATGGAATTTCGTGAGGCACTTTTATACATAAGGAATTCTTATACAAATGCACTGAGAAATCAACCAATTGACTTGAGAAATGCACTGAGAAATGACATTGCAGAAGCTCTAATCGATGGTGAAATCATGCCCATCTATAAGAAAATCCTCGACATGTTCTTTAAATTGGACTTTGTTGATGCTGATGGGAAGCTGATAAAGAAATATTTCAACCCTGTAGCGCATGTGATGATCACCCTGTTCAATTTCACGGATAAAAGTGAGATGTTCACAAAAGCAGTATGCCACACTCCTGGTCTGCTGGAGATTATTGTTTGGTTCCTGAGAGAAAGTCGGGAAAAGCATTTCACAAAAGAAATGGAAATGGTATGTGTTTGAGTGATGTAAAAGAAAGTACCAAGGTGATTCTCTTGTTATTGAGGCTCCTTTTCATTTCATTCAAATTCGCACATGAACCAAGTCACCCAAAACATGTTGGCCTACTGTGATACATGAGATGTATTTCAAGTTCCCATAATTTTATCTTGTCAAAATCTACTGTTGTTTTCATCCCTTCTAGCAAGTGGATAAAATAGTCAAGGCAAGTCTCTCTACACTATACAACTGTTCCCGTGTGAGTGAAAACCGACAACGGCTCCTCGAAGTTGGCTCTTTTGAAGCGGCGTTGCCCTACCTTGATTCAAGGTTCCAGTCCTATCAGATGTCGGCACTTTTCTGCGTCGCATATCTCTCAGATGAAGAAAGGAGTCATGTGTTCGCAGCACGGAAGCGTCTCTTGGAAAAGCTCGTGACTAATTTGTCTGCTGCAATGAACAAGGAAGACAGACAGTACAATGGTTGGTCAGCACTGGAGCTGATAATGGGTTAGTACACTTCATACTGTGAGCAACTAAGATAGTGTTGTTGGAGGGATGCAGTATGGATATTACCACGGAGTGGAAAATGTGCCAAAACACATTCAAGATAACTTGGGCATAATCCAAAGGATATGAAATTCCTTCTCTGCTATTCTTCATTCGTCTCCATGAATTGTTCATGGAAAGGTTCATTATCATGGTCAGAAATGTCCTCTTACGTCACTTATGTATTCAGGTATTGATGTGCTGGCGAGGAATGATGCCAATAAACGCCTGGTTGTGGAGTGTGGTGCATTTGATGTGTTGCTAACAGCTATGAAGAGAGCTGATCTTCCCAGAGAACAATATGGTAAGTAATGGCTACAAATATCAAAATTCGATAATTTCAAACCAAAGCCCTCCTCCATTTGATGATTGAAGGTCAAACCAGTTGGCCTACATTTTGCAAGCTGTGTTCATTAGTTACATGTAGGCCTTGATTGAATCCTATGAACTCGCCCAGAAGTCAAGCCTGTTCATCACGCCTGATCATATTTGCAGAGTCAATGAAGTCCATCTGGAGCCTGTGTTTTGACAAGGACAACAAGGCTCTCATTGCTGAAAACACTGACGCTATGGAGTGGTTTGAAACGATTGCAGAAAGTCCCGAACATCAATGTCGGAAAATGGCAAAAGGCATCCTGTGGACAGTTACACAGTTGTCGGCCTATGAGCCGGGAAATACAGTGGGTAGGTAGAAAGAATGGGAATACAGTGCATAGGGAGAGAATGTAGAAATCAGGACATCATTAACATGGAAGTCGTGAATAAATCCACATTCTCCAATTTTGGGGTTACTTTAAAGTTTTTTCATCTTTTACATTCGACATTGGATTATTTTCAGTGTTTGACAGTCTGGCCGCCAAGCGCCGTCCCAGCACTGCAACAATTGAGGATGTTAAGCACATTATGATCAGCTACCAATGGAATGTTCAACCACTGATGATTAAGATCAAGGATCAGTTGAAAAGTAATGGATACAAGGTCTGGATGGATGTTGAGCATATGCAGGGATCGACACTATCTGCGATGGCTGATGCAATAGAACAGGCATCTGTTGTTCTTATAGCGATGTCACACAAGTACAAAAATAGCCAGAACTGTAGGGTTGGTAAGTAGCAGACATGGTATTGTAAAACATGTGGAAGGAAGTGCTTAATCATACTGCAGGTAAATGTGACCCACCCTAGCAAAAGTAGGCACTTATTGCAACTGTGAAAGGTGTTAACGGCCTTACGACACAACAGCTGAAATGTACATCTCTGCAGGTTGACAGTAGTGGATAGCAGTGATAATAGTTGAGTAAACTGATGACCATTGATGATCACTTGCGGCAAGCACCTGCATTTGGTGGAACGTGTCACTAATGTTATCTCATTCACAAAGCATCAATTCTGGGACATTATCACTCTGGTGATTGGTACACTGACAAGAGTAGTATGGTAGTATAAATGTTATATCTACATTCCAGAGGGAGAGTACGCATTTACAAAAGGAAAGATCATCATTCCTCTCATTGTGGAGCCTAAATACAAACCTGATGGTTGGCTAGGTCTTATTTTAGGAGCCAAGTTGTATTATAATTTCTGTGGGAAGCACCCATTTGAAACTGTCATGGAGAATCTGATAAGGGGTCTCGGCGACCTTGGGAAACTTGGAAGGGTGAGTAGAATTGGTGGATATAGAAATTATAGATCATTTTTAACAGTGACTCTGGTAACCAATTTCATAGGTTGTTTTATGCATGCCCGCATGCTGCCATCCTGAGAATCTCAGGTCGTTTACGGTTGTACCCTCCCTCTGAACCAAGCGCGAGTGAGTTGGGGAGCCGGTTGTGAAGACCCTGGGTGCGAGGATGGCATGCTCTTGGCAAAGTGCTCCTTTTCCAATGCATTGTCCATTGAAAATTTAGCAAAACTAAGGGCTCACTACTCAAATTGCAGACATCCAATGTTTGAAGCAATCATTATTTTCCAAGTTTTGTGCATTTACCTCCGAACACTTCACCAAACACAGAAAAGGATGTGCTGATAACGAAGAAAAATTACCAAACAAAATGTCCCTGTTGTACAAAAAAGCATTTTGATCAAGAATTAATTTCTGTTGAACAAGAATTAATTTAGCATCTCTTGACACTCTGTTTCAGGATCGGCGCCCCAGTATAAGTATAACACCTGAGTCTTCCTTCAAAGTCACCAAGGAATATGCAGCTTCTCCCCAACAGATCCCGACACCTCAAGCAAAATTTGAGAAATCTTGTCCTCCGCCAGCTGTTGTCGAGTGGGATTCTGTAAAAGTTGAGAAATGGATGGATGAGAATGGGATCAATAAGTATGTCAACACAAACCTAGTGTGCTGCTGTTCATTTGTCTGAAATGGGGAAAAAATCAACGAACATGTATTTCGAAGTGATGGCAATTCATGGTGACCAGAATCAGTAGATCAAAGTTGTGCATGTGTCTTCAGATACTACAGGGTTGAAACGTTATATTTAGCGAAATTTTTGACCTTCTTTTAAAAAGGAGAGCTTGCTTTTTATTTCAGATCACAAGTCGGTAAACTGACAGGTCAGCACCTGATGTTTTTGCAAGAAATGAAGAAAAGTGCACCAGATTTCTATTACAAATACATTAGGCGGCTTTTCACAGGGAAACTGCCCATCGAAGAATTGGATGCCCTGAGCTCATTCAGTGCAGCCCTGGAAAATTTATAAACAAGCCATGAGATGTTGATCATCGTAAAGGCAGTCTCTGAGACCCCAGACCGAACTACAAACCACAAACCCCCTCCACAAAAGTAAGACCCAACTACATGTTCAAGGTAGGGGGTCTATAATTTGAAGTTGGGTCTTAATGTTGGAGCAGGGGGTTGTTTTGACTGATCTGGGGTCTTAGGTCTTGGGTCTTAGTTTTGTTGACACCCCATTGTACATGACTAAAAGTCATATACTGGTAATCCCTTAATTTGTGGAAGTGGACCCAAAAAGGAGTCAAACTGTGACTTTGTGGTTTTCAAAGAGTTGAATCTCTACTTGATCTCAATATAATAGGCTATATGTAGTGGTATTTACTTATCTGTGATGTCAGACTGAACTCCATCATCATTAGCAAGAATTCATATGCGATCCTTATTAATCTTTAGTGTTAGTTAAGGTGTTTTGCCCTTTTGTAGGCCAACATGTATGAAGTTATCTAAAAAAAGTGGATACTTACTGTATCTCCACATTCCGTCCAATTATTTACAAAATATGCATATCAACAAACTATTCAAGCTGTCCTGGTGTGTGATGTGACTGGTGACTATCTTTTCTTTTTGAATATTTATTTTTGTTTGGTTGTAGGCTTACTCAGCATAGTTTTTCCTTCCGGAGGAAGTGATGTGTTTGAGCAAATTGCCCGAGTGAGTGATCTGAGTCACTGGGAATCATGAGTTGATTTTCTCTGGGTGTGAAAGGTCCCAGAAAGGATGCTTTCTGGCTGGAGAAAATCAATGAGTGCTATCAGAGTGACAGTTTATTTTATGGCATATTTCTTTGCATTTTGTTATAATATTGAGCTTGTGCTTGTACACACTGAACCATCTGTTGCATTATTCAAGGTCTTTAGCTAGTGAGTCATGTGATATTTTGTCAGATTTACATAGCCTATAGAGGTATTATTTTAATAAAGCTTGATAACACCACTTTGGTCAGAATTTCTGTTTTGAACATTTTGACTTTCTATAAATCCACACGTTTTGTCCCACATCTCAGTATTTCCTTCTATGCCTGGTAGTTGGCAACCCACCAGTAAGTAGGGCCTTGCTAAATGCTATTACTGGAACCAAACAAGTTGTCAGAGACATGAATAAGCCCAATGCCAGGATTACCACAGATGTAGGCCTACTTTATCCAATCACAGCCGATCGGATTTTCTGGGCATGTTTGTCGTCGTCTCCAGTTGGATGAGCCATGCATGGCTACATGATTATGGTAGCTACAAGGCCCTGCTCTGCTACAAGGCTCTGGTGGAATGCATGGAGAACATTGCCAGGTCTTCTACATGGAAGACAAACCTCAAAATGCAAAATATTTCATGTAATGTCATTTATTACAAAACCTACATCTATATATACAAAATGTATGTACCGGGTAACTACAATACATCAGATCACCAGGAAGAAACTAAAAGGTATAGAACTTGTTCATGTCCTCATCTTCATGATGTTGTGCGTCAACTCCCATACCAGTCATTATTAACATCATTTATGCATAGATTTGGATGACGTAAGAAAAACCACCAAGTCGACAGACATGGTGAACGAATACTCGGGCAAGAACACTTCGCCAATTATCTGTCCGCATTGAAGTCTTGGTGAAAACTTGGAGGAATAAAACAGATTTTATTCCCCCAAGGTGAAAACAAGGTGCGTAGAAATTTACAACACTGATGAAGAAGCAAAAAGTTTTTAAAACTATAAAAAAGGAAGATCACAATTTGTAGCATAAGTACTTGCACATGATGAAAAATGATTTGATCTGACATGTACAATTTGATTGTCAATGACACACAAGTCTTTTTTGTTTGAGCAGGACTTCAAACTGGTTGTATGGTGGGTCAGACATGTTCCTGCTGAAAAAGCCTTCTGGAACTGAGGCTAAACCATGGTAGACAAGGAAATAACCTGACAGGAAAGCTCTTGCAGATAATTTTTCTCCAAAGTGATCGACATTGACAGTTTGATGGCAACCCTTATGGTCAGAGCAATCGATATTTCCACTGATATTTGCAAATAGACAATCTGCACGAGGAAACTCTCATGGGTAGGCACCTCATCTCCTGAGAGGTGAGGTAAAAGCAATGTAAGCTACCTGCCACCATACATGTATTAATTCCTTTCAAACAAACATTTTGCTTTAGATAAGTCATCTTGTGTTGTTTAGCACATATTATAACTCTTTTTATGCCACCAAATAACCACGGACGGGGAGTTAATAACTGAGTAGGCCTTGGCAAATACATGTTATGTATTGTGCCAAGGCCTACTCTAAATACATGTGCTATAAAACTCATGTTGTTCTGGTCATGATACTATGAAGCATACATAGAGAAACGAGCACTAATTGTGAAATAAAGCAGTATAGTGAAGAATATGATGGGTTGAAAAACAGAATTTGATCTCTGCTTCTTTTTTACAGTCATTTTAACTGGACTACATATCGCCTACAGCCACATAAGCGTGCCCCAATATGGCATGGTATGGTACATTCACTGACTGTTCATTTCATACCCTGAGCAGACCTTTGCAAGTGATGTTTTAAAGCAGTTTCGTTTCCTTCTAGCTTAGAACAATCAGTCAGTGACTTCATATTTTGATATTGTATGCAGTTGAATAGAACAGCCAAAGTACTTTGACTTGAAGTATCACTATCACCATATGTTCACATGAAATTAGAAGTGATTGTGTAAAAACAGATATATTTAATATAAACTCGATATGAAACTCTCAGCTGCAAGTGAATTTTGAGGTGAAGTATTATGATATCTCAGTGATATATCCACCAGAATGATATGACTTCAAAAAAGATTCAATGTTATAAATATTATGTTTGCTGTAACTGATTCAACAGTCTACTAAAATAAATTACTCATTAACATGCTGCATAAAAATCCCTTACATAGTAACATTATTGAGTATTTAAGTCACTACAGTTCTTCAGATATGATGTCGATGTCACAAAACTATGTAAGGCTTGGGTCGTCACGTGCTATGGAAAACAAAGCCTAGTCAAACCAGAGCCTAATGATATTATGCAAATACAGGGACCAAACATGTGTAAAGCTACACTGGTTGATATGAAGAGCTTGAATAGATTTCTCAATTTGAGAATCACAACAAACTTCAGTTGATGGTTCCACACCGGGTATAAAATACATGTAACTGGATCTGCTCCAACAAAACATTTGTCACAACTTTGCATTTGCACCATTCAGATGCTATCTCCTCCGATTTCATCCAGTACAATCAAAACAACGAAAAAAAAAATCTTTCTGCAGTACTGTTTTTGAGAAGATGGATGGTCTCCTAACCGGTATGTTTGGTATATCAAGAAGTCAACTTCCAGAACTTAACGAATTTTTGACCCCAACCGGGGTCTTCCTCAGGCACTTTTCAGTTCACCCCTGCATCAACCAGACACTTAAAGATTCCCTTGTCAACAAGTCAAAATTTTCCTTCAACTGTCGATGAACACACCTGTCTCCAGTATTACTTTTTATTCCAGGCATACATTATCTCTAATTTGAATTTGTATTGCTAAATTGATACTGATATTCATAAATATTCCTGTACGGTTGATTAGCTGGATCATCCTTCTCACATCGTTTATATTCCCAGATCTTGATTTGTCGGGCGAGACAGCAGGCAAAAATGATGCCAAAAATCTGAAAATGTAAAACGACTGGTTTAACAAATACAAAAAATTGCCTCGCAGAGCAGGAAATTCCGTACACCTCAGCCCCCATGTGTGCTATCATCTTAACCCAGGAAAATGAACACTTTATTCATCGATCCAGTATTGTTTTTTATGCTACGTAATATTTTCATATTCACTATTCATGAACAAATTTTTAGGTCATTATTACCTGCATACAGCACATCCCCAGACCAACACACCCAATAATGAACAGATGATCCTTGATGTAAGTTTCTAACTTGTTAATGCAGCCCTGAAATCAAAAGACAATCTGTAATCATTTCAAATACACCAACACCGCAATGCCAGAGTTGGGAATTGTGTGACACAATGTCAGAGTGGGAATTTTAAACAATACACATGCCCTGATGTCACACGCTGTTTTAATCTGAGATCATAAACCTACCTCATACTGAATATTAGATGGATGGTCCCTCTTAGCGCAACCTTCCGAAGGTGTCTTACAACAAGAGTCTGGGACCTTCAGTCCATCTTGATTGAGGTCTTTGTCATTTATCCACCTGCAGGCCTGCCAGTCGGTATAAAACGATGTGCCACAACATTTGAACTGCAAGAATTAAAGATGACGGCCTCATTAGGCTATGAAGTGTACATATCCTTAACTTTTCAATAGAATCTTATTTGTATGCAAGCCAGATATGGCATTTCCCAAAGGGTAGCATGAACCCTAGTGGGTAAAAACCTGGGACCTTACTCATGAAGCTGCTGTAACTTTATGGAGTGCATAAACTATTGTCCATTTGCAAGAAACCTATTTTCACTATCAATCAGCCCGACAAAGGATTTGCGTACCCATGAAGCTACAGGGGCTTTGTGAATAAGGTCCCTGGTGATCAAATGTGCTATAATATTGCAGTGTTGGGACGTGCATAAATCTATAAATGCTCACTTCGACTTGTAACATGTCCACAGCTTTTGTGATTTCTCCACTTTTATCCATATTATAATTAAGAAGGATTGTATTGTTGTATGTCCTGATAATCTCGCCATGGAGCTGAAACGAAAAACAACATTGTTATCAGTCCTCAGAGGGTTAATGGTAGAATGTGATGGGTATTTTAATGTCCCTTATTTATAAAACAGTCACAGCAAAATAAGTTCTCATGCCTCTCAATCAATCTGGAGGTTTTCGTGCAACAAACCCACATTTCCATATCTACTGGGCATGATTTGGGTTAGACCTACTCAGAACTGTGAGTCTTTCATTCAGTAAGACTAAACCCAGAAGGTAAATCAATGCGTTTTCTGCCAACAGCACCTGACTCTGCAACACATCCCGAGCATGGTGTATTACGTCAAGTAATATACCTAATGGCGATATGGAACATGCAGTACCTAACCATCTATATGCAGGTGATTTTTAACAAGTGGTAAATTCACAGGTGTAAGACATTTTAATCTGACATGGGGGAGAATCCATTATCGTACCATCTACCGAACCCAAAGTCTATTTTTAGTCGCAACTACTTACACTTACAGACCAGCACAGATGGTAGATATATTTAGCTCTGGCTTGGCAGCTCGTGATTGAACAACTTGGTATTCATCAGTTTTGCAACAGGGCAATTGCAAGTGCTACAGCACGGCAAATGAACTAATACATGTATTTGAGAAACGTTAAGGAAAGAATCCAAAGGCCCGGTGAATACTTACTGTTGCCGAGTAGATAAATGCAAGTGTTCCAGCAACAGCTTCAAGAAGGAAGACAATCATAAGGAAGAAGGCATACTGAAATACAACCAATAAATGGGGTCATGATGGTTAAACTTGTGTCCAAGAGGCCAGCATTGATGCTCGGTAAAAACTACCACTTTGTACTGTTGGGCTGAAAGGAGCAATTAAAGTGCTGAATCAGCATCAATGGCACTTTTGTCAGTAAATCTGTAAATCCTACGTTTGACACACTTACGATCATAAGGAGGACACGTTTTTCCTTCACGGCCCCGACACATCCAATGATCCCCAATACAATGATCACACATCCCGTGCCGATGAGTACATATGTGGTTGCTGTGAATGTAGCAGTCGCTAGGAGGTGGGCGAAATGACTCTTGGCCAGTAATGTCCATATTCCGACTCCTAATAATGCTCCACCGGATAGCTGCAACAATAGTGATAACGATGAGAGAAATTCTCTAGGACACCTCTCGACTGACAAATGTTGACCTTAATTGAGAGGTCACCTGCTGCGTACAAGGGTCGGAAAATGGCCTGAGTTTAGGACTGATCTTGGCCGCCCCAAAGAGAAGTGTCATCCTGGCATATCTGCTGGCGTTGAGAGGCCACACTGTATTTCAGAGAAATATTTGAACTAAATCTATTGAACAATGTAATTCTCTATCTGTGGCATCATTTTCGTCACAATCCTGTAAGCAAGCTGACATCCACCATAGAGCTAGAGCAAACTAAACTTACCCAGAATATGACATTGAAGATAACTATCACACTCTTCAGGAAAAAGATGCCACAGCAGCCGTCTCGCGTCTTCTCCTTCTTTGCCTTGGGCTCAGTAGGAGGTGCCATCTTTTTACATACAGAGGGGTAGAATAGAGATCATAGGCTGGACATGCCACTGATCAATTCTGAAAAGAAAGACAGCAGTTGGTAAATTCTGCATCTCCTTGAAAAGTTCCAAGTGAATGAAAGTTGAGTCTTACGCAGGCCTTGTCTTTTGAAAAGCACAGGCGAGTGATAAATTGCTCACCTACTTCATCCCAGGCGAGTGATTTTCAGTGAAATGGATGAAATTAGGCCTACATACACTGTAAACTGCCCTTTCTGAGGTGAGCTTTTCTCTTCTAAGGTGAGTGGAAAACCACTCACCTAAAATCCATTTTAGGCGAGCTATGGTGTGGGCGAGTGATCGCTCGCCTTAAAAGACAAGGCCTGCTTACGCGAGTGAGTACTTCAGAGTTCGACTGGAGCAGTTGCGGGGATGCAACTTTGATCTTAACTAGTTCAACACAGGTTTACCTGACTTGTTTCTGACGAGATTCCTTACCTGATGATAATTTCTAAAATATTCTTATAAGTTGTACATGTATTTTGACTCTCTGCTTTAGAAGCATGGTACAGTAGGAAAATACCACAAAATGAACTGACCTCTGAGAAGAGATCAGACTGAATTCAAAGACCCAACCCCGACTGCATTTCTTTATAAGTGAATGGCTGACTATGACAGAGTTCCTGAAACACCAAAACTGGTGTACACATTGAGGGGATCTAGAAACATATTCACAACATTTAGAACATTCCAGCTGCAAATGTTATCATTCATGACATATGGCTACAAATGTAAGTCCATTTTTCAAGATGGCTGACTAGTGGCTATGATATTTGAAGTCTGATTGAACTGAAATTTGCTCTACACGTAGATGGTACCTACATAGATATTCATCCAATGTGCTACTCTCTTACCGTTACACTCTTTACAAAGTATTCCAACAGGAATCCCTCTAAATGACTCGCTTACGACTTACACTTCAAAAGTGGCTAAAAGATGTAGCAAATATCCCATTCGACAGGTTTCCCAACTGTGAATATTGAAGTTAACTTATGTATAGGCCTACAAGAGCTGTTCAAGTGTTTACATTCAACATTACTGCGGTATACATAATACAAGCATTGGCCCTGCTAATTCTGCTCACAATGAACCTATCCTTATTTTACCTATATCCATTGTAAGGCAAGTTGGCCTATATGTGATGGTAATCTTTTGAGAAAGGCTGTATCAAAAGAGCAAAACGACGAAACGACGAAATGACAAAACGAAATGATCGACTACTTTGTACTAAGACAGCCGTAAACAATTAGGATGATTAAGAAGCTGACTGTATCCTCAGAAACAGGTCATAGGTGTCAAGTGGTTTTAGGCCTATACTGATATTCCTATGAATAGGATTCATAACACTGTGGGCATCTGGTGATCTGGGTACAATTCAGCCTACTTGGCTTGTGACCTGAAGTGAGGCACTTTACTGGTTCTGCGTCTGGTTGGGCTAGGAAGCAATTTGTGATCAATGTTGTACTTAGGGAAATCAGGGGCTTATCTTTTTGTAGTAGGGCTAAAAGTCACCCTTCTTACATCCCAGTGGAAACTGTTACCTTACACCCACAGCAAAAGATCACACCAATCTAATGTTAGGCTTAACGTAGGCCTATGGTAGCCGATCTGTGATTCAACCAGTCCTCCCATCCCTTTATCATGATTCTACATACTGACATTCATTTGAATACTATTTGTGGTATTATCTCGTAAGGATAGGTAAAATCACTGTTTAAAGGACTTCAATGGTGGATGTACTTTATGGTGATTTTATTTTTCAATCACATGTAGATCCGATACAGGGTGTCCCAAACACACAGCCGCATTGTAGGATAGCCAGAAATATGGCTGTGCTATTTTTGGGGCACCCTGTCGAATAGGCCTGCACAAGGTTTACTTCTCCCTTTTTGGATAGGCCGAATTAATTATCTATTCCCCCAAACATGTCAAATCGAATCGGTGTCATAGGTCATCTGACCAATGGGTATATATATACCAAGTTTCAGATCAGTAGCCCCAGCGGTTACGAAATGTGCCCTGCTAATGGATGACGACGACGACGGACACTGCACCATTGTACGAGCTCACCCTGGTGAGCTCAAAACAGGTCTCAGTTACAGACATTGTTGAGTTAGTACAAGAGGTCAGAACCGATCATCTATCATCTATCCTGTATGGGCGCTTGATTAGTGGCACATGGCACATATCTGCTTTGCTTTGAAGTACGTTGTTTTAGGGCCAACTTGAGTTGGATGGATGGACAACCCGAGAAGTACAAAGTAGTCGATCATTTCGTTTTGCCATTTCGTCATTTCGTCGTTTTGCTGTTTTGACACAGCCTTTGAGAAAGGTATCAAAACATGCTCCTTCTGACCAAGAATTAAATCTTTCAATAATGATGAATGGGACCAAAAATCAACATACAACATGTACATGTACACAGTGTATAGAAATGTTATCAATCGGCAGCATCCAAATATGGAAAAGTGCATTGACAACAACGTAAAAATGCCAAATCTTTCACACGTAATTTGTATCACACACAGGTGAGGCAAAAAGAAACACTGGAACCATTCACATCACAGCTCGGATAATGTATGTCCCCTTGTTTTGAATCATTCCAATAATGCATATTTTCCTGGATATTGTAGCATCATCTGGCACGTACTGGTTATTGATCTTTCTCTGGAGTTGAAGTAGAATAGCCTCTGAGAGCGAGCTTTTACTACTGAATATTTGACAGCTATTAATAACTTTATACTTGAGTGAAATTGATTTGGTCGGAGGAGTGGCGTTCTTCTGTCAACGAGAGATGAAGACGGATGACCTCTAGCACGGTGGTGGTGAAATAAAGACTTATCAACCAGTAAAGGATGTTCTGTTGCAAAATAAATAAAGGTTTACAGAAAATCTCTTGGAAAAAAGCTGGCATTCATTAGATAAACATTATTTGTGTCAATAGCAATGCATCTTGCAGAGACAGAATATCCATTTTTTTTTGACATCCAATAAGTTAACCTTCTATGGACTTAACCATGCAATATACTGATACATTGCCAAGAACTAAACTAATAGGGGGATAAGACATGTAATAAGTAGGCAAACACCATAAGTACACCATAAGGTCAATACATGTAGGCCTACCGGTAGGTCATTTTCTCTTAACAGAGAATGACCATACACTAATTGGACAATGTAACTACCGGTATCCAATAATTATGCAACTTGTTGTCTGCAGATGGTATCACATTCAATATGACCTCATCATATGTTATGTAATAGTATTGTTTGGTATCATGTAAAAGTAGAAAACACCAGCTTGATGGTATGTTAAGCATGGCAGACACCTGAGACCAAAATCATGCGAACACTGACGAGACTGGTGACCACAACGTCGCAGGCAACCATTGGGTGCGAGGTCGCTCGCCGACCACACTTGCAGCCATTTCATTGAACCATCCGCAAGTGACTGATGACCTCTGGAAGCGACTGCAGTCGCCGACTATTGTGGCGTCACATCGGAATCGTCTGCGGACGAAAGTTTCCTCAGGTGACAAATGAGCTGAAATCAAGTGATGAAGGAGGAGGAAGTTCTATACTGGGTGTGCAGCAATTCCAGTGTAGAGTGGCAGCCGGCAGCAGCCGTTCACCTCAGTAGGAGTTACCATTTTGATATTTTGATTTTGTGCTACAAAAGCTGCTTGTACTGGGTAGATGAGATTCATTTTTTTCCCTAAATGAATCTGCATCAAAAAACGATGGCATGGTTGTCCTGTTAGTATGTCTATTTTGTATCCAAACTATTTAGGTTAGGCCAATTCTAAGCAATTGGCTTCCACGTTTTTTCCGTGAAATTGTATTTCAGTTGCTTTGCTTGTGTTTACATAGTCAAGTCGCCAGATCTGCTGTGACAGTTGTAAGAAGATAGATCCCATGGATGACAGAGCCAATGTTTGCTCATTCTACATGTATGTCATATGTTTGGAGTTGTGAAGTCAAGTACATCAGCTAATGAAAATTTATCTCTCCATAGCCTAATCCCAGAAGAGCCATGGATGCAGCAATGCTAAGTTACTCTTCACTATCTCAATGGAACAATTCAAAACAGAAATGAGTCATCAAGTTAACTAAATCGGTGCCGTTTGCCACTAAATTGATTGAGTGGCAAATTTCTATTTTGTTAGCGAATTTCTACACTCTTGCCCATTTTCTGGCATAAAATGAGTGGCCAACTTGCTTTCTGGCATAAAATGAGTGGCCAACTTGCATGAGAATAGTCTCGCATGGAGAGAAGCGCCTTTAGGTGAAATTGCCCCCACCCCCACCCCAAGATGCAAGCTCAAGGAGTGTTTTTTTTCTTGTTACACCATTGGTTGTCTAAACTATCCACAGAAATCCATCCAATTTACTTCAAATAGCCTGCCAGGTATAAATAAACACATACAAACAACTGGGAGTAAAAATAACCTCGGGACCACTGAAAATATCATTAGAATCCCACAGAGGTATGCTGCTTTTACAACAGGCATGACAGGTTTCACTTGTAGATACCACGGAGTCCAACTTCCAAGTTATTCGCTTCCCTGTTTTTACCAGTTGTTGCCCATTTCACCTTTTAATTTGTGACCTCAAATTGTCATAATCTGATAATAACANTTGCTTGTTTTGCCAGCAACCACAAAGCCGGCCGGCAGTTTTTGTGAACAAATCAACAGGCATACCAAGTCTGGGCCTGCATACACTGCATACATGTACACCTACAGAGAATGTTTGCTTCTCTGTAAAACCCATAAACTTTTTATCATTTCCCCATGTTCCCCCATCAGCAAGAAATGGCTTCTTTCAACACACAGGTAAACAAACACCCAAATCAAACGATTCCTGTGGCTACACTTCCACTTAACAAGAAATCACTGAATGAAATGGTCATGGACCATGTGCTCACCTGGGTGAATGTAAGAAGAACAAATGATAAATAGAAAAACCTCTGTGACCTTGAAAAGTAGGTCAAATCAAAAACCTGTTACCGGTATACATATGTCATGTAGCCTCATTAGATGCACCCATGATAAAAATTTGGAGATGATTGAGCCATTAGTCCAGAGTTACTACACTTTATGTGTTTTTGGTTTTTGCCACCTGGTGGCCAAGCCAAGATTCGACTCGGTCAGAAACTTGGTGTCATAGGTCATCTGACCTAGGGGCATATATAGACCAAGTTTCAGGTCAATAACCCCAGTGGTTATGAAACATGCTCTGTTTAAAAGACTATGCCGCTGCCGACAATGGACACCACATCATGACTTTCGCTCACCCTGGTGAGCTAAAAAGTACTCCACACATGTGGAAAGTATCACCTTTTAAATAATACGGTACCTTGTGAAATACTGCTAACCACTGGTGGAAGTTAAAGCAGTAAAACTCTGGGAAATTTTTTGCTTCCTGTTACATCGCAGGCCTAGATCAATCAGGAAGTCATGCGAACACTATCATGTCGAGTTCTCCAGGTAGGCATATACCTGAGTACAGAAGACGATATACAGTGGCCCTTTGGATTGGAAACATCAGCCCCTAGCTGTCATCTCTGAGGTTCTGGGTGTGATCCCTGGTCGGACCTGGTGCTCTTCGTGTTACAGAGAGAGTGACTCTCTTTGACGGGTTTTCTCCAGGCATGCCAGGTACTCCAGTTTCTTCGTGCTGTACATTAAATTCACCACATCTTGTCTCGATAGAGCTAATAATGTCCTATTTGCCGCTTTGGTGTCGATTCAATATATTTCATCTCAAATTTGCCCATCTGCCAGATTTCCCATGGGGCCCGTCACTGTATTTGTTTTATATTTGCACAAGAAAGATCCTCGTTTAAAAGCAGTTACCATAATTGCTCACAATGACACAGTGAAATTCTTGCTATTTACACATACCGGGTAGTCCGAACAGTCTCGAGTCATCGTTTGAGAAAGTCTGTGAAAGAGGGAACTTAGGAGAAAAATCGAGTATACTGGCAGGCTGTAAAATACAAAGCTTTTTTGCTTCAGGTGGTTTTGCACGGGCTTGAAGAATGTGCAATAACGACTTCTTGTTTTGCTCTAGCTGCTTTTGAATAATGAAAATGTAGACTTATGTCCCAGATCCGTAAAATTTCTACAGAACATCATATGATGTACCATATTCTGTAATCGTAGAGATTCTATCAATCCAACTCTTGAATGTGGTGTGTTGTTGTTATCAGATCGAATCCAAGGGAACTTGTTTTTTGATACATGTACAGTGGCCAGAGGGGTAGGAAATGCATCTGAATGATGTTTCTCCGATTCTACAAGAAATGCTAAAATCGTAAATTTTTTATCTTATCGGATCCATTCCATGTAAATGGATTGCTTACCTGTGAGTTTTCACTAAAATAGAAACCTAACAGTTTTTCTTAACTTTAAAGAAGTAGCGAAAATTGATGAGTTTTATGTACACCAGGAATGGATTCAGAGAATGTTTGTTAACCATTCCTTGCCAAGGACAGAATTTGTTGTTTTAAATTATCTCTCAGTTTCATGGGCATAAATATTTTACACGTCTACATCTCTGATCGAGTGGAATGTTGATTGAGTGCTTATGAGAAGTGATGCTTAAGATTATTGATCCTGTTTTACAAGAGGCACTTCCAGAAGCTGGAGCCTCATCAACAGGCAATGGGATCATAACTACGATAGAGGGCAGTACACTGCAACCAGGTCCTATACAATAGACAGGATTTAATCAGCTCTTAATTAAGGATTTCTTTCTATTAGTATTAATTCTTTAAATTATCTTTGAGTGGTTTAATTTGTTATAAAAAATAGGCCTACTGTAAGGCCTGAAATGGATTTCTTATCAAGTTTTTTCAATGCTTTCCCAGCTTCCCATATGGAGGCCAGGGTGTATTGCCACTCTTTGGAAGGGGCTATACATACATGTTGTATGGCCTAAGAAGAGAGAAAATATCTTTTTTCTTTAGTCTTTAATTCATGCATCTCATACAGTTCAAAATAAATGACAATATCAACAAATTAAAGCACACGAAGTCTTGTCCACTATTTGATAGGGGTGCAAGACTCAATTACCATACCTAAGGGGAATTGAGAATGGCAGAACAGGAAAAGGCGATATGGGAAAAGGCGAAATGGGAATAAGGGGAAATGGGAATAAGGCAAAATGGGAAAAGGCAAAACAGGAAAAGGCGAAATGGGAATAAGGCGATTGGGGAATAAGGCGAAATGGGAAAAAGAAGGCGATATGGGAATAAGGCGAAATGGGAAAAGGCGATATGGGAATAGGCCTAAACCTGCTGACGTCACATGGCTGAGGAGTAGCCTGTAGCTGTAGGCCATAGTCTTCTTCATTCATGTAGCAGGCCTGTAGTACCGGTAGGCCTAGGCCTAGGCCCTAGTAGTAGGCTAGTGAAGTGTAGATTGTAGGCTAGGCCAACGTAACGATTTATACAAAAAAAAGTATAAACAAAAGGGTGACAAATGAAATAACTACTTACTATACAATGGGAATATAGGTATCTGTAAATTAGGGTCCTTGTCTTATAAATTTTTTCAGCCGGTATTATTTATTTGACTCAATTTAGAGAGCACTTCCCACTAGAACTGTCCTTCCAAATGTGACTGGGGTTAACTACGTCATCGATATTGACACACACAAACATTGATGACGTAGTTCACAACCATGTGTGCGATTCGAAAAATGGCTGACAGAATGGAGGTGAGTCCGTGCCTTTGTGACCGGAGAAAAAATGAATTTCAAAGCGATGATAACTCATGGGAGGGGTAGAAAATGACACATGTACAACTGATTTTACGTGTAGCATCTAAAGATACCCAGCTGAATGTTTTTTGATCCATATTTATTCTTAAAATTCGTCTGGAACCTCGGCGGAATTTCAATCCGGCTGCATCGCATATGCTGCAGTGCAGCATTGTATGCATGTGTGTGCATGCATGCATGTAAATGTGCATGCACATGTCTTCGTCTCGTTCTGTAAATTGATCTGTTCTTATATCTTTGTCTTGTTGTCGTGTAAATATTACATCGTCTTGTACATCACTCTTTGGGCTCAAGTATGGTATAGCGGGCCAAGTCGTGGGAAGTGCACTGAGCGTGTACATATGTGTGTACACGGAATAAGCGGCAATGTATGGAGATGTGTCACTTCCCATGGCTTGGCCCGCTATACTATACTTGACCCACTCTTTGTACTCAGCAGGGTACGGTAGCTACATTCCAATAATAGACTGATCCCTGTTTGTTTACCATTTACTCTCTCTCTCTTTCGTCTTTACTTTGTTCTCTGTCTGTCTGCACTAAAATCCATTGATTCAGGCCTTTCCGTTTGGCGGGTGCGAAAACGCATGCACTTCGCAAACAATAGAATTTCTATTGTTTGTGAGGCACATGCATTTTCGCGCCCGTCAAACGGAAAGGCCTGTTGATTTATCTCTACATGCCATACCAGTATGTTTCCTTTTCTTCCGATGTAAAAGTACCTATATAAGGAGTAATAAACAAGTTTGAATTTGAATTTTTGAATTTGAATTTGGGAACAAGTTTAGAATCCCCGATCACTAATCAGTGCCAAAAAAAAGGCCGTCGATTGACAGAATAAGCCGCATTGTAAAATAGGATTTCCATTGTGTGCCATGGCCTAACGTCACTTCCGATCGGGGATTCTAAACAGCTAAACGGGTCCTTCTTAATAGCGTCAGCAACAATTTTTTGCGTCGGCAAGCGTCAGCAACTTAAGTTGGCATCAACAAGGTCAAGGTTTTATATGTTCAGGAAGGCTTTTTGGACACTGAAATAGGCCTAGACTAAAGCTTACGATCATCCAGCAGTAAGATAATGATTTAGAAAAGAAAAAACCATTTCTTCAAAATATTTCCGAGTGAAACAGTGACACCATAGGCCTACGGGACTGTAGCGGCAAATGTGGGAACTAGAACTAGTCTCAACAAGTAAAGGTTTCGTCGGCAATTAAATTTGACCCAAAAAAGCCAAAATAATCCTCAGTGCAGGTTTACACCATTGCAACAATATTTTGAGACATAGGGCACCCTGAGGATGTTATATACATGTAACATTGCTGACGCCAGCTTTAATGTTGCTGACGCTTGTTGATGCTAAAATTTGTTGCTGATGCTATTTAGTAGGACCGCAGCTAAACTTTAGCCTGAATTTTTAAATGTAAGGCAACAATAAACAATTTTGATTTTTTTTGTGTAGCATGCTTGTTTGGTAATGATCCAGTGCATTGTGACAATTTGTCGTGCGTGTGTGTGCCTTCATTGCGCACATGAAAGTTGGCCCATATTTTAGAATGCTCCTCAATGTAAAGGAGTTCCTAAAGGCTATTGTTCTCAACAGAAGAACAATAGCCTTGAGGAACTCCTTTTCAGTTCCTCAAGGCTATTGTTCTTCTGTGGAGAAAAATAGCCTTGAGGAACTCCTTTACGTTGAGGAGCGTTCTAAAATACGGGCCGTTATGCATGGTTTGGCCTACTGACAACAAAACTAGGGCTACCGATTCCATGATGTGTAACTGTTGTGTGTGACTAATGTGTGTAGTGTGATGTAGGCCCCTACCTGGGCAATTTAAATTGCTCCCACCTTTTCAATTCCAGACCGCACCAACCAGCACAAATGGCACCGTCCCAGTGGATGAAATGACATCAAAAGATTATTATTTTGATTCATATGCACATTTTGGCATTCATGAGGTAAGTTTTGAGTGTTCTCCCCGGGTTTTGGTTAAAACATGATGGCAAAGCAATCTTGATGCGTTGCATTGCAAACTTAGGCCAACTTCTGGCATGTCAGTTACCGGTAGTGGACAGAATCACTTATTTGAATGTACAATACTTATGAAGAAAACACGCCTCTTATATTTCAGGAAATGTTGAAGGATGAAGTTCGCACCTTGACATATCGGAATTCAATGTATCATAACAAACACTTGTTTAAAGGGAAAGTGGTGCTAGATGTTGGATGTGGGACAGGAATTTTATCCATGTTTGCTGCCAAGGCGGGCGCTAAGAGAGTAATAGGGGTACGTAAGGACTTACTTGGAGATTACTCCTGGAAGGCTAAGGCCAAAAAAAAAAACCTTTGGTTCAGGTAACCCGACCGACCCTATTTTTTGCCCCAAAAAATGCCTACTCAAAAATTTTTATTGCCAAATTTTCGTCTCCCTCAAATTTATGCCTCTTTCATTGTCAAAAGAACCGCCAAAAACACAACCACAGTGCCACAACGGCGCCTTGTATGACTAGTAAAGCACGCTGAGCAAAAGTTTTTGCATAGTAAATGGTCAAGTTTTTTAACAGCTACCACCAAAAAACTGTACAGTAAAGCATGAGGAGAGGTTTTGTGACTCTTGCTGCAAAGGAGATACAAGTTCATGAAATTTACTGGAAACTGAACTAGACACAATGAGAGTATGGCATTGAGTGAGCTGGTGTCCACTGACAGGTTTACCACACAACTTCTCACAGTAAAAAAAAATATTAAAAAAAAAAAAATCCCTACCGACCTACCCACCTCCAGAGGGAGTCCGTTACCTGAACCAAAGGTTTTTTTTTTTGGCCTAATGTTCAAACTGAATAAAAGTTTCATTTTGGCATTACCAGGTCAATGATGATAATTTCTAGCCATTGCACCACTCTTACAATATCTCCGTGGTGATAAGGCTGTCCACCTAACGCCTGAGACCTTGTGACTTTATGTGAATAAACAACCATCCAATGTTACTTTCGGCCAATGATGAAACTTCTGAAGTAACTGCACATGCAATCAAACATGTGTTTCTGCTTATAATGACATGAATGATTGGATGCAACCACATGTTCTTCCTCAGTGGCCATTTATTGGATATTTTTTCATTTGTAGATTGAAATGTCCAGTATCGTTGAACATGCAGAAAAGATTGTTAAGGCAAATAACCTGAGTGAAGGTAAGTTTTGACCTTGGTTTATTCATCTGAAAGCATTGAAGAAGAGTTGCCACCTGTTGTTTTAGTGTAGTATTTCATCTGGAGAGTTTTAAAAACCTGTGTTTGTCTGATGTATTTCAATGGTTCTTGTCAGCAGTAGCCAATTTCACTGGTAAGATTCCTTCTCTGGGTTTGCTTGTCTTTAATGTTTTCCCTTTCATCTTCAGTGATAACAATTGTGAAGGGAAAAGTTGAAGAAGTGTCCTTACCCGACGGGATTGAGCATGTGGATATCATTATTAGTGAATGGATGGGTTATTGCTTGTTTTATGAGTCCATGCTGAACACTGTACTGTATGCCAGGGACAAGTGGTTGGTATGTTGATAACTAATGAACACCTTTTCTTGCATCGGTCATTTTAAACGGCAGATTCATTCTGTGCGTTCTAAGTGATGTTGAATCAAGATGGAAATGATCATAACTGCTGCACTTGTTGGATTTGAAATGACGGGACCGTTTGAGGGCAAAACATTCAGATCCACCTCGGTGGCAGATACATGTTGACAGTGCACAGCATGTGTTTGCAGTGCAAGCTTTAGTGTGGTTGATGTTATGGCATAAAGTGAGCAGAGTAGGCCTAACTTGATGAGAACTGCAAGATGTACCAATAACTCTGTTGCTGTAGCAGTGCCTGTCTGTGTCATCATTCTTTTAAAATAATATTTTTTTCCTTCCAGGGTCCCAATGGTCTCATCTTTCCTGATCGAGCAACTCTGTACATCACAGCCATTGAGGATCGACAGTACAAAGATGAAAAGATCAACTGGTGGGACAACGTTTATGGGTTTGATATGAGTTGTATCAGATCTGTTGCAATTACAGAACCACTGGTTGACGTTGTCGATCCAAAACAAGTCGTATCAAATTCTTGTTTAGTGAAGGTAAGTTGCATTTCCAACTGCATCTATCTCGTGTTGAAATAGCTTCATATTATTGCCTTAATATGTCTCCAAAATTTCAGGATAGGTTCACATTTTGGGATATGTTGGCATCATTCTCGTGTGTCTTTCTTTTCAGGAAGTTGATATGTACACTGTGAAAATAGAGGATCTTCACTTCACAGCTCCATTCCATCTACAAGTGAGACGGAATGACTACATTCAGGCACTGGTTACGTTCTTCAATATAGAATTCACAAAGTGTCATAAGCGGACTGGATTCTCCACAGGTGAGTGTTGTTTAGGGCCACCTGGGTGTGTGGCTAGGGAGAGTTCAAGCTGGAAAAAAAGTTGTTACTGTAATCTCATGTGTTTCATCACCACCATCACCGCCTCCACCATCACCTGCACCACCCCTACCACCACCACCAGACTACTACTTCTCTGCAGAACTCAATTTAAGGAAGAGCCCCGAGAACTATTCTTTAACAAGTTTTATCACACAATCATTAATACGGGTATTCAATTTGACGTCTGATTATCGATATATAAAAAGAATTCAGGGTGCCGATATTGAACACAGAGGGTGTGCGTACTATCGGGAAACACTATTTTATTTTCAGGTGGTGTCAGATTGCACATTGCACTACCATTCAACAGAATCAGAAGAGCAAGTTGATTCACAGCATGGAAAACTTCTTATCTATCTGTCGCACTCGAACTCTCCAAGATTTTCAGACTAACAAACAGGATTCTTTTTCAGCACCCGATGCCCCATATACTCACTGGAAACAAACTGTATTCTATTTAGAAGGGTCATTAACAGTGAAAGCCGGGGAAGATATTTATGGTATTTTCAAATGTCAACCAAATGCAAAAAATAACGTAAGTTCCCTCCTGAATGTCTGGGAGGGACCTTGTAATGCATGTCTCTAGGTAGAGTGTTGACTGATTCAGTTATCGATGTTCTCCTAGAACCATGCACGCAGTGGTCTTTCCTGGCATTCCCCATGTCCCCAATCTGTGCATATTGACAGTTAGATTTCTGGCCTGTTTTTTAGCCCCTGAAAGCCCCTACACGCATTGGAAACAGACGGTGTTCTACTTAGAAAAATCGTTAACTGTGAAGAGTGGTGAAGAACTGTTTGGAAATTTCCATTGTAAACCTAACCAAAAGAACAATGTAAGTAGTTGAGATGTCCTGTGCTCAGAGTCCTCATCACCTGTATCTATGGAGGATGTCTGGGTCAATCAGGAATCATATCTTCCACTGTGGAGGTCTCATTACATTGTACTTGGATCTCATCTCCTGTGGTCGAAGTGTCTCACCCGATGTCTTCATCAAGCCTACATGAAGTTGTAATTTTGAACATACCAACAGAAATTGATGCTGCCAAAAATATTGATGGTTGCTGCATGACCTCCACAGGTGAAAGTTGGAAAGTGTGCTGAGGGACTTCGTCGGTGCTCAACGTCCTGGACTTGTGGTCCAAGTGTTGAATACTGGAAGGTAGTATGAAGATTGAGGACTCATCCGACCTCTTTCAGTTGTGTTTTGTAAAACAGCTTCTTTTTCTTTCAGCGTGATCTTGATTTCACCATTGACATCGATTTCCGTGGTGAGCTCTCTGAGTCGGTAGACACGATCCATTATAAGATGCGCTAGGAGACCAAGTTTGAGAAGTATCCAGTTTCTGTCACCCTTGGAGAGGTAATGGGCAGGCATGATGGTGCCTAATCCAGAAATCTCATTTACATCGGAATCTTTCAGTAGACAACAAAAGTGATTTTGATAGTTTGGCATTCAAGGGTTAAATGACGAGGTTTGCCTGTAGTTATACATGATGGGGTGTAACAACAGGCCTTTCCTTTTGAGGCGCGCTAAAATGTGCATGTGCCTCGCAAACAATAGAATTTCTATTGTTTGCGAGGCACATGTACATTTTAGCGCGCCTCAAAAGGAAAGGCCTGGTAACAAATCTCATTCTGTGCAAATGACCAGGCATTGTATTGGAGGAGGGAATTTTTTTAAAAACATATCAAATTCGTTTGCCATCAAAAAGTCTAAAATTTCTTTGCACTCAAAGATTTCATTGTGCTTCAGTTCTTCAACGGTCTATTTTGTTCCAAGATGCTGTGCCTGTGCCAAAACTATCGATTCTCACTGGAGATGAAAACCCCCATGTTGATGACCTAGTTCTGAATTGCATCTGTGGAGTAATAAATTATGTTCAGCTTCTTGTATTGTGTGTGTGTAGGAAATAGTGAGGATGTCCATTTCCAGATTTTTACACTGGAGATGTAAGGGCAGTTGTGTCTGCCTGGAGATTTGAGACCAACTGCTAGGATAGAGTTTCAAGTTGCCCGATGATATGAATGAATTATTTCTCTTTTGCTTCTGATCGTCAACAAGGGTCAATCCTTGTAGGACTAACTTGCAAGTAAGAGTGCACTTGTTGACCATTTCTTAGCAGTTCATCACTTATTTCCACTGTAAATGCATTTATTTTTGAATTTTCTGAAGAGAGTGGCACTCACAGCTGCCAGCAGTGCCATGATTATCATGTGGGATGGGGACCAGACAGTCATCTTTTCGGAAAGAGAATTTTGTGCAGTTGCATTTTAATCTTTCCGGGATATCATGAAACTACTGAATTGCCATCTTTTGAAACTGATAAAGTCTCCCCTAACATCCCTATTGAACTTGGAATTCAGGGGTGTATTTCAGTATATATAGTACATGTACATGACTTCATTTAACTTAATTGGTGAGTGCATTGCATTTTGCCTGTAGCCTTCATGAATCATAGGTTATGGTGAATGTAACAACCTCAGCTGTCACTGGGCACCACTTGTTCAGAGACAGAATCCTGAAAGGCCCTTGACGACTTGGTTGGAAGGGTTAAATGATCATGCTTTTCTGTTGAGTGCAAGTCAACTGCTCAACAAACTATTTCTTGTACAAAAAAAGCTTAGAATAATGAGTGAGGTAAATGCAGTGTACAGTTTTAACTCTTGCTTTATTTACATGTTTTGTTGCATACACTTACGCTTTTCATTCACCAGAACAATATGTCTGTTATTTCGATTGTCAACAACAAAGAACAGTGCCACCATACATTTGTATCTTTTATGGTTATTGATCTAATTACACTGCTGAAGTAGGAACCTTATCCAGAAATCTTCAACACATGGGAAAGTACTAGTTACCTGCCAATCAGTCAGTGCACTACTGTACTGGCAGTGCAAGGAGGTATATTTGTCACACTCCTTGTCTTCAGCAAACTACAGAGGGCCTAAAAGAATGTTAATAGGTTACATTGAGAGTGTCATCACAATGAAAAAACACCGGTCTGTTCAGGGTTCCTCCAGGTCCTTTAAAACCATGAAAGTCCAAGAATTTAAAATGCTTAAATTTAAGGCCTTGAAAGTCCATAAATATTGAGAAAATCCTATAAAGTCCACAAAAGTCCTTAAAAAATCAAATGTTCAGTCTTGAAAATTAAATTTCCGGTGTTTGTACATGGTCTCGTTAATTTCTTTCCGTCACAAAAGAGTAAAAATCCGACGCGGATGCCGGTGCACATGGCCCGGCTTCTGTGTAAGTCATTAAATTTTACATATTTGATACCATGAAAGTCCTCAAAAGGTCCATGAAATTTTACAGCTGTCTGGAGGAGGAACCCTGCTGTTGGTGGCGAATAAAACCTTATAAATTGTGCAACAAAGATCAGGTATGGTCAAGGTCTGTGCCACTCCCCAGTGACTTGGACTGGGTTTTCTCACAGATGGTCAGATTTTGATTCTGTCTTAAAAGAAATCAACAGTTTTATTTTTAACTGAGACTCCGGTAATGAATGATTGTGGAAGTTGGCATATTTTTCACCACTTGGAATGGTCACAAGATTTTCCCGGATATGTTTTACTCATTCCAATTTTTTCTGGCATACTTGGTGATAAATATTGTGACAGAGTGCATTTTAATATTCATTGCGATCAAAAAACTCTTGCTGGTCGCAGGATGGGCAGGTGATCGAGCAGACAAAAACCTGAAGCACTATTGGGGTATATTCCTTTGTGAACTGCTCAGAAAAAGATTGTGAAGTGATCACTTAATGGGAAAGAAAACTAATTTTTGCTAAATGTTGCCCATCATACTTTCCACATTTCTCCAACAGATGCACCAAAAGTAATAAATTTATTTATTCAGTCCATATTTCCTTCTGATAAATGACCATTGGTTTGCCATGGCTGGTTGTTACATCCGAAAGCTTTTCGATCAATGCATGTGTACTGTGTTCAAAAAAAAATTCTGCTTAATCTCTAATGTGTATGATAGAAACTGTTGGAATCTTTTTTATATAATAAAAGGATGGATAATGTACTTCCTGGTGGCACCTTTTTCATCACAATTCGATCATTTGATGTGTGGTCTGTTAAAGGACCACGATATGCAATTTGTTACCGGTATTTTGACTGCCGACGTAGAGGGAGCCACCTAGCGGCAGTAATACAAACTACAAAATGTACGGAGTACATCTTGTCCATTTGCCGACAAGGTAGTTAGTATCTGGGGTTGGAGAGTGGCAAGGTGGCATCGGCTGTCATGAAAAAAGTGGCAATACCGTGGTCTTTTAATGCAGAACTTCTGAGAATTTTTATCTATGTCTCTGTCCTACAGTGGATTCACAACTTCCGTGGTGTTTTATCTCTGGATCTGTCATACAGTGGATTCACAATTTGCTGCATGCCATTTTCAGCCTGAAACAATAATGCAGGTTTTGAGATATAATTTTCAGGTAGTTGACAGAGCCTTTTTGGACAGGGTTCACACAGCGGCTTCTATTTGAGCCATTATCAAATTTGAACTCAACACGATATTCTATAGTTGACAAAAGATACTGTCATCATGCAATAGTAAACTCACTTCAAATGTTGGGTTATCCACGGTGATGTCACGAGTACTGCTGTAAAGATTGGAATTCTTTTGCCTGCAATAGAGAGATTTGCAACAATGTCGAAGGCCAGGGGGTGCCGCATCACCCAGAGTCCTACTCTGTCAGGCTGATATAAGAGGCCTACTGATGTTGTACATGATCTTTGGGGTACTGAACATGCAGTTATGATGATTCTGTTTCTTTGAATGTTGAAACCAGCTGAGGACATCTGTTTTGGGTTATGAATGGAAGTTGGTGTCTCCTTGGAGGAATTTTGCACGAAGACTGGCAATGCAGATTAGATTCCTGTAGTATATATTGTGTGTGAAATAAGTCCATGCTGTTCGGAGAATTTCTTGGTGAAAAGATGGTAATACTTACTCCATCCGTAAAGTTCTCTGCCTCCTGGCGAGCAGAATAACTGTCACAACTATTATCGCTAATAGTATTATAGTGACGGGAACAGCAATGGCAACTGAAATGATACAAAAAATTCACCAAGATAAGCTATAGATCTCTGACTGATTCACCATCTATTTTAGTGTATTTTACTTATTTAACATGTTTAAGACGAACTACCGGTACATATTCCTTACCGTCATGTGATTGTCCTTCATTCAAATCATCATCAACTGCCTTGTCCTGTGGTAGCGGGGTATCAGAATACTTGCATCCTGGGGTGAAACTGATGTCATCGATGGCTATATCACCTTTCCATCCAGTTCCAACTCTTCCCTCAAATATTACCTAGAATAGTTTACATACATGTATATATACGTACATGTGGGAAACCGAGGGCTCATTCTGCAGGGCAACCCATGCAGAGAGAGTGACCCAAGTATCATGGTTTATGCATCCTCCCACAGCAGGGCTTTTGTCTCACTCCTCCTCATACCCGCACACGAGTGGATGAAGGTGAGCGAGGTAAACCCTGCTGAAGGAGGATGGGTTGTGCTACTCATTCTTGAATTGGTTAACTATAAACGTTTAACGTTGGTTAACTAATCAGCTGAGGTTGAAACTGACACTGAGTTGGAAGAATGAAATACGCATGGGCACAACTTAAAAAACTATTCTGTTCTTGTGGACTCAAATTCAAGTTAAGTTAACTGTAATTTGGAGACATCGACAGCTCGACCATAGTTCTTATCACTCAGTTGGTCCTGATCCACAATATAGGCTACAACTGTCAATTTGACTATAAATAAATTACCTGGAAATCATCTTTCTCGTCTAGTACAACCTCCACCCTTGACCAGAAGTTTCCCGCTTCCCCTTGTGCTTCCCAAATCAACCGGGAACCTGGACCAGAACGGCTGTACCTGACATAAACTGCCAACCTGTCGACGTTTTCACCGTACATGTGGCGGAAGAAACGCATGTTGCATGGTTCCTTCTGATTGGTAGCGGTGAATACATGGGAAAGCAGCCACGCTTTTTCGCCTGCCTTCTGCGGTTTTGACGACTCAATGTGAATATAATGTCCACTGTTGGTATAAAGAGTATGATCTGTATCTGGTCCTGTGTCGAACGACGGGGTGCTGCCATTTCGGCGAATCCAGTTGAAATCATCATCTGTGCCGTCTTTTCCCTGGTAAAAGTCACCCAGGTCGTTTTCAAAATTTTGTTGTTTGTATCCTTCACACAGATTTTCAGCCTCGTCTTCCCTCTCTCCACACTGGTCCGTCAGATCGCAGAGGAAGTTCCTCTGGAGGCAGACCTTCGTCTTTGGGCAATGAAACATTGTTTGTTGATCGCAGGAGTTTGTTGGTTCACCAAGTGTACAGTCATAGAATATAATGTCATCAATAGCCACTATACGAGATTCGGCACCAATTCCATAGCAAACAAACTCAAACATAAATGGTTCACTCCGGCGGCCAACACCGACAACGGCTCGGTTCCATTGTGCCCCCATGTTTTTTGCTTGTTGCCATATCAAGGAGGCTTTTTCTGGATTATTTTGTTCGTGTTGGATGATGGTCAGACCCAATCTGGTGTCTGTAGTTCTATCTGTTTTTGTGGTGTTCAGGTAGTAGTAGAATTGTATTTTACATTCAGAGGATGTTGTTTGAAATGTTTCACTACGGAGGAATGCATTCCGGCTTGTTGCGCTGTTGCCACCCGCATTATCTTTGACATACATGTAGTGACCATTCGCTGAACCACGACTATGATCAATTCTTGGTGCCCTGTTTCTCTCATTAAGTGTCGAATGTCCACTACCCCAGTGCCAATCAAAGTTATCTTGATAAAATTCATGCCAGTTGCAGCTGTTGATCTCAAAGTGGCAGTTAGTTGGGTATTTTATTGGTGTCAATGTCACGTGTGTTGGAGTGACACTTGGGGTTGGGCCAGTGTATATCGAACATCCTTTGTACGAGAAATCATCAATCGCGATATCACCCATGTAGCTATTTCCAATGACAGCTTCAATGATAACTTGAAATGGTCCTGGTTCTGAAATGTCCACGCGTTCGCGAAGCCACTCATTCCCCTTTTCGCCCACTGCCTGAGCTAGCAATTTGGGCTCTGATGTAAAATTCTTCACATAAAAACTAAGAGTATGCACATCTGTACCATACATATGGTACCAAAATCTGACTTGACACGGCTCCTTTGTACTCGTTCTATTAAGATAGAGTCCGATTCTTGCCTTGTCATTGAGAACTGCAGGCCTTGACGATTCAACATACAGATAGTAGCCATTGGTTGTTCGATACGTGTGATCCCCTATAGGTCCAGTATTGATAGACGGCGTTGATCCACTGTTCCTTATCCACTCTGTTTCACCGTTCAGTCTCTGCCAGCCACACCAACCTGATTCAAAATCGCATTTTACGATTTCCTGGTTCGTGCACATTTTTGTATCCTCATCATTTCCCCCACAGCAATCTGTTTGAAAGTCACAGATTTTATCGTTCTTGATGTAGTTTCCATCCGTACAGTTGAAATAGCCAGGTACAAACATGTTTCGTTTGTAATGACACTCCTCCAAACGTATATCATCCACTGCAATGCCACCTGACCAACCAATAAGCATCTCAGCTTCTATCATAATCTGAAAATCTTTTAGGCAAACAGGCAACACTACCTGAGACAGGGTCCATTTCTCACCGTCAGTAGGAGTCCGTGCTTCCCACCTCCATAGCACAACTTGCCCCGCAGTTGAGTTGACCAACAAATTCAATTTACATTCACGACACGACACGTAAAACCAAAATGAAATTGAACATGTCAGTCCACCTTGGGTGAAAATGGGACTGATGAGTTGCGTTTTTCTTTCCCGTTTCTCTAAATGTCCCTTGGATTCTACAAACATAAAACCCCCCGTCTTGGTCTCCAGTGTGTGGTCAAATTTTGGAGCAACCAGAGGTGACATCGCTTCCGCTTTGACTAATTTCCATTCAAAGCATCCTGTACACTTCTTGCTCTGCCATTGACATGTATTATCATCTTCAAATGTGCAGACAGCAGGACATGAATCTTCATCTGACATATCTGGGCAATCATAATTGAAGTTGCAGAATTTCGAGGCAACAAGGCAAGTGCCATCCTTGCAAGGTTTTTTTCCATTACCACACGGTGAGGCTGCTGTACTGGTGGTGCTGGACTGGGTACTCGGAGTTACTAGCTCAGCTTTGTTGTAGCAGCGTGGTCCAGCATTAGACAAAGGGCAGCTGGAATAGAGCATGAATCTGTGAAGTTCTGAGACTGTCTACCAACCCTTAACATGATGAATGTCATCTACAGCTGAGATTAGCAATGATTTTTGTCCGCTTGGGCTGCAGGCCAAAGGGCCTCGGCTGTGCTTGACACCCTGATAGGTGCGTGGCCCGAAAACGTTTTCTTAAAGTGAGATTTTCATATTGCATATTTGTTTTTATGACCGGGCCCAAAATCTCGCCCGTGTTCTATTTTGGACACAATGTGATTCCTATTTTGGCCAATAGGGGGCCTCTTGTCAGAAATTTGACTAGGCTTTATATTATACTTTGTACTTTGGGTTGAAACTTTGTACATGCACCGCTGGGTTGTAGTGACTCCAAAGACAGAATTTCGGTGAAGTCTGATTCTCGACTTGGCCAATTGGAGGCCAAAAGCAAAATAACAAAATGTGCCATTTCCAACTGTTCAACTCACTTTAGACACTTCGTTCCCTTTCCTGATGTGTATGTACAGTTTGAACCCCCGTAACAATATTTATGGTGTTTTAGGCAGAGATCTGAAAGATGGATTTGGTGAGAGTTACATTGATTGAATGCTACTAGACATCGGTATGGATACTTTTGGGATCATTCTGCCCTCACCACCACCCCCTATTAAAAAAACCGGCCTACTGGCCTTGGACTTCCAAGTTGGACTCATGGTAAAAAGATGGACAAGACCAGAATCTCCTATGGGTAGACTTACTTTCATTGCAAGAGGCTTCGTCTGACCCATCGGGACAGTTAGAGGTGGAGTCGCAAAGGATGCCGCACTGGTCACCATTGTGGCACAACATGGCACCATGTGCACGACACTGGAATTCTGCAAGTGGATAAGAAAGTTGTATAAAATTCCGAAAGTCATATTGTTTGTTGTTTTGTACTGATACATAATGCTTTTTCGTGTCCATTCTTACTCAGACAATCTTTTCTGTTATGATGTGTGGAGTATTCATCTCATCTTGAAATCGTGGGGAAATTTTGACAGCTTACTGCAGCCATATTCGTCCTCTCCACCCGTGCAGTCTGGGACGCCATCACAGTAAAGGCTACCATAAATGCATGCACCATCAGCACATGTGAACTTTCCTTTCCCACAAGTCTGTGGTGGTTTTGTGTAGTTTGGTCTTGAGTCGCTTGTAGGTCCAGATAGTGCTGTTGTCGTTGCTTTAGAGAAGAAATGGTGGAATGATTGAATGCGAGATTGTTTGTGAAATTTTGCAGGTTGTGGTCTGAGTGAGAGGACACCTAGGTCCTGTCGTATGAGAAAGAGAAAATTGGAACGCTGATTGAATGAAAGAATCCTAGAAATCTAAATTGTCTCAAAATGGGTCTGAATTCGAGGTAGTACTTGCCTGGTGTACTTTGACCTGTGATTGGTGGGCAGTCTTTCTCATCATGTTCACCGCAATCTGGCTTTCCATCACAGAGCCATGATTTAGGCATGCACTTATTGCTGGTTGAGCAGACGAAATGGGTGAAGTCGCAAGTTTTACTGCTGTTGTATGTTGGTGATGGAGCTGAAGGGGAAAACGCGTCCTGGGTCAAAGTGTTGAGGAGGTTTGGTCAAAGGTTGGGGGGGTTGCCCGGGCCTGATAAAAGTTTATGAGAGTTTGGCCACTGAAAAGCAGGTGAATGTTCATCATGTCAGACGACCGCTCAACAGGATAACTCACCTCCTCTGCATTCAGGTGTAAATGTGACATCATTGATTGCTATTTTTGATCGTGGCCCATCTCCTCTGATGGCTTCAAATAGGACAGTAAAGTTATCGTTGTTGCCAAGCAACAGATTTGCTTTCTGCCATTTCCTTCCTTGGTTACCGCTTTTGATCCACATCAGCGAGGCTACACTGTTTCTGTTCACGGTTGAGACCTTGCAAGAGAAAAGTAATTTGCGACTGGAGACAGCAAGCACGGTCCATCCAAATTCTGGCTTGATCTCAAGTTGAGCCACAACTTTTCTGTTGTTCAGGTTTGCCAGGGCATGATGTGACCATGGAAAAGTTGTGGCTCAACCTGAGTTCAAGATTATCTTCGCTTGGTGCATACGGCCCCAAAAAGTGCAGTCAGTAACTTAAAGAACTAATTACCTTCAATGTCCCCATGTTGTCCTCAGTACCATTTACACCCGCCTGTGGGTCGTACATTCTGTATGAAAACCGTAAATAACACTTGCCCTGAGATGCAGGGAAAATTTCCTTTGGTGAGAGTGAAGCAATGTCACCGGGTTTGCCTTGTCTCGCTTTATCAAAGTCAGCCACAGCGTAGAAAAGACCTGTCGTCAAGAAAGAAATTTAGAAGCCGTACCCATCCACGTTTAGTAGTTTTCGCACAAAGCCCGAAACACCAACTCGATCGTCTATCCTTTTGTTCGGTGCTCTCTTCGTGGCATCGAACAACGGGTGTGGCGTTCGCGTTGGCGTTTCGGGGGCTGACTGCGCCAACGCGTCAACCACGAGGCCAAGGAAATCCGGCCTCCATGGCCGGCGGGTTATGGCCATGGCTGCGAGGGCGGGTTCAGTTCAGAAACGTCGTTCAGCCCTTGTCCACAATCCATGCTTCAAATCAAATTCAATGTTTTAAAAATACATTACTCACTTGTTGTAGATCTTTTTGTTCGATAATTATTTTCTAAAGTTGTGACTAGTTCTCGTTCCCATTCTCCAGAATTCTCCCATCCGCACGATTCAAAATCACGCTCGAAATCACAGTCGCCTTCATGGAGCACTGGAATGTTCAGTGAATGAAATCTTTTCAACGTGGACTGTTCTAGTTTGACTTGCGTATCATCTCTTTATCTCATCAATACTTATACCATCATTTGGTGCAATTTTATGGTACTCACTATGACACTTCAGGAGAGATGGGAGAGCGGGGTGGCCATCTTGTGAGAGCCACGAGGGTTCTCTGTATTCGAAAAAAACTTTTAAAATAAATCGACCATCATCGTAATTCAACCTCTTCATTGTCGATCTTCGGAACCCCCATCCCAGGGCCCCTTATGTGCAAGTACATGTAGTGTGATTCATATCACGTAAGTCTGTCCTGAGATTGATCTAAAACATACCACAAAAAGCATCATCTTCATCTGAATCGTCATTACAGTCAGGTGTCCCGTCACAGACGTAGCGATTATTCACACACGACGCATGATCCCTGCACAGGAACTGGTCTTCTGCACATTCAGAATGAGAAGCTGGAACGAGTACCGGTGTGTCAAATGAGATGGTCGTGGGAGGACTCGGTCCACTGACTAAATATCAAAGATTAACCAAAATGATGACGTATTATATTGTAGGACATAAAAATCGATGGATCACTCTTAACTCTTACATTTACCTTTCGCACAATCCTGAAACTCGATGTCATCAATATTAACAGTGGTCTTTGGATCGCCAACAGCTTCGACCAACACCTTGAAATCTTCCATCACATGACTCCCAATATCTGCGAGTCCCTCCTGCCAATCGGTTGAGACGTTCTTTTGGGCTGATGACCAGACGTTAGTCACGTGACCATATCTGTCTTCAATATTTATTTTCAAGGCTGCAGTGTGGCTGGGATCATATATTTGATAGAGGAAGTTGAAGGAGCAGGGATGGCTAGCTGAGCTGTATCGAGGGCTCTCCAGGATTGCCTTTTCAGCTGAGTCAGGCTTGATGTTTGCTTTTAAGAAATACCCTGAAACATGACCTTTTCCATTTCACAATAGAGTGAAAATGATGTGTTGGTGAAAATGAGGATTCAACTTCAACTGCAATATGTATACCTCGTTTAGTGTGGACTGCCTATTACCACTGGCATGACTGGAGGTACATGTATAGGACTGGACTAATAGCACCTATACTTGTAGGACTTGACATTAAAGTCTGGCAACATTTATCTTCGACCTAATGGAATGCGGAAGTCATGTAATGTGACAGAGCTTTGCGGTTTATAATCATGCCTGTCGATCACTTGTGGTCGTTACCCGATTGTTTGCGTTGTCCGCCGGTCATTCAATAGCCGCGTGTGATTAAAGGTCCGCGGAAAATCCAACGATCAATTTCCTAGCTTCCGCATTCCATTAGGTCAAAGATAGATGTTGCCAGACTTTACCTTTGTGTTTGCTTGTTGATTCATGTTTTACACGTATCCATGTTGCTGATGATGAACCAAAAAGTTGCGTCCGCCAGTTGCACGTTCCACTCCTGAACGAACACATATGACCTGGCACAAAAAATGGTGTGAATACAGTGTGAACGGGTGACTATGAGTGTGACTACCACGCAACTTGTGGGTGGCGCAAAGGACAGTGACAAAATCTGTAAGTAATTTAACATTCCTGGGTTGGTTGCCAAGGACAAAACATTTCTGTCCTAGCTATATTCTGTTGTTGGAGATAACGCCAACTTGAAAGGTAATGTACATCCTATATCAAGCAAATTCATCGGTTATAACTAATGCTCCCAAATCATTAAGCCTATCTTTCAAGGGTCTCAAATACGACAGGTTATAAGACGCAGGATTTGGCCTTACCACACCCCGCTTCGTCTGTGCCGTCCTTGCAATCTTTAACAAAGTTACACTTTTGCCTGGCATGGAAACACTCTCCGCTGTAACACTGATGAAGACCTGCATCTGTGCAGTTATTCTGAGGAAGTCTTGCTTTCTCAGACTCCCCAGGCAGGTGATCTGAAGAGGATACAAGAGCCCCTTAATATTTGTTTACGGCATTTCAAACCGGAGATGTCATCGCAGCACCGCTTCCGATTTCAGACGCGAGAAACCCCATAGGCTACCGTCGATAAGAGGATGTGATAACCCACAGAAGGCGGTTCCATTCTGATGCCACTCCCGTTGGCGTTTGCCAATCATCAGGATCTAACCTCTCTAAAACGTTACGTCAGGAGAAAACTGAAGAATATCCTCTCCTCAGATCTCGTGGTGATGTGGGGCAAAATTCAGAACCGGTTAGTAACTAAACGGGGGACTTACTGTCGTCTGCTTCTTCGCACCCAGGGGTCATGGAGAGTGAATCTAACGCGATGTCACCAAGGAAACCGCTGCCAACGACACCCTCGAAAACTACCTGTCGCAATAATTCAGAAGTGGAATAATAAAACAAAGGAACATGTACAACAAAATGTATACCGGTAACAAAAATAACAAAATTGTATAACAAAATTCTCGTCGGAAATTTACATTTTAGCCCGATTGACTGCAAGGCACACACTATTCTTAATAGATGATACTCATTTGATAGTTTGAATGCAGAGCGTATCCGTTTTCCTACCTGGAAGTTCCTCTTTTCCATTTTGTCAGGTTGCGTCAGGTCCACCTCGCCTCTCACCCAATACCGTCCCTGGTCCTTTCTGTGCTCTTTCAAGGTTATTGTTGCGTTTTCGTTGCGGTAAAATGAGTAACGCCTGATGATTCTGAGAGAGCCGATTTGCTGGCCCTTCATGTGGTACCAATATCGGAGCTGAAGACAGGGTTAAATACAGAAATATTTGTCACCCAAAAGGGGCATGGAATACATGTATCCTGATCCAGAGCGTCGAAAGCAACACTGAGGTCAAGCAGAATCAGCAGAACATTTCCTTGAACTGAGCGCTCCTGTCATTGTGCATACTCGACGAAGAAGTGCGTTCTCAAGACTGCGGTGTTCACGATAATAAGTCTCACCTTACAGTCCCTGACACCACCTTTGATGACCCTCGATTTCAATCGTGCTGTTTCGCCCTCCAGCACCGACCATGACGTCTCCAAGTAAATGAAGAACCCTTCTTTGGAGTGCTCAGATTGGTCACAATCAGGGCCTGTCTGCAAGGATGGTGTGCCACCCTTCTTTAATCTCCAGTAATAATCTCCCGTACGATCATGACTCCAAGACCTACACATGCCGTGCTCGAAGTCACAGCGGGCCTTGTAAATTGTATCGCAATGTCTACCCTACAAATGAATATGAGATAAGAGTACAAGATTCAACTTCGGACAAAAAAGACAATTTCTTGGATGGATCGCCTTAATCATTTAGCAGATACATTCTAATACTCAATGGCTAAGAATATGTACATTCACGCGAATTTCGAGCGGTGCGACGCCGCACATCCTTTCTCCAAGCAACGTGGCGGAAACAAATAATGGTTGCGGCATCGCATCGCTAGAAATTGTCTTAAATGGATTCTTGGCCTTTAGCCTCACTGACGATTCTTACATCTTCATCCGACGAATCGCCACAGTCCTTGCCGTAATCGCATTCCCTCCCTCTGCTGAAACAGCCTCCCGAAATGCATGGAAGCTCATCCGCAGTACACTTTTCATTCTTCTGAGGTGGATCACAGTCCAAAAAGGATATGTCATCAATGGCTATTCCAGTTGTCTTAGAAACCCCACGCCTTGTTTGTATGATAACCCGGATGTCATCATGGGCTCCAATTGGCACTAACTCCCGCTGCCAATCGTTGCCCTCCTGATGGGAAATGGCAGCAAGCTCGTGTAATTCCCCGCCTATCTGGTATAGAACCGCAATGGAACTGCTACTTTGGGATATCAGGTGAGCACCGACCATGTAATACCAAAAACTCAGGTGACATTGTGGCCCAGTCTTCGAGATAGTTGCAGTGAAGTTCGATGCATCGGTGTGACTTCCTGGTCTGCTGTCGGCGAGGAGATAGTACCCACGAGGCGACTGGTTCGTGTGGTCTGTGTCTTCAGAAAATAAATTGTCATATGTTGAGCCTGCCTGGTCATAACTGAGCCAGTTCGCTGGTGAGAACAAGGAAACCAGCTGGGGGGGGGCATGAGGCCTGTAACAAGGCCGACGTCGGACGGATTTTGATGACAGCTCAGCGAGGGACGGATGAGTTGAGAGGATTTACTGACCTCGCGAGGTTTGGAGCATCGGAGAGACAGTCGTTCTCCTTCATGCTTTGATGTTGTGATAAGAACGTGCACCAGGGGCAGTATGTATAAAACATCTTAAGTGTAAAATTGCCCTTAAACCATTGTGCCAAACAAAAGATAAGGGAAATTTCACACTTAAGATGTTTTATGCATACGGCCCCAGGGGTAGAAACGAAAGACTTACCAGGGCGGTTAACACCACTTCCCCTTGCAATTTCCCATTTGTAGGTGGCCTGATGTAAGATCAGATCACTTTTTTCGATTTCAATCTTCCACCCGCAGAGCTGACCAGGTAGTCCAAGGCGATTGTTTTCAAATGTGCAAGTCAACTTGGCTAAAGAAGAAAATTGATCAATTAAAATAATTGATAACTTGGATATCATCGGCGCCTGTCAATTCTGAGCCTTTGGGGTTCGCTTCTAGGTCGACCCCAGACTGTTTTCACCATTTACCCAATATTGGGCAACATCAGTCGCGCGCATAACATCAAGTTTTAGCCATTTGTTTGCAAACAATCTTCGTAATTTACAACTGTTTTCTCTTGTCCCACGATATACAGGGGAAATACCAGACTTACGACAATTCACTTCGTCTGATGCATCTTCACAGTCCTCCCTGAAGTCGCACACCTGTTGTCTGTCGATGCATGTCCGTTTTGAAACACACTCAAACTGGCCTTTGGAGCAGTTACTCGGTCGCCTTGTCGTTGTCTGAGGCATGATGGTGGATATGACCGGGGCCAGGGGGAGAACTTGGCTATCGCTGAACTTACAGCCCGGCGAAAAGCTGACGTCATCGATGGCAATGTCTCCACGCCAACTGATGCCGACTTCTCCTTCGAATATGACTTGGAAGTCAGACGATGAACTCGGCAAGTTGATTTCGTTGGAAGGCAACCAGACATCCAGGTTCAGCCCTCCTGTACCCCAGATTTCACGTGCCTCGCCGTTCCGATGCGTCCGGACTTTGACGGCCAGTCTTCCCAAGCGTTCCCCGTACATGTGGTAGAAGAAACGCACACGGCAGTCGGTGCTTTCTGCCTTGAACGGTCTCATCAGCAACCAAGCACGCTCCTTGTATCGTCTGTTAGTTGCCTCGACGTACATGTAATAACCTTCACGAGTACCTGTGGTGTGGTCTCGCGACGGCCCGGTATTTTGTGATGGCGTAGGTCCACTCCTCCTCTCCCATTCGAAATCATCTTCGACCTTGTTCAGCCCTTGGCTGAATTCAGTGGGTTGCTCGAAGTCGTACCTGTGGTAACTATCGCAAGTGGACATTTCTTCATCACTAGAATCGCCGCAGTCGTACGTAAGGTCGCAGAGCTTGGACCTAGGTATGCACGAACTATCTCGGCATTGATAATAGTCACTGGTGCAACGCCCTGGATGTGGTCTGGATATAATGATACAGTCATAAAATCCCATATCATCCACGGCAATCACTCCATGGTTTTCGCCCAAAGTTGCACCGGTCAACACAAAGTGTAAAGTAAACAACTTCCTCCTGCCTCCGCCTAGCCATACGATAACATCTTGCCAAGATGCTTTGGTACTAGCACTGCCTTTCACACTCCAAATTTTGGACAAAGAAGTCGTCCCGTTGGCAGTGAAGCTTGCGTCAAGCGTCAAAGTTCCTACTGTCTGATACAAATAGTACGAGAACTTTATCTTACATTCTGAATAATTCGAAAAGTAAGTTGGGCTGTTCAGCTTGGCATTAAAAGTGTTTTTAAGGACGGCGTCGTCATTTACGAACATATACCAGCCATCAGGAGTGTTACGCGTCCTGTCATTCAAAGGTGCCATATACCGGATGTTGCTGGTCGTCCTCCCTGAACCCAGCGTCCAGTCATATTCATCTTTGTAATCCTCGTACCAGCCACAGTTTCCGCTTTCGAAGTTGCAGGCTGTAGGTGGATTATGCACGGGTTCTGCTGACCATAAAGAACTCCCAACTGAAATATGATTAAAAAAACACGAAATGCCTCCGGTGCTGTTATTTTTGATTACCGTATACAAAATAAGACAAGCCTAAGGCTGCATTTAGCTGACACGCGGAATGCGGTATAGGGCCGCGGAATCCCTGGCGGAAGCGATTTGTTGTATGAGAAATGCATTGAACTTTCCGCTTACCGCGTTCCGCAATCCGCATACCGCGTGCAGCTAAATCCAGCTTAACAGCAATACTGGTTCGCTGGCGTTGGAATTCCTACTTCAGATGGCATTGTGAATATCCCAATCAGCGCCACCATCGATGGCCAGAGGAATTGCAAACGGCACGCTAGGTTAGTTCACACACGTACATGTACATACATACACGATCGGTGTACACCGTACACCCCAGCAAGTGCTCTCAAGTGTAGGCCAACACACCCGAGGCCTACTGCTCGACAAGACTGTTCAAATCTACGTATTTGAATGATAATTATCAATTAGGCATGCCGTGGAAACTTTTGCTACACATAAAAGAATGGGTTGAAGTGTGTTACCTGCCTGATGAAGGGTTAGTAATGGTATCACGGCGCGTCGAACTTCTCAAGTGATGAAAATGCCGGCGGCCATTTTTACAGAAGCATATTATTGTGTCGCTGAGATCATGTGATTCAATATGACCAATCAGAAGGCGTCCTTAAAAATAACCTCGAAAATTTCTCAAAAAAATCGTACAAAAACTCGACGCCGATGAAATAATTGAAATTTCTTTCTTCGGGACACGTTTTGACCCCAAATGATTTAAATGTGCATTAATAGTCAATAGATTACGTGAGAAGAATGGCTGATATTCATAAAAACTAGCAAGTGCTTAGAAGCATCTGCTTCCTAGCATCTGCTATCTCACCAAGAATTAAGCAGAAGCATGTGCTTATACTTAGTATCATATTCATAAAAAATAGCATTTGCTTGAGGTGCTTTAGGGTTAGTAATGGTATCACGGCGCGTCGAACTTCTCAAGTGATGAAAATGCCGGCGGCCATTTTTACAGAAGCATATTATTGTGTCGCTGAGATCATGTGATTCAATATGACCAATCAGAAGGCGTCCTCAAAAATAACCTCGAAAATTTCTCAAAAAAATCGTACAAAAACTCGACGCCGATGAAATAATTGAAATTTCTTTCTTCGGGACACGTTTTGACCCCAAATGATTTGAATGTGCATTAATAGTCAATAGATTACGTGAGAAGACAAGGGCGAAAAATCGGGACAAAATTGAACAATGTTGAGAGTGTGCTGATTTTAGTGGTGAGAATGCGAAAACCGCACTTGCACGCCTGTCTGACATTATATGCACACACTTGTCACGATTTTTATTCCTTGTGGAAGATATTTCGACTACTTAGCCGTCGATAAATATTTAGGTGACTTGTCAAGTGGGCAATGATAACAAGAGTTGGGTTGAGCATGGCACTGCATCAAATCAGTGCACATAAATGTACATTGTGAAGGTAAACCTGCACAAAACTTATTTCAGTTATCCGTTTAATAAACCAATTACAATATAAAAATCTAAAAAATAGCATGATTCAATTTCTTTAGAACAGTACCGGTATGTGGTGAAGATTTCAATCGAATATATCACCAAAATCTCTCTGCTGGCCTGTGGGGAACTAATTTTACTGACGGGTGAAAAAGATGCTACAAAAACAGGACCGAGAATCTCAGTGTTAGCGGAGAATTCCATCTGGGCAGTCGATCAATTTGTTATGAGCTGCCGCATGGTAAGTTTAGAGTGCGCTTAGTTTAGAGTGCGCCGCTAGTTCTGTGCCGATTTGATAGGTTTACCTTTTAAGAGCTTTTGACTGCACGGCACAGACTGTCACCTTGTCACTTTTATCGCACACCAGACGGTATACAAACTGATTAAACGCCAGAAAGTCTGTCGAGTAGTGCGTCAAAATTATCAGCGAATTGACGTTATCTCTTTGAATTAAAAATACGTAGGTAGGCCCATTTTCGGATTTGGGAGTTTCCCGTCGCATGTTCCTCATACCATTGTCTTTTTTTCTGTAATGACCTCATCAAGTCAGTTATGTTGACCATATGAGCAATATTTTCGTCATTGAGTCATATGAATAAAGACTAGTAAATGCTTTTACTTGAATTTTGCAATACAAATGCACTACGCAATGCTGTACAAATCTGAAGTAAAAGCATTTGCTAGTCTTTATTCATATGACCCATTGTCTTTCAGAAGTGCTTATCGAGGATATTCTAACCAATGGGAAACTTCGACGGACAGTACTAATGAGCAAGAAAATTAATTTCCGATCATCATTCGTCAGCACTGACATTTAAAACGTGCCAATACATAAATATGACTGTTTCAGACTTGAGGTCACGGCTTCAAATCCGACAGTGACAATAACTCTTTTTTCGTCTTTATATGTACGATTCTAATATGGCGTCAAGCACACCTCTGTGCAGTCACCTGATAAAGAAACTGCCGCCTCGTGGCGACAGGGCCTTACGAAGTGACGTTTTGGTTTTGTGGTGTCGGATCATGCTGTGAGAGTGAAGTTGCTGGGGGAATAAATCAGAATAGTTGCTTGTGGCAGGGGAAAGGAAATTATTAACAATAGCGCGTAAATCACCACTTCCAAAGAGGGAACAAATTTCCGTAAAATGTTAAGCCGCGGAAAAAAATGGGAGAATAAATTCTTCCTCCATTTGGGCTCGAACCCAGGATACACATGTACTTAAAACACTTGTCACAGTCACGTTGGATACACACAGTTACAGTCACCTGGAAGAAACTCCGTAAATGGCTATCGAGGATGAGAGATAGATGTACAGTGGAACCTCTCTATTAAGGACACCTTCAGGACTGACAAATGTTGTCCTTAATTGAGAGGTGTCCTGATTATAGAGGTTCAAATGAATAGAAATGACCATTTTGGGACTGAAAATCGCTGTCCTGATTAGAGAGGTGTCCTCCTGGCAGAGGTGTCCGTTAAGGGAGGTTCCACTGTAGTTAGATGTGGACACATGACCTGTGTCAGGTAGTGCCTGTGGACGTTACAAACTTCTTTTATCTACGGTATGGATGCTGCCGAAGGAGTTTAGACCTCTTGAGGAATGTGGATAAACTGACGTCGCGACAACATTCCGTCGTTATCGAGAAGCCTAGCTTTGATGATGATAATAGCCTATGTAAGCTAATATTTATGTAATGTCATGAGATATACCCACCGAAACAGAAATATATAATTCCAACAACTCGAAATTTCGCCATTGCTGTCAAAATCCACGTAGGCCCTACTCCTATGTCACCCCTGCAAATACTGTGAAATATGCGCATAAAAGTGTCACGAAGAGCGTGATACCAATCACTTCCTACCTGTACGATGACATCTCAAAAGATAACGGCCGTGTCACTGTGTCACAAGGCCACGCCTCTATGCTTACATATGATTGTAAGCCTACCGTTTTGTCAACAATTTTGCCGTTTTGTCGCGTTTTTCACACGATCAACATTCAGTAATCGCACCCAGTGTCGAAATTGTAGGCTGCAATCACATAGTGCTACACGCTACACGGGCACGCCGGTTAACAATACGCTTCACAAAGGGTTCGCGACCGTGAAGCCATTAATATAGAGGTTTCGCAAAACCCCCCGAAACGCCGACGCGAACGTCTATCCTATTGTTCGCTGCTCTCTTCATGGCATCGAACAATGGGATTGGCGTTCGCGATGGCATTTCGGGAGCTTTGCGAAAACTCCCTATAAAGGGTAGGGACACACCTGACGCGATTCGCATGCGATAGGGCGACGCATGCGTCAAAACCTTTGTTTGCGTGCAGTGCGGCGGAAAATAACAAAGGCGTTGCCGCATGCGTCAACGAATCGCGTTAGGTGTGTCCCTACCATGACCGGCATGTCCGTGCAGCGTGTAGCTCTTTGTGATTGCAGCCTAAAGCAAGGTTCATTGGCACACGGAATTGGTCCGATTCAGGTCCGCAAAAAATCCATCAAATGGACTTCAGCGTTGTCGTATCCGGAAAACTAGGGGCAAACGGACTGAAAACGGATCGGATCCGTGCGCCAATGAACCGCTTTTCCACGAGACGTTTGCGGACGCGGTTTCGGTGGCGGAAGCAGGTGCGGGCGAAACAGCTAAAGGGAAATACGTTGGATAGATTTTTTCCACCCGCGCCCGCCTCCAATTCCGCGCCCGCAACCGCCTCGTGGAAAAGCAGCTTTCCATTGGCGCGTTTCCGTGCGCGGAAACGCGCCAATGTAAAGCAGGGCTGGACAATGGGTTTTTACGTCATTTAACATAACACCAAGTTAGCGCTATCGTGAGTTTTGTGCAACCGGGCCCAGGGTGCATTGGCGCACGGATTTCGTCCGATTCAGGCCCGTAAAAATCGATCAAATTGACTTTGGCGTTGTCGTGTCCGGAAAACAAGACCACAAATAATTGAATTTCTGCAAAATAGTAAGGCTAGCCGAGTATGATTGGCGCTGACAGTAACCCTGTCTCTTGTCACAGCAGACGACGTTTGGTTCGTCCGTCTCCCTTTGGCGGCGCTCTGTCCCTAGCCTGTTGGCGCGGTCAGTACAGCAGGAAAAAGTTACCATGGCGCATCGCTTGAACATGTGGGTTTTCTCTCTTTGTGTAATTTTGGAGATTGTACCAATTAAGGTTCTGGCTAACACGGAAACTGCTAACCCAGGATATTGTCCCTCGTTGTGTTCGTGCAAGGGATCAGAATATACGCCAAAAGTGGACTGTGCTGGACAGAAGTTGACAGAAATTCCCGCCAGTTTGAGCAATGGCACCACACACCTGTAAGTAGGCTATTGTAGTTTTTGTTTCTTTTGGCTCCCTTTGCATGGTGCTGATGCTTTAACAAATTTGATTATTACTGCCTAGGTCTGCTGACGTAGGATTAGAGTGATACTGTGTGTATGTGAGAAGGAAGATTCGTTCAGCCTGGAGAAGGCGAACCAAATTCTGGTGACTGACTTGTCCTTTTGATATAAAATACAAGTTCATAATCATCAGACTGGAAGGAGAAATGCCTCTCCATTCGTTGTCAAATATTTAATGTCGCAGTTACTGTAATTTTTCTAGCATACGCTTCAGTCCTTGTCAGTTAGTTTGCTATTTCAAATAGCATACAATACAGTTACTATTTTTACCAGCAAAGGTGGGGAAAATATTACATAACAACTAGGCTTTTACTGTGGCAAAACCAGACGGATGTCACTCTTACTTGGCAGGTTGAGACCAAATGTTTGTCAGTTTCAGTATTGTCTGCCTATTATGAAATCTGAAAGAATCTGTTTCTTCCATTCTCTCCTGGTGTCATTTTGGTTTGTTAAGGCTCAGCTTCTGAGTGACATGCGACTCTTTTCGCCAGAGTGGGTCACATATTGTGGAAGGTGAGACAGGACAAAAGCAGGGTGAGACAAACACAACGAAATTGACAGGTCCAACGTTATGTGCAGTTCGCTAGTGACCTAACACACCCAATGTAGGCCTACATTTCTGTATTGTTTTTACTGCTGATGAGTACTATTCATCAGACAGAGACCATTTTCTGTTGTCTCTGATGATGAGATAGAGACCATTTTCTGTTGTCTCTATTGATCAGAGACTGTTTTCTGTTGTCTCTGTTGATCAGAGACCATTTTTCTCACTCGGACCGAAGCCATTCATTGATGAGGCCAGAAAAATCAAGCATAATATTTCAATGAACTCATTGTAACCCCAGGCAGCACACCACTGTCTGTACAGTTGAAAACTAGGGTGTACCCAGCTCCCATCTTAATTAACTATTCCTTCCTTGTGTCAGGCATATTTCATAAAGCAAAGGGTGTGTTTATGACAGGTCCATTTATGGCTGTATTCTTGGTATTGGTGCTTTCGACACCTTAATCAACACATG
>NMRB01000009.1:434915-479927 GCA_002633025.1 Notospermus geniculatus | reverse complement strand
GTTGCATCCTTGCTGGACCCTAGTGCCATTGGGGCAACTGAGTTCAAATTCCCTTATATTAGACAGGATATATATGAATTACTTAAAACTATAGATTTATGCGTACATGAGATCAAGAAAAGTATGATATTATGTTGCTGCTACGCATGCGCAGTACGTATTAAGTAGTGCTCCTAACGCGGATGAATGTCTATCCAAGATGGCGGTATTCTTCATACAGTAGAGATATCTTTCGTCTCGTCAGAAGTGAAACATCGAAAAAGTATCTCACGACGTAGAATGATTTGTCTGGGTGCCAGTAATTAACACTTAATTGAAAAAGTGAATTGACGGTGGGAATTTATCATGAAAGACTAGCATTTTGTAATAACCGAAGCTTGAAAAAATTTTCCTAGTCCCTTTAAGAAATTTGATTATTACTGCCTAATGCCTGTTGTACTCGGTCGGATTTTTTGTACTAAAAATTATAAATGAGGCTCATGAAGGGTGATTTCCGTTATAGGCTACCGATTGCCTTGCTGAAAGGCATTGTGAACACCCATTTGAGCCCCATTTATAATTTTTAGTACAATCAAAATTCTACGTGTACAACGGGCATTAGTTTGCTGACGTAGGATTAGAGTGATTATAGTGATACTGTGTGTATGTGAGAAGGAAGATTCGTTCAGCCTGGAGAAGGCGAACCAAATTCTGGTGACTGACTTGTCCTTTTGATAAAATACAAGTTCATTATCATCAGACTAGAAGGAGAAATGCCTCGTTGTCAAATATTCGGTGTCAAATATTTAATATCATACACAGTTACTGTAATTTTTCTAGCATAGGCTTCAGTCTTTGTCAGTTTGTGTGCTATTTCAAATAGCATACAGTACAGTTTCTATTTTTACCAACAAAGGTGGGAAAAATATTACATAACAACTAGGCTTTACTGTGGCAAAACCAGATGGATGTCGCTCTTACTTGGCAGGTTGAGACCAAGGGTCGTATTTTAGAACGTTCCTTAACGTTAAGGTCCACCTTAAATCTATTGTCCTCCACCTTAAATCTATTGTTCTCGATGGTTTTACAATAGACTTAAGGTCGACCTTAACGTTAAGGAACATTCTAAAATACGACCCCAAATGTTTGTCAGTTTCAGTATTGTCTGCCTATTATGAAATCTGAAAGAATCTGTTTCTTCCATTCTCTCCTGGTGTCATCTTGGTTTGTTAAGGCTCAACTTCTGAGTGACATGCGACTCTTTTCGCCAGAGTGGGTCACATGATATTGTGGAGGGTGAGACAGGACAAAAGCAGGGCGAGACAAACACAACGGAATTGACTGACAGGTCCGACATCATGTGCGGTTCGCTAGTGACCTAACACACCCAATGTACATTTCTGTATTGTTTCTACTGCTGATGAGTACTACTCATCAGACAGAGACCATTTTCTGTTGTCTCTGTTGATGAGACAGAGACCATTTTCTGTTGTCTCTGTTAGTGTTGATCAGATGATCAGAGACCATTTTCTGTTGTCTCTGTTGATGAGACAGAGGCCATTTTCTGTTGTCTCTGATGATGAGATAGAGACCATTTTCTGTTGTCTTTATTGATCACAGACTGTTTTCTGTTGTCTCTGTTGATCAGATGATCAGAGACCATTTTCTGTTGTCTCTGTTGATCAGAGACCATTTTTCTCACTCAGACCGAAGCCATTCATTGATGAGGCCAGAAAAATCAAGCATAATATTTCAATGAACTCATTGTAACCCCAGGCAGCACACCACTGTCTGTACAGTTGAAAACTAGGGTGTACCCAGCTCCCATCTTAATTAACTATTCCTTCCTTGTGTCAGGCATATTTCATAAAGCAAAGGGTGTGTTTATGACAGGTCCATTTATGGCTGTATTCTTGGTATTGGTGCTTTCGACACCTTAATCAACACATGGTTTTTCGTGTCATAACTTCTGCGAATCATGGTGTGAGGTGATGGAAAATAGTTCATAATATTAAACAGTTGTCATAGATACTGTTAAGTAAGTTTGCTGAAAAGTGGGTGTATTCTTGTTGAGGGATCTTTGCATGGGATCTTCTTACCATTGATGTGTCGAATGTGAGTGACTCAAGCAGATGTGAGCACTTGTATAACTTCATATGAAGTTGTCTTTTGAAGGGAGATGTGACCAAGATGTTCTGGACATTGCTAATCTTCTTCTCAGCAAGGCAGTCTAATCATCACTTTTGAGTTTCTTCTTTGATATCTACTATTTTTGCAGCTCTCCAGTGGCGTTTTTATTAATTGAATTACGTAACTTAACTTACAGTAAGAGAATTCCTCTTTGTCACTTAAATAAAAAAATTCATCACTATGGATGCTTTTGAAAATTGTTTGAACATTATGGATGAAAATGTTCTCAATGTTGATGTGAAAACGAGATACAACACATAGCCTATCGATGTGGTCCATACAGTCTACCCAGGATGCAAAAAATACCCGTTTCCTCTGCAGGGTGGAACAAATACCAATGTTCCTGCATTATGTCAAACCTGGATCATGATGTATTGTTTAGCAAGCTTAAAACAGCTGCGTGTACATGTATAAGTTCAGGCAGTCGTCCACATCACCCCCAACCCACCCACCTGTTGAAATTTCTAGCTTTTCATCCTACTCTTGAACAACTCATCCATCCTGATAATGTGATTAATCATAGTGGTATCAGGAGATCACTTTCAGATTTTCAAGATGAATTCTGGAAGTGGAAAAATTTGATTAACTTGGATAATGCAATGCCTTAGGTTTCGGTTCATTGGTTTTTCACCATTGATGTTCTGTTGAGTGTAATCTGAATAAGTGCCACAAGAAGGCAGTGACCTATCATGTCGATTGTTCGGTTCAGATGGCTTGTGAGACGACTTATAACATTAGGATTGGCGAGGCAATTCTGAGCTGCTGTTTTCTGGCCTAATGTTTAGTTGTAACCCTTCTCAGGTTGTCTTTCTATTTCTCTCATGAAAGTCGACCTCATTTTGTTAACCCTAAGTGGAAGACTGGAGTATACTAAATATACTGTAAAAATTTGGAACTAAACCACTTTGTTGGACATTCTCAAAAATCCAGGTGTCTGACTGTGCACTGCAGAACTTCCATCATACTGATGTCCACTTGGCCAAGAGCCAAAACATGCAAAATCACTTGGTATTTCACTCTGAATAGTCTGCTTGATGTTTACCAATGTATCAAAAGATGGAAACCCGTAAAAGGACATCTTGCCTCTGATTGCTCAACTTGTGAGGTTGCTTACTTGACCTGCGATTAAGGCAAAACCAATTACTCCGATATGAGATATCGCTTAAGGAAGCTGTCTAGCTTGAAATCTTTTTGACTGAGTTGAGCTCAGTTGGGTAAACTCGGAGTTTTTAGGTTGATGGTGACTGAAAGTGACTGAGTGCAAACCCAAAAAGCGTGAACCAACTTAAAAGCAACTGGGCAGCACAACACAAATTTGCATCTGTGAGATTGGAAATCGTGTTTAATTGTGAGTGTCACGAACATATGTAAGCTTATAACTTGCAGAGATGAGCACACATACTTTAGCTCACAAACAAGACTCCTTGAGATTTCCTTATTACATGCAGATTTGGCTTCTGACATGTAAATTTTCGACAGCACAAAGCAAGACGCCGCATCTTGCTTTGTTTTGTCGAAAGTTTACTTCTGGCATCTACGTTGTGTCTGTGTAACAAATCCAAGAAATTATATTGTTTGACTTTGACGGTGTCTACAGTATATGGAGTAGGGGATTTGGGAAAAATATCATTTTCTGGGTCATAAGAGTAATGCCTTTGGTAATACTTTGGTTCCCTGTTGTCATGACAACCAGATAAACAAAGAACCTCATGAGAGCTAATGCTCCCTATTTAACCGTTTCATCTAAAGGCTATGTCAGAGAACAAATTTATTTCCTAAGACGTCCGTTTCCTACCGTTACCAGGACATGATTCACAGTTAATCGGTGATGCTCAATCTTTCAAAGGTAACTTATATTTGACTGATTTACCAGGCATAATTGTGAACTCAATGAGGAACCTTTGGGCAAGTAAAGAGTACATGAGATACTAAGTATTGTGATGGCAAGATTGTACGTGCATGAAGATCCTACTATAGACATGACCTCCATCTGAACACAATAATTGAATTGTTGACTTCTGCCTGATTTGTAAGTAAATGTCAAACCCACCGATGCCATTTTCATCATGAAAATGCCGAAGTAATTCCACGTGGCAGGTTTTCATAAAAAAACTACTGCTGTTCCTTAGATGAAATTGCCGCCCACTCTGTGTTAGGTTTCATTGGTATTGTGAAGGAACAATACTCTCTCCTTGTTGTGTGAGATATCCATCTCGCTGTCCGCTGTCAATTTCTCAGTGTAATTGACATTCTATGGCTGTTCAGTGCCTGGAATAATCTTCCTGCTACAACGGAAATTCATTGAGGGAGGATTGCTGTCACTGAGTGTATAGGTTCTGGTGGCAACTTCGCTTTATCTGACTGTTGGTTGCTAACCCTTGTCGTCCTACAGCACCATGCAAGTGAATTACAGAGTTGGCTGTGTGTGATGGTGGTAATGATACACCTTACGTTTCCCCTTTCCTGGGATGCTAATCACCCCCGTCTCTCTGGATCACCAACGCCTGTCATTATCTTTGACAGTCAGCGGTTGCTTGTTGTTTCCAATTGCTGTTCCATCATTTTTGCAGCTGGTCATGGTGCCCACTTCAGACTTCAGAGACACCAAGGTTGCCATTCTGTCACACTTTTCGTTTCCACAGCACCACTCTTACACTTACTGATGTTGCTGTTCTGAGACCAACCACAAAGTCAAGTTTCACCAACTGGAATCTTCCCTTAAACTCATGATTTGCCAATAAATCTATTCATTTTGTATCATGATTTGTTAATAAAATTATACATATGTGTCAGTTGGAATTACATGACTGATTTGATAACTGTACAGGGATTTATTTTTCTTTATTCGCCATCACGTATCGCTGACTTTTGAAGCACTCTTTCTAATCAGAAATTCAAAGGGCTGTATCAAAGACTGAGAAATGCTGAAGGCAATGTCCTGTCATGCATATAAGATGGTTGTTGTTGAGAGAGCTCAATCAGTAACAATCCTGTCTCAACCCTTAGAGTGCTGACTCTCTGAACCAAAGTCATCACCAAGTATAGCCCACATGGTAATGTAAACTCATCACAGAAGGTAGATTGGTTTTGCAAACCAGGTGCTCTGAGGGTTAAAGCAGGATGCCATTGACTAGAATATAATTATGTTGTTAGTGGCTGCTTCAATAAACTTTGAAAGTAGTTGGAAAACAAGGAGTATCCTAATGCTTAACATCATCTACCGGGTATTCATGGATGGCTCCATTTATCCACTTGGGTACTTCTTGCGATGTAGATGTAAACACATATGTTTTAATTCCTGCGAGAGCTCCTTGCTATCAAATACACATCTTTCTGAACTACTGCCTTCATTTTTTTCCAACAAAATATAGCCTTTGGCCATTTCCATGTATTTTGAGCTCCGAAAAGGCAAAGTAAGTCCTCAGAATAGTTCATGGACACTTCACTCTGTTTATATCACCCACCAGGTGAAGAAGTTTACTATTCGTTGTTGTAAATACCTTTTAAATGAGCAAGCCTGCTCTGGTGGAAACCTAAAAATATTGAATCTATTGCTGAAAATAATGTTACAAATTCTTAAAAGTTGATATTGACAGTGGCTAACCGTTCCCCTGAGATCAGAAACTGCGTTTGAGGTTTGTCGGTCTACTGTCTTAGTGATTAGCAATCACTACCCAATTACGGCCGGGGTTCATTGTCTTTCCACCCATGTCAACCATTGCACTTCATCAGATAGCCCCTGATTGTTCCGGCATTGATGCTGCTGCATGACATGCTTGTGAAAAAAAGATTCCCAATGGAAGGTTGATGTGAAAGTCCTGTACTTCATCAGTCTTGGTTGCTCTTGCTGTTGATGTTGTTGTTGTGTGTCAGTTGGAATTACATGACTGATTTGATAACTGTACAGGGATTTATTTTTCTTTATTCGCCATCACGTATCGCTGACTTTTGAAGCACTGTTTCTAATCAGAAATTCAAAGGGCTGTATCAAAGACTGGGAAATGCTGAAGGCAATGTCCTGTCATGCATATAAGATGGTTGTTGTTGAGAGAGCTCAATCAGTAACAATCCTGTCTCAACCCTTAGAGTGCTGACTCTCTGAACCAAAGTCGTCACCAAATATAGCCCACATAGTAATGTAAACTCATCACAGAAGGTAGATTGGTTTTGCAAACCAGGTGCTCTGAGGGTTAAAGCAGGATGCCATTGACTAGAATATAATTATGTTGTTAGTGGCTGCTTAAATAAACTTTGAAAGTAGTTGGAAAACAAGGAGTATCCTAATGCTTAACATCATCTACCGGGTATTCATAGATGCCTCCATTTATCTACTTGGGTACTTCTTGCGATGTAGATGTAAACACATATGTTTTAATTCCTGCGAGAGCTCCTTGCTATCAAATACACATCTTTCTGAACTACTGCCTTCATTTTTTTCCAACAAAATATAGCCTTTGGCCATTTCCATGTATTTTGAGCTCAGAAAAGGCGAAGTAAGTCCTCAGAATAGTTCATGGACACTTCACTCTGTTTATATCACCCACCAGGTGAAGAAGTTTACTATTCGTTGTTGTAAATACCTTTTAAATGAGCAAGCCTGCTCTGGTGGAAACCTAAAAATATTGAATCTACTGCTGAAAATAATGTTACAAATTCTTAAAAGTTGATATTGACAGTGGCTAACCGTTCCCCTGAGATCAGAAACTGCGTTTGAGGTTTGTCGGTCTACTGTCTTCGTGATTAGCAATCACTACCCAATTACGGCCGGGGTTCATTGTCTTTCCACCCATGTCAGCCATTGCACTTCATCAGATAACCCCTGATTGTTCAGGCATTGATGCTGCTGCATGACATGCTTGTGAAAAAAAGATTCCCAATGGAAGGTTGATGTGAAAGTCCTGACTTCATCAGTCTTGGTTGCTCTTGCTGTTGATGTTGTTGTTGTTGGTACCAGCAGGTTTCTATCTTTGAATGTACTGCATGAGTTTCGCGGAATTGCCTTCCGGGCTTCTAGAGGATGTATGATCATGATGGGATGCCCTGAATCTGTTTTTATTAGTATCAGAACCAGAGAACTCATGCAAGAGTGTAGACTCACATGACTCCCCCTGTAGATGGAATTATGTGAACACTGATGCTGTTTCTTCATCAATGCCCGGCTGTCAGGTACTCACTATTCCGGTCTGGTGATGCGCTTCCTTAGTGGTTGATGTCTGAAATACTCCACTATGAATTTCAAAACAGGTAAAGCAATGTTTTTCATCAACCCAATAGGTGTAAATCTCATTTTCAAATATGCTTGAAAGGGTGGTAGCAAGATGTCTAAAAAAATATGTGCACACATGACGTTATTTTCCAATCAATCAACCAAACCTTCTGTTTTAACCTTGTGAAGACATACACGCTAAATCAAATGTCGGGATGCTCTAATGATTTTCTTATCTCTGAAGGATTATCCACCACTGACCCGCCATTCACGAAGACTACCTGTCGAGATTCTGCCAGGAATAAACTCTGGTTTTATTCCTGGATCATTCTTTGCTGATGTTGTAGTGAAAGGTTGTAGCTAAACTGCCTGCAATGGGTATGAACGTGAATGCTATTAAATCAATGGTTGATACACTACAAGTGACCTTGATCTGTCAGTGTTGATATCTTAGAAGATAATTTTGTTGTGCACTACAAAATAATGTGAAATTTCTGGCTTACATTTGATGTAACCATATGAGATTCTTTTAGCTACGAGGATGATCAAATCATAAAAGTTCATATGGCGTACTCATGGATTTTATTTCTACCCATTCATGTAGGCGATGCAGCTTTCAAATCCTGCCTTGAGATCAGTGGTTTCTTCTGCAGTCATTCACTCCATGCGTGAGTTTTCCTGAGTTGGCTCTGAATGGAAAATTAACCATTGTTGGTTTTTCTGGGCGAGACGGTTCTTAATAGAAAATTTACCATTGTTGGTTAATGTGGTAATTGTTGGTTACTGTAGTTACTGCAGTTTCATTAGTAAAGCAGTCAGCAGAAAGTTTACCACTTATGGTTACTGATGTAGTTACTGCAGTTTCATTGGTAAAGCAGTCGGCAGAAAATTTACCATTGTTGGTACTGTAGTTACTGTTGGTTACTGTAGTTACTGCAGTTTCATTGGTAAAGCAGTCAGCAGAAAATTTACCATTGTTGGTTACTGTAGTTACTGCAGTTTCATTGGTAGCAGTCAGCAGAAAATTTACCATTGTTGGTTACTGTAGTTACTGTTGGTTACTGTAGTTACTGCAGTTTCATTGGTAAAGCAGTCAGCAGAAAGTTTACCATTGTTGGTTACTGTAGTTACTGCAGTTTCATTGGTAGCAGTCAGCAGAAAATTTACCATTGTTGGTTACTGTAGTAGTTACTGTTGGGTCAGTTACCTCCACTCATCACATCAGATTTACCATTGTTGGTTTCCCCAATGACTGCCTCTAGTTTTATGTGGTTGTGTTGCCAATAGATAGCCAACTCAACTCTCATGTGGAGCCGCACCTTTAAAAACATTTGCCGTTAATGACCCCATGTTGTTGCCATATTAAGAAGCTGGATGTGAGTGGAGGTAACTGCTTTACCAAAGATACCGCAATGACTACAGAAACATGATCTTGGAGAACACCCAGCAAATGAGCAGTAGGGCTCATGTAAATGACAAATGGATTTTTGTACAATCTGTGTATTTTAGGTGGCAGTCACTCAGCGGATTAATACGGCCATCAAGGAACAGACAAGGAAATTGTTTTTATTTATAGCTTACTCTGGGTGTTGCGGGAGAGTCAGCCACATTATTGTCATTTTGCTTATGAAGCTAATGTAACCTTAATCGTGATGTGTTGCTAACATCACAAATTCAGAGTTTTGTCACAGAATGTGTCAGGAAGTTTGGACATGTTAGCTGTACCATCAGTCTAGGAAGATTTGTACGTGACTCAGTATACAAGGGACACTGGTGCATAAAACTGAATTGGTAGTTATATAAATGTCCAAGGGCAGTTCCCTATTAAATGTCATCTTACTTCTTGATCATCTTTGTCACATCCATATCCATGCATCCTAGGGATGAACCCCTTTTACTAATGATGGGCATCAGAGTTGGTAATCCTGCTTCAAAGCTAACAATAATATTCTGATCCCTATTCTATATCGATATTTCCTATATTAGCAATAACCTGTTGATGGCTAATCTTGGTTCGTTTACCTGCCCAACCGTCTGCCATAAGTGAACGGAGTCAGCTTATTTGAATACCAGAAAGGTCACCAGAATATCTGTCATTATGTAGTTATGGTCTACAACCTGTGATCTGGTCATGATATAGGAGAGGAGAAAATGGGGGCAATGAAAGTGCATGGGACCAGATTGGGAGTGGGAGTGAAAAGGTTACAGCAGAATGCCCTGACGTACATCAACAGGAACCCGTGCATTCCCTTGTCTCCCTTTCCATTTCCTTTTATGTGTGCCGCTCTCCAAATGATGTTAGGCACCGAGTTCCTGTGCAATATGACTATTTCCAGTTGAATAAATCGTTATTTCATGCCTGGTTGGTTGTCGGCTGCATTTCCGTACAGATGCAATTGCAGAAAAAAGAACGCTGGTTTGGCATATGTGGCAAATATGATATAGACAAAAAACTTTCTTGCAAATTGCTTTCACACACAGTACCTCACGGTCGTTTAGTCTCCATAGACTATACAGTTTTTTTGCAGTATTCTGCCACCAGGAGGCCAAAACTGAAAAACCTTTTAAAGTACGATTCCATTGGTTGGATATCTCACCAAATTTTTAACATAGGACTAGGTACATCTAATGATGATACAATCTGGGGAATTATCAATGAACTGGTAGAGTGTAAAATGATTGCTGTGCAAATTAATTCTGAGGCCAGTCTCAAGTCATCATGTGATGTTCCATCTATTCTTATATCACACTTATCTAGTCATAACTTGGATGGATTTAGTCATTTTAAAGCTCTGCGCTGATATGAGGTAAGTGGGATTCTTCCGTATGCATGTTCCTGGAGGCTGCTAGTCAGTTAACTGATGTAAGAAATATGCACTCGGTTGAACCCTTCAACAAATTCTGTTTCTGCATGCTTCGGAACCACAGAATAAGTGTTGTCCTAGCTATCTCGTTGATATCAAATGATTTGGCCAATCTGACATGCTTCTGGGGAATGTTTCATGTATCATTGCTTCGGTGGTAATTTGACGAAGTGTCCAGGTGCATCGTTGGCTTTTGTCACCATGGTGAAGAAAAAGGCTGACAAATGGAATTTGACATTTTTGAAGTGGGAATTTTGGTTCAACTGCTGGGGGTGTTGTTGGTTCACATATACGGACATGGCAAATTTGAGAGTATCTTCTTATAGGAAGTTGGGTTCAAAATAGGATCATGCAACAAACATTTTTAAATAGCACAGCGTGCTACCCGCGTGCCAGATTGCCATGATGTAGAAAGCGGGCATCCATTATAAAAGATTTCCTCTTTCTCCAGGTAGCAATGATCTCACTTCGTATAAAGGAAAACAAAATGTGATTAGAATTCATAAAGAAAACTAATGATGACAGATGATGCCCTGAATACTACCTGAAGGAATCACAAGTAATTGAATTAATCATGCCAATAACATGCACTAAATGAGCTGTCATACGATATCAGCTCCGGGCAGTGATCAGCCAAGCTCCACACACTGTTAGGGGATACAGTAGTGACATTTCAACATCTTTTGCATGTGCCAGATGATCATGCCAGTGCGTGGAGTCTGATCAAAGTAGCCAACCTGACTTCTTTGGTTTTCACACATTTGCGTTACGGTCAGATCATCCTCCCATAAGCAGGGCTTTGGTACTCCTTTAAAATATACACTCGCACACAAAGTGTGAATGGATGAAGAGGAGCAAGGTAAAAACCCCTGCTGTGGGAGGATGGGTTATACAGTAGTTTCATTGTATATGAAGCCGGCCTGGAACTGCAAGGGGGACATAGTTCACAGCCACACAAGGAATTCATCCAGCGAAAAGGCTACCTGATACAGAATAGGATGTTCTTAAATATGAAAAATCATCCTTGTCAATTTCAGTGAAGGTCATAATAGCCGGTTCGATCTGGTTCAAGGCCAGTTACATTTACTTTTTGCACCATGAAAAAGCAGTCAACTGACCTTGAACTGGATCGAACCGTCTCCATGTAAAAAGGGCTAATGGTCCCATTGTGGGGCTGCTTTGCCTCATGAGTCAGATTAGCTGTTAATTACTTGTTTGTGCATTGCTTATTGAATTAACGAGTGGATGTGGCAAGATTGCAGAGTTCCCTAATTTATTGTCACAAGCGAGAGGAGTACCTCTGTAGATTCCCTGAAGAGACCACAACACTTGCCCACAATGTGAACTTGCCAATTCTGGTCAAGAATTATCTGTCTGGATGGTAATTGATCGCGCCAATATTTTGAAACATGTCAGTAATCCCTTCGGGGTTTTCAATCCTTCTTTTATACTTATCACCATTCTCATCATCAGTCACTTGGCAGGGTCATGAGTATGGAGAAATACACAAGTTGCGTTTCCACATAAGTGATTTTTCCAGACCTGGGTTAACAAAATCATTTCTAGTGGCCATTTGAATCTTATGAAACCTTTGGCACTCAAAATATTTCCAAACATGCCTCATCATTCATTAAGCTCTCCTAGGACATGCTTAATTGACGAGGGAGTAATCTATTATGATATATGATGACATGCGGCTATCGAAACGCGGTAAATCTTTCATTTAGCTGTCGTAATATTATGACGATTAATCACAACCATTGCTAGTGAAAGGTGGAGAAATCTCTAATAAATCTTGACTTTATGCTTGTAATGGGTAATGAAAAATGTATTTGTTATTGGCTGTATTTGAAGAGAGATCGAATTTGAGTTATCACTTAAGTATGTCATTCATTGAACGTGAGTCAGTGATGACTTGGAGTGGACTTAGGTACAAATTCAATTGTCTTGTTCACAACACCATATATTTTCACTTTGGTGTATTAATAAGAGATTCTTAGCCACCCTTTTGGTCATTATCAGAAATATTATGAATTTGCATGCCCTTGATTTTACCATTTCACTACTACAGCATAATCCCTGTCCTTCTTGGGGTAATATTGTTGGCAAGGCCATGTCAAGTTCATGCAGGTTTTGCCGAAGAAACAAAGCTGTTGGAACCCCGTAGCCTTCTGCTGGCCACTTGTTACCAGTAGATTTTGCCTCTGCTGCTGCTGATGATGAGAAAGACAGTATTGATGACTGATGATGATAATGATGAGTATTGATAGATCAGGTGAATGTACGATAGTTACCAAATAATTGTGTGTATACACTCGTTATTTCCATCGGGATGCTATGGGTGGGTTATCTAATTAGTCGGATAGAATGTTGATGAGAAAGATCACAATACAGATAAAGGAACATCTGTAATAAGAACTTTAAAGCAGTGAGCAGATGTTCAATAAACTTTATAGCTTGCACTCTCATCTGCCAGTTTTGACAAGAAAGTGCTTGGTTTTACACAGGTAGATTTTATGCCCTTGACCTCCGAAGGTCAAATGGAATTATGTCAGGGCCTGAGCATCAATCAGTTCGGTGTCCATTAACATTTCGTTTCCATCAATTAACTTGAGAAACTTTGAGCGAGCAACCTGAAATTTTCTGTGAAGGCTTGTCGCTAGAGGGGAAGGTTCCTTTTGATGACTAGCAGCTGCACCGCCGCCCTCCAAGATGGCGGCTATGGTGGCCATCTTGAATTTGATTTCCCTCAAACAACTACCTGTCGGGGGATATGCCGCGCTCTGTGTTGCTCTTGTATTAGATACCACTGGTGCTATCTATATGGTTGTTTTGTATGCCTCTCTTCTGTGTCGTGACGTGATACCAATGAAAATTTCCTCAAAAGTGCTTATCAAGCATTGGTGAACTAATTATCCGCGTGTATCTTTGAAACCCGAGCTTTCCATTACTGAGCGAATGAATGACGCCTTTATCGACATGGTGCCGTTCAATATAACTCACATTGCGTAAATCTTCTTACGCGATTAATTCTTTCGCTAGGCGAGATATTGTACCAGCATTGATGTGTAGATTTCTTGGTTTCAGTGAAGGTTGTGTGATAAAAAGTGATTGAATGAGTGACAACCATTGGGCAACATGTCAGATTGGTGATAGGTGGAAGATCTGATGAATGAGTGGTAAAATATAATGGGGAACTTTACTGCCATTAGAGGCCGCCACCACCAGTTATTGGTCCCACAACATCACAAAATTTGACGTCACAGAAAAGTGCACACCACAACGTCCTCCATAATGACGTGGACACTGTGGCTTACGTCTGTGACGTCAAATTTTGTGATGTTCCAGGACCGCTAACAGGTGGCCTCTGACGGCAGTAAAGTTTTCCATTCTCTCAGCCAGCTGGAGTGAAGACTCTTTGGAAGATGACTTGGCTGCTCCTTTGTGTTTTTTCTCTGTCATTGACACAAGCAGTCTTAATTATTGACATGGTTGAGGGTGACAGGAGAATCATTTATTCATAAAGACTGTTGTAATCATCGCTTTATTGTCACAACTTCATGTTCCTCAGCAATATAACAGTCTTTCATTGTGTTTTTCATAGGGTAGGCTATATAAAGTACTCTTATATATCTGGTTACAGTCGGTTAGAGTTGTTGGCCAATCTTGGTTATACTGAATTAATAGTTTTAGGCTATACTCATCTGAGTTATTAGCATTGTTGGCTACTCATGGTTATAGTTGGTTATTAAGGCACGGCACGTAAGCAACGTGTTGGGAAAGCATTCAACCAATCAGGAAGGTGGTAACATGGAATGAAACAAGAATCTGATTGGCGGAACGCCTGCACGATGCGTCGCGTACGCCATCTGTCACTGGCTTTAGAGTGTGTGCGTGTGTGTGCAATTGTGTGATTTTTACAAAAAAGTAAACCATCTTCAGGATGCTGTGCCCGGGGACAGCTGGGAAACAAAAGGGTTAATCGAAAAATTCTCCCTTCTAGTTCTTAAGATCAGGTATTTTGTCATTATCAACAGTACATTCATATCAGAAGCTGCGGTAACTCCAGCAATGACAAGCATGACCTTCTGTTTACGTGGAGAGGGCAAAAGGAATTTCCACAGATATGAATTAGGGAATGATCTCCAGGGGTTCAGGAAATGGGGCAGACAGCGTTGATTGCGGATGTGACATTAAGAAATGGATTGGGTTGAAAACATGTTAATAACAAGAAGGAAAGTAAATTGATCAGACCAATATAGACAATGATGATATTGATGATAATTATTGCTGTTTGGGAAAAAGACTGGTAGCATCTCCAGGGCTCATAAAAATATTTGATGAGAACAGCAAGCATCTGTTGGATCTTACTTGTGTTGTTTGTGAATGAAACCATAGAGAAGATGTGCTCAATCCTCTTGAATGACTCTGAAAACAGATGCTAGCACCCACCACAGGAAAAGAAACATTTGCAAAGAAAATAACACATCAGCAATAATGTTCTCTACTCAAAAAAGAAGTCAATGCTTTCTCCTTTTTTGACTTCAGTATTTGTGAAAAATCTCATTTGCGTAAAACACGCCACGTCAAATGAATTGAGGGGTGTATTTTTTCTGAGTGCATTGATCTAACTAGAAGTGACTTCACATGGTTGCTGGTTGTGTCTGTCTTCATTCATCAAGCTCAGATTTGTCACATGTGTGGCAAGATGACGCTGCTACCGGAATTCGTTCATGAGACCGGTGCAAAACTACAGTTGACTACATGTACTGTACATGTACAAGAGGCTAGCAAGAACGTGCTTCCAAAATACATTATGTAAATTGCTGTTTTTCGCTTTGAACATCTTTTTGCTGAACTTTGGGTTATTTAATTGCCTTAATTCTGACAGGTGAACAATTGGGAAATGGATATCTTCAAAATGTAAAAATTTGAAACATGGTAGCCTATTTCAATATTTTTTCCTTTTATGAGGCAAATCCTTCATGCAGACAAGGCGAAACCTTTTAAAGAGAAGTTCTGTCTTATATTCTGTAGCTGCTCATCGCAGACTTAAGAATGCTATCGGCAACAACCTCAGATAGAATGTGTTCAACCATGTTTTCTTGAGTAAAACCTGAGCACAGCAGCTGTCTTGTTGCTGAGAAAATAGTTGTTTGCAACGCGATCTATGATGTAGCAGTAATTATTGTGAACTCTTCTTGAGTAGAATGATGTCATAATCCGTATAATTCATAAGCCACTTCTAATTATTTGACAAACAATCTCTGCCAGCCATGCCATCCATCACGTTTCTTTAAATTCCTTCAAATGTCCACCAGATCTGATACTGATCCATTTGCAAATCATTTCAGTGGAAAGGCTTTTCATTGTGACAGAAATTACAGGATGCCATCAATCAATATTGCTGTGGAATTGCATGTGGCCGCTTTAGAGTTCTTCTTTGAGAAATTCGCTACGAAACCTATCATTTATTGCATGAATTCAGTCAAATAGGAACTGTCGTCTGGTGGATATTGACTGCTGTAGTATGACACTGACACACAGTCAGGTTAGCTCAGTTGACATAATGATGATAACACCTTTTTACAGCAGCATGTTGTCACACTATTCACATTATTACCCCAGTCTCTTGAAAAACTTCCCTCGGGAACTCTGCAAGCAGTAACGGTCAGTATAGCATGAGATGACTTGCTTGATACTTTCCGACCATGCGTTTGCCAAAGTGGCAACACATCGGAGAATTGAACCCACAACCTGTCGGTCATAAGCCTGATGCTCTTACCAGTGATGCATGTGGAAAGAGGAGTTTGCAGGAATGTTGCAGAAGCAATGCAAGATGCCACTAAGGTCTGTATGCTCGGGTCAGACAGCCACACTTACATTAAAAATCTGACTTTTCTCAATGCCTCAAGGGGAAGAGAAGCACAAAAATTGACACACAATATATGATAAATAAAAAGGCAATTTCCAGAGTGTTTGCGAATTTTCGACCCCAACCGGGGTCTTCTTCAGGCTGGAACTTTACAATCCGAAACTCTAGAACACTCTGTTCTAGAGTTTCGGATTGTAAAGTTCCAGCCTGAAGAAGACCCCGGTTGGGGTCGAAAATTCGCAAACACTCTGGAAATTGCCTTGTTATTTATCACTCAATGCCTCAAGCAAAGAGAAAGTCTAACTTCAGCAGCTGTAGGCTAAAGTCTGACCCAAGCATACGGCCGTTAGTGTATTTCTTGGTAATGTTCATGGATAAAAGTTCTTATCCCAAATCTCAACCATTCACAACTTTCTCTTGGAAAGATATCACCTGTCTTTTTCTGTCGTCATGGGCTAAAATATAATGATTAGTCCAGTGGACACCACAGGTCATTTCATACAAAGGAATGCATTAAGGCCGCAATGGCATCATCAGCACCTACACTACAGGTCACTCTATTCGGAACCCATAAAAATGGCAATAGTTGCTATTGATGGCCATTAGGCTGGCCATCAAATTACCCCTATGCTAAACCCTGGTTCCACAGCATCTATTAATGTTTTGTGACAATCTTACCTAATTGCCTACCAAATGGCAAATGTGTTGGTCTGAGGAGAGTTTGGTGAAATGGACCTCTGTCAAAACATTTTCAACCTTGTTGCTACCTCCGTAGCTATTTAACAAAGTCAACTTCAGTTTTTGACATGATATCAAATTTGAAAAAATAATTGAGCCAGTTTCATAGATATTGTAGTAATAATTAGACAAAATGTGATCCACTTGCACTCTCTGTCTTAAACCTGTGGATTTCATAGCAAGTATGAAAGAATGGCCACTGATCATTTTCCATCTTATGAACCATAATACTGACATAATCACAATTTCAAATATCATCAGGATAAGAAGTTCATTCAACATTAAATGATTGTGATATTAAAGGAGGAAGCAGTACCACACTATTGCTGAAGGGGTGAATGTCATCCAGTCTGAATCCTAACCCCTGGTCCCTATCCCACCTCCTACCCTGACCATAAAGCCTACTCCTATTCCTGACCCTAACCCCTAACCCCTGGCCCTTACATCCTTACAGGCAGCCGTACCCTAGACAGCATTTACACGTTTTACCACACTATTAGTCATGTCTGGTTCCTGGCTTAGACATGCCTGCAGCCTTTACAGGAGAAATTAACAAGGGAGGAGGCTTTCCGGCAACTCAATTTCATCCTATACATAGGGTTCAGGGATTCTGTTTGTGACCAACAGTTTTATATCCCGAGGCATGAAATGTCTGCGTAGCTTCCTTTGAAATCATAATTTCATTTTGTATTCCAAGAGAACTTTGAAACCTTTGAAACATGTCTCCTTTACATGTAGGTCTTTATGTCCACGATGCTTGTACTGCTTCTTGAGGACTGATTGCTGGTAGTCTAGACACCTAATTTCACCTCAAAGAATTGTTTATCTGCAAAATGTAGATTTCAGCAAAAGGATGGCATTCTTGTTGTGTCACTTTCTTTAGCTTCAGTTGGATGCTGAGATTAACTGTCAAAATAATAACTGTTGGAAAGTCCACACTCTTTTTGGAAGTGATACCCCCAGCCCCCATGATTAAAAGCAACTGTTTTATTTTCACTGGTGTTCTTTATCACTTGGATTATATCCCCTAGCTTCATCGCACATGGCAAGTTCGCTTGCTCGCGTGCAAGCAGTTTTTATCACCAGCAGTTTTCATGTTGCGCTACCGGGCAACTTGTCTTGTCAAATCTGTTCAAGGAGCGATTTCCTCGCCAAACCGGTTTGATTCTCGGCAATTCTTCTTTCAAAAAATATAATTCTTGCCATTACCAGGCAGCACACACTGTCTTGACAGTTTTTGTGGGGTCTATAAGAATTGCTTGTAGGGGAAGAAAACTTGTCATGCATGCTGCGGGCTTTAACCATAGACAGCCTGGCTGTCTTGGTGGATATGCTTCTATTTTCATTTCTGCATCATCAAGTGGACTGGTAAATGAATCAATTCTCCTCTTCTCGAGATCAAAGCGCTTTCGAAGTATGGATTGATTGCTCCTCTATTGGATGTAGATTTCATACGAGACAAATGTTAGATGTGAAGGGGCATTTCATTTGGAGGTGGAGTGGTCGGTGGGTCTCTCTGATTATTGAAGGAAGACCAATTACTTATTTAGCCCAAACATACGTACATGTAGAAAATGGAATGATGTGACTGGCAGCTTCTCCCACTTAATATTTGTCTCTGCAGAAAAACACTCCTATTGAATAGTGCCCTTTGTAAAAAAAGACTACGTTTGATGGCTAATTGAGATATCATTTCTGAATCAATCACCGGGTATAAGATGCAACCATTCTCAAGGTCCCCTCGGAGGTTATGTTTTCCTGCCTCTCCAACAGAGATACTCAATCATTTTTGCGCTTGTTGACATCAAAGTCTTGTTCCATGAGGAGAAATTGATTACATGTTTCTTTTGCAACAGACCTGGACAATCGAGTGGATCTGAAATTAGATGTGATGGGAGATTTGATGAAGATGTTCGGGTGTTGTTTTGTGCTGAGAGGAAGAAGATCTGATGCAGGAATGGTGTCTGAGACGGAGTTAGATTCGATTTCTAGCATTATAAGTGTTATACTTGATAAAGACTTTCTTAGTTCAAGTGGTGTATTGGTGGTTGTTATCTTAGGCATCGAAAAAGATGATCCATTTCTTATGACTCGGGATCGGTCCACCTAAGGCCGGATCGAAATTGCCTGTCTAAACGCAAACGAGACCTAATGTGGATTAATTTTACCTGGGTGCATGCGCATTGATTTAGACTTTTGGTACTTGGGTAGTGCAGCATTTAAAAACGTCAAGAATAACTTGATGCAATGACTACTTTGTTTTTGACGTTTTCGGTCGCATGGCTTGTAGCGCAGTGCCGACCTGTTGGGAGAAAAAGTCATGCGAGTTCCTCATTGCTTCACACTTGACTAGTATCCTGGGCAACACCCATGTCATCACAGTCCTGACTACAACCCATCCTGTCGGGTAGCTAATCTCTCTGTCATCTCAGAAAGGCTTATCTACATGTATGACAAAGCCCCTGCCAGGTGGACAACTGCCTGTCATTGTTAACAACATTGAGACATCAAGTGCCGGTGGGATTGTCATATGAATCTGAAGAAGTATTATGGGAGGATTTATCGCTGTCACTATTGTGTTTGCTGCTGGCAATTACGATAACATGTTCAGTTCATCATCTCAGTATTGCTTTCCATATGATCTCATTTCTCCAGTCCTGAAGTACCTGGTCTTGTTCAGCACACTCCCACAGTCACCCTACCTTGGCCTCGGCAAAGAAACAATGAGAACTGGGAGGCACTGTGAGCAGTTGTACCTTTTTTCGACGTCTCGTCCATGTTGCACTGCGTCAAGGATGTCGTGGTGCGATGTCATTACGTTGTTTCGCTCTGTTTTTGACGTCTTCATTACAACTGCTTACAGCGCTGACCGGTCGGGACAAAAAGCAGCCTGTAACTCTGTTTACATTCCTATAAGATTTGTTGGGGAAGAAAATCATGTGATCTGTTTACAGGGAGTCAAAGTTCCACTCTCCACTAATAAAAGTTCGACGGACATGTGCTTTGAGGTGAACTGACAGAACTCAAACATGGCGTAGTGAGATTTCTGAAGCCCTACTGCTATACTCTCCTATACTATCGTGACCAACCACCCCTGACACAGCATGGTGCCCTTGATAATTGATAAATGGCATTGATGAATTGCCTTGAACTTCGACAACAGGATAAGGCCGAGCATTGGCACGTCTGAAGTCCTGTTCGTTGTCGAGGCAGCTGGATTACTGTGGGTGAAGGATCAATGGAAGACTCTACTACTCTGATCAATGGGCTCTGACCATTCCTTAATTGCAAAGTCATGTCAGCTTGATGGCATTCAGAGTCGCCTTTGATCGTGCATTTTGTTGCTATTCTAATGTTTGTCAATGTTTGTTAGGTGAAGGTGGTATACTAGGGTCATTACATCAAACGTTCATGTTGTGACATTTGATGCAGGTTTAAAAACACAGCATTATCTACTAGAGTAGAATTTTTAAAAGAGCAACGAAAACTTTGTGGGTATGAATTATCTTAGCTGCTCCTTTGAAGATACATTTCTATCAAGGAGGTAATTTTTCTTTGTTCCCAAAAAAATCCAACTCATTGAAATGTTTGATATGTTGAGGACATCCACCTCTAAAGCATCCTCTCCACAAGTTGCGAACACCTTTCTTCCTATTGTGTTGAAATTCTTAATTCCCACCAGTAAATAGTATATACTTCTGTTTGTTGAGTGTGGTCGTGAATAGTGAGAGCTTGAAGTGGATGAAAAATCCCTCATCCTTTCATGTTTCCCTCTGCCCTAGCTCTGTTCTTGAAATATTTTTCTGACGTTTTGGCCTAAAATCAGAGCATGACCTGTATTTTCCCGAGAGGATACAAAGAAGCTTTTATCAAAAACATGATTATTTTTGTGTTGCAACTCATTGTTTATGGCACAAGTTTTCAGTTTGCCTGGGCAAACGAATCTGAGGAATGGATTCCTTGACTTTCTCATCTGAATAAACCAGGCGGTTCTCATGTCACTGACTTTGTATCTTATCAAAGGCAGCTTAGAAACGAAACATCCTTTTTCACCATAGAGCTTTAGTTGCTATTACAGGCTGAAGAAATTACACAGAGCTTAATGGAAAGGGGCGCAACTATTACCGCTAATGACTCTGCTGTGAAGAATCATAAGAATGACTTATGTGCATTTCTCGGAGATTTACACTCAGTTATGTGCGGCCTACCATTACTTGCCATGTTTAAGGGTCTGCTACTGGCAACAATGACGCAGTTCTTATAATCTGATGGCAATACGTTGTGGCAAAGAGTCGTCTTTATTTTGAGTCCATTATGATCTTCCTGTACGCAATAAAGAACCTGTGTTGGCAACAAGATTGATGTAATGATATTTCCTTTTCCTCCCAACGATTTCTGTGTGGATGCTTCGTTGAAATAGTGATGAGCCATTGGCAGGAACCGCACCGCAAAACACACCGGAATCTGGTTTTGGTGTGAATGTGCCTAAAGCCTAGCATACATCGCACTTGTGACTGGATAGCCTACAACTAGTCACCATGGAGCTACCTGCCGACTGGGAGGAACTAGCTGGAACTGGATGCAACTGATCAGTCGCAAGAAATGGTTCGAACTACGCACCCTTGCGACTCGCTGGAACTGATAAATCGCCAGTCACCACAAGTTGCACATGTTCCAATTTTCTCGCGATTAGTTGTATCCAGTTTCGTTCAGTTGCGGTGATGTATTTCTGAACAAACCCGAGTCTCATTGAGTCTCAACGCCCCGGATGTCACAAAAGTTGCTGCCAGTTGCTGGGGCGATGTATGAGGTCAGGGACATAATGACTGATTGGATGCTCCTAGTTTTTGTGAGTTCCTGAATTTGTGCTGTGCGCGCAGCACGTACATCGCTAACGACTGATCGGATCAGTTGCTTCCAGTCGCAAGTGCGATGCTAGGCTTAAAGATCATATAAGAATGGGACTGGGAGGACAAGGACAGACCTAACCAGCCCAGTCACTATTCCTACATATGGTACTAACAAATCAATAATTCCAGTTGTCACCACTGCGCAGACAGATTCTTCCCACGGAAGTTATCCATCAGTTCCTAATGTTATCTGGTGGTTGGAAGTAATTATCATGACGGGAAAGATTTGGAGGTCCTTGGTGCAACCGATCAGTCATGATTGGTGATAGGAGCTTTGAGCAGTTTGCTCACCTGGTAAAAATGTTGGTGATTAATTCGTGGCTTTGGCACAAAACAATATTTTGATTATAGCCCTTGTGGGTTAGTGGTGAGTCATGGATTCGCTGTCAGTCGTATGACATAATTTTTTTCATGGTTGTATGGAAAGGTTCCCACACATGCAGCTAGAGGCATACTTGATGTGATAATGTCGTTCCTACACCAGAAAATCCTGCAAAAACCTGTTCTAATATTGTTTCAAAAAAACATGCCTGAAAATCATGTAGTGGCATTGAACATTGAACATTGAAGCCATCCTCAGTTCATCACTGAATTTGTTCCTTAGTCTGCCTGCCTGGACTGAGAAGTTCTTGCCCTCACTCAACGGTGGACAAGGAATGTATATATTCCTGGCACACCACAGTAAAAAAATTCTCCACCACGTCTCACAAATACGAGGTGGCGTCTTCTTCAAACATCAAAGTGGAGACACGTATACATGGTTAGTCCATCATCTTATGATTATACGTATTCTGAAGTTAATTGACCCATCATTGACTTTCATGCCAAGAAAGGATCCAATCACCATCCACAGCAAGGACACGTAGACAGTCGCTCCAGTGTCTTAAGTAGGTTACTAATTATCTCCCATATACAGACTCGGCTTTTGGATCCTGCGCTTCGTTCCTTGGAGGATGAACAATATAATGTTGATGGAAGAAATACTGAAAGTGGTGGGAAAAAATGACTTAAACATAAAATCTGTTAGCTTGACATTTCGTGATTTCAGAACTGCCTCAAGGGGAGTGTGATTGATTGAACACAAGCGTACGAGGGAAAATACAAAAAATGGTGGCTTTGAATGAAGACTAAGATTCCCATGAATAGTTTTAAGTCACAGGTTCTAGGAACATACACTGCGGCGTGATCTATAACAATTCCAAGATGAATATTGATGAACAGTGTTTCCGTTTGTGATTTATTGGTGAGGCGTGCCTATCGTTATCAATCAATGTAATCTTGATGATCCCAGGAGCATTTTATGGTCTCGCAGGGGAGAATTTTAGTGTTTATTGATCACGCTACTTGTACGCATTGTTTTTCATCATGTCGCGGCAAGAGTGGCGATGGACACAGCGTGACAATGAAACTTTAGGCTAATGAAGAAGTTATCCACGCCTGGTTAGCTGCTTCTTTAACCTCTCATTAGCTTATAAACTGGCACTAAATTTTCCTCCTTCGACATCAAGAAAGGAATTCAGTGTTTCTGCCAGGAATTTTTTGAAGGGGGGACAAAGAGAAAATTTGACAGAATTCTTGGTCAAAAACACAAATTTTGACTATTTCTGACTTTTTAAGAGGGGACATACCCCCCTGTACCCCTCTGGCGGAAACACTGGAATTGAAAAATCAAGGTCAACTGAATGTTGCTTTCACTCTTAAGGGGCTGATGGCGAACTGATAACTGGACTGTTGTCGAAGTACAGGAGAAAAGCATGGGCGTCGGCCTCGCCATCACTGATGTGGTGCTGCACCTGACTGGGTTCAGCCTGATGACGTTGTTCCCAATCAACTGCAACGATCTATAGTGACGTCTCCAAATTCGCTGACTGGAATCTCGCTTTCAGCAATCAGTTGTTCATCAAGGATGTTGTTAGTTCAGGTTCAAAGGAATTGCCATTCTAAGTCTTCACTTGTTCTAAGCTCCACTCTATGGGTTTGTTACTTGTTGTGGCTTCTTGGCCGAAAAGCTTAGAAAACGGCCGTTACTGTGGGCAAAGACTGTAGCGTTCAGAATAATATTGTGGCGCTCGAAGTCATTGTTGAGTACATGACAACGGAGATGGAGTTGCATGTGGCCATAATATTTCAAGTGGGTGGTAGGGTACGGTGCTTTGAAGTCTAATTTCCTTCATTAATGATTGTGTTGTGGTAGGTGCTGTCTTTGGTTGATCATCTTCGTTTGTATGGGTCTTTGCATGTTCTTGGAGCCCAATGATCTGAGACATCATTTCAACAATGTGGAAAGCCCATTAGGATCTTCTTGATCTCATTTTCAGAACATATGAAAAAAAATTGATTCAGCTGCTTTGCATCTTAACCTTTAATCGGTCATGACCTGCATTATAAACGATGGAGAGTCACCATCTCTCTTGCAAGAGAAATGGATCTCATGGACGAGAATTCAACCTGCCGCATCAGATGTTGGATCTTTCTCTTCACTGGTAAAAGGCAGTATATCTCAGCCATCTGTAATTTGCAGATCCATGGATTCTGCTGAATCTGTGCATATTGACATATCTTCTTTTAATTTACCTATCAGTCAAGTTGATTGAAGTACTTAGACCAAGGGTACACACGCTCTAGCACAGTGTTTTACTTCCATCAGCTATCTTCCGCTGATCGCGTTCGTTTTACCAATGGGGCCGATGTGTATCGTCATGAGACTGCTTCTCTACTCCAGGTGAGCGAGATGAAATGCAACATGACTCTGATGACAGAGAGACAGGTGTATTTCCTTTACAAACTCGCATGCAGACAACCAGCGGCAAATTCAGTAATGTGTCGCGCCACAAGGTCTGACACACTAATTACTTTCCAAGGAAGTCCAACCATCAGGCAGGCAGACTTACATTAGAGTATTTGGTTACACCACCGGCAATGATATTCAGAGGGTGTTAATGACATCGTTGGGAAATTTCATTGACCCCCATTGGCCTGCATGTCATTAAATTCTGCAAAAATTCTCCCTTGCTGTATCACATATGTTCTCATCCACTCTACCACCACTATTTAGCACTCATCATTGACTGAACTAAAGGCACCGCCTAAAACATACTCCTTGATGCTCCTTACCAGAATCAGTCTTGACATTTTGTATTGTTACCAAGTGAAAATTGAGTTTCCCATCAAATCCCCATCGCATCCGATATAAATTCAATTTACATGTGATGCCAGAGGATTCTTTGGCAATGACAAAAAGATCAAAAGCAGCTGAGAAGAAATCATGGCATCTTATTGCATTAGCTTAACATCAACAAACTTGATTGTTGCAGTTTTATTTTGATTATTGTAGCATGTTCAGCAATTTCCAAAAGCTGCTTCTGGCAGTTTTGTAAATTGATATACATCATTGTTGAAAATCTTCTTAAGATTTGCCAGGAAGCAGATTCATTGTAAATGGGTGTGTTTGATACTTATTTTTTGCTTTGCTCTTCGGGTTGGTCGGCCTGTAATGTACCAGTAAGCAGCTTAGCTAGCCCCAACAAAATCATCACGTAAGGTTTAAATGAATTGTATTCAGAAATAACGATAGGATCACAGGAGGAGGACCTTAGAAAGATTGGTTGTTAGCCGTACATAATCATGTCATCAATTGTACTGTGGGAAGTAGCTTACCCCCAACATAGTCATCACACAAGGTTTGAATGAATTCTGTTCAGAAATAAGGCAGTATCTCAGAAGTATCCGATAACATCTTATTCCCTCGATCGGCCCCTTTCAAGATAAACCACTGCGATGGAATGGAAGCATCTGCCCTTTATGAACCAACCCAACTATCCAGCAAAAGCAGACGCTGGTCACAAGTGATCATCATTGATCATCAGTTTACGCAACTATTATCAATTTTATAGTTGTTCGGGTCTTAGTTTTATAGGTCTTAGTTTTATAGTTGGTCGGGTCTTAGTTTTATAGACACCCTGGTCCACTACTATTGTAACGGTGCCAATGTACATTTCAGCTATTGTGCTGTAAGGCTGTTAACACTTTCCTTGGTTGCGACAAGCGCCTACTTTTGGTGGAGAGGGTCACAAAATTGACAACGTAAATCATTGCCCAAATAAGGACTACCTCCTTGCACAAATGTTTATAATAGCGAAATTGACACGTTCGCCTGAGTGACGTCGGACGTGTCAATTTCATTGTGTTTGTCCGACCCTGCTTTTGTCCTGTCTCACCATCGACAATGTGGTCACTCAGTAAAGTCTACTTGTTATCTAATATTTGTCCGACCTTCGCTGGTAAAAATAGAAACCGGGCGGTGTGCTATTGTAGCTAACTTTAAACACGAACGTACAAGGCCCTTGATTATTTCTCGATTACAGTGTTCAATTTCTTCTCATTTCAGTGACCTGGGAATGAATCGTCTTTCGGAACTGCCAGATTATGCATTCAGCCGCTTCGAGGGTTTACAAGAATTGTAAGTCGATCTTTTATCATCAAATTGTACTAATTCATTCAAACAATTGCTAAGTCAAATTGGATTATCTCATCTGAATGATTGGGTTTGGTATGTCTGAATAATCTCATCTTTTGTGCAAAACTTCCTGTCGAATAGTAATCAGGCGTTACCGGAAATATATCAATCCACTCACAGTCTGTCTACCACTGTATGTAAATGAGATATGCGAACTTCCCCGCAGCAGACTAAGGTCATCTACCTCCAATTCGATGTTTGGCGTCCATTTTCAATATCTCATGAACAATAGCAACTAAAACGTTCTGATGGCCTGGTGTGAATTTGTAGCTAAAAATCCATGTACCCGGTATGTGTATGGTGATTTTGACCATGATCTTATNTTCGTTCATCATACGTTTCATGGGCGCAGCCATGTTTTTCGGCCGTTGGCCAATCAGATTCGGATGCTCTGAGCTGGACACTCGCCACCTAGCGGTAACAAGATTTTGTAGTCTGTTCTACCAGACTCTCTCCTGTAAGAGAGAGAGGCTGGTGACGCGAGACTAAACCAAGAGATGGATTTTTGTCAAATTTTTTTCATGGGTATATCTAATAATGATACATAAGATAGTATTCAATTTTTTAATTTGACCTACTTTTCAAGGTCGCAGAGGTCAAAGTTTCTCTGGAATTACGAAATTGGCTCTTTTTCTAATGATTTGACCTATTGCTTTGAAACTTCCATTTATATGGCAATTTCACATGTTTGTACCTAAATGGCTTTTATGTGGTTGCTGATGATTCCCACCACCATGCGTCAAGCCAAGCGGGCACAGTGCCATTGGCACTATTTTCATTCGTTCCTCTGATATTCCTGGACCATTTCATTCCTTTTTCTAGGCGCCTTGCCCACAATCAGCTCAAGACACTGCCACCGAATGTGTTCAAGGGAATTAGGGCACTGAAGATATTGTAAGTATTGATAGACATGGTGTAATAGTTCACGTTATGTTATGTCAGACGCTGGTACTCATGTGATGGAGGTACTAACGCTCTCTAACAGTGTAGGTTTCCTTTGGGGCTCTGGTTTTCTTCTACGTTACACACAACTCGCCCAATATTGTCTAAAGAGCCAATAATGACCCAAGTTCTTGACTCAATATTTATAACTCTACTTCTCTGCGATGGTGATGTTATTTTGGGACATTCTCTATATGTATATGAGAGATTGCTTATCTCTACTTATATTTGTCTGGATACTGAGAGAAAAGGTCGCTGACAAGTGGAGATTGACGTGAATCTTTAGATGGTACTTTCGTCGCATATTCTGAACAAAGCAACTTTAGAGAACCAGGAAAGTCTCTTGAGACATTGCCTTGTTGATGTAGAGGCTGATCCGTGACAAGTGGGAGTCGACTGTTTGTCATCCATCGCTCAGTGGTAATCTTACCGAGATGTCATGAATGATATGGACGTGAAGACTCAACAACCAGAGTGATGCTTTTCTTCTGATAAAATCATCTGGAGATCATTCATCATCGATATTTTTAGGATGGCAGCCAGGCCTTGCCTTGAAAAAAATGCCAGCGAGTGAAAAACATCCTGCTTTGATTGGTAAGAGCTAGGCTAGGCAAGCGGTTTTGGGTGTCTGAATATGAAGTCGTTTACTGAGGAGGATCAGACTTATAGGGGGTCTGGAAAAAATCGAATTCTATTCAGTAGATGTATTTTCAATTTTCGTTCCTGTCAAATAACAGGAGAACTGCTGGAGAAGGTCTTGCTGTGAATGCAGGAAGACACCTTTTGAAAACCAGGGCTGTCGCTCAGCCAAGATGGCTGCCATGGTGGCCATTTTGAATTTCCTTTCCATATGACCCAGATGATAACCGCTGAGAACTGCTGGGGAATAGATGTGAAATTTCTTTGGTGGTTTTGGGATGGTTAGAGGGAGACACCTTTTGAAATTCAGACCCATCACGCCACCAAGATTGCTGCCATGGCAACCATTTTGAGTAGTTTAGGGGTGATCTCTGAAGAATTGCTGTAGCGAAACAAGGGTACGGTATAGCGGGGGTATCATTCTGACTGCCCTGCAATCATTGATGTAGTTCTCAATGCTTTAGATTTATACTACATGATTTTCATCAGCTCAGAATTGTCGCCAGTCAGTAGACTTGAATGTCAACTAACGTCTGGGGTATTCTTGGCACTTCCTGTGATGACTCAGTTATTGGGTTGAAAATCTGTTTACAGATTAAACTGGGCTGACCTGTGGATTTCAGTGGCTTAGAGCCTTGCCAGCCATTGAAATATAAAAGAGCGGGTAAAGAATTTCAATCTCAATGAACCATTAGTAATTTCACATTCTCGCTCATCTCATTTGATTTTTCTTGGTTTTGGGATGGTTAGAGGGAGACACCTTTTGAAATTCAGACCCATCACGCCACCAAGATTGCTGCCATGGCAACCATTTTGAGTAGTTTCCCTGACAGCATGATGACGTCTAAAACACGTGGCAATCTGGTTATTACTGGTCAAACTCGTCACACGTTTTTTCACGACAAGTTTTCAACGTGTTTTTCACGTGATTATTCCACGTTTTTATGCCCCTCGGTGTGAAAACGAGTTGTCACGTTTTAGTCACGTCATGTTTTCAACCAGTTTTAAACCACCACCCAAGTGGTTGAAAATACGTTAAATGATCACATCAAAATTACGTGTCATGAAAGACAAGTTTCAAAAAGTCAATGTTTTTGTGAATGTTAATAATATATTAATAATAATGTTAATAATGAATACAAGTATAACAATGAACAACATAAAAACCCATTAGAACCCACAAAAACCATTTTTTATACAAGACGTAGAAATCACGTGGGAAAGACGTCAAATATTGTTTAATACAAATCCTAATAATTAATCAGCACAATGAAAAATGTGGTATATTAAAGCATTTGGACAACTAATACCAACATTGTAATGGCATTAGTTGGTACCATAAACTATCCTCATAATTTTCATCAGTGTTAAAATATTAGGAAACGATGTCGTGACCTACACCACATAAGTTTTCAAGAAATTTCAATGCAACCTTCGTCATCAACTCTCAATATGGTGTAGCAACTTCACTGTTGCGGCCAACTCGGCCTAACAGAGTCCCCTGATCAGGGTTTTTTGATCATCAGGAATACTCCTCCTGCCATACTACATGTATGGGCAGTTGCAAGTATCCAACTTAAAGGTTAAAATCTGAAAAAAAGTCACTGGTTGAAAACTGGTTGAAAGCGACACCACAACTGGTTGAAAATGCAATGGAAACTGGTTGATAAATGGGTGGAAATCACGTGGAAACGACGTCATATGATTAAATTGCAGAAACGTGTCACGTTGGAAAGACGTCTTATTCATGTTATAGTCACGTGAAGAAACGACGTGCTAACCACGTGATTCCCATGAGCAGATCAACGTTGGAATTACGTCTTTTTAGACGTGATTTCCACGTCAGGCATTCACGTTTTTTTCACGTAATTTCCACGTGTCCTTGCTATCAGGGTTAGGGGTGATCTCTGAAGAATTGCTGTAGCGAAACAAGGGTACGGTATAGCGGGGGTATCATTCTGACTGCCCTGCAATCACTGATGTAGTTCTCAATGCTTTAGATTTATACTACATGATTTTCATCAGCTCAGAATTGTCGCCAGTCAGTAGACTTGAATGTCAACTAACGTCTGGGGTATTCTTGGCACTTCCTGTGATGACTCAGGTATTGGGTTGAAAATCTGTTTACAGATTAAACTGGGCTGACCTGTGGATTTCAGTGGCTTAGAGCCTTGGCAGCCATTGAAATATAAAAGAGCGGGTAAAGAATTTCAATCTCAATGAACCATTAGTAATTTCACATTCTCGCTCATCTCATTTGATTTTTCTCATATCTCCTGTACAGCAGTCACGGATCTGCACATGCCCTGTACATCAGTCACGTGATGTTCCACTATGGTAGAGATGGGTGGGGAGTCGGTCGTTTTAACCTCAGAGCATTTGCTAATGGTAGTTGATTGAAATCTCTCAGGTGCAGCCTGCTATGCATCAATTAACACCAGTGATAGCCACGGTAACTACCTGTTGGCTTCCGATTCATTCATTCAGCATCTTCCGTTCAGCGTTGTGGGATACTGAGCATTCTATTAGGCTGTCATACTGAGTGCTTTATTGGATGTTGGTGTTCTTATAAGAGAGAGGTGTCCTCCTGGTGCAGGTGTCGGCTATCGGAGGTAGTTCCATGGTATCTTACAAAATGTATGTTCAGCAAAAATAATTTCTCTTGAGCAGAAAATAATTCTTGATCAACAGGAATAATTCTTGTTCAACAGAAATTTGTTCAACAAAAATTAATTCTTGTTCAACAGAAATTAATTCTTGTTCAACAGGAATATGTCACTTGGCAGTTTGTGCTGTTTGATTCTTTGTCAGGGGTGGGGTGGGGGTGAAGTTTGAAAATGCTGTGTTTCTTAGTACAGTAGTGCAGGTATGCAGCTTCTGCATCAGACTTGTCTGTCGTGTTTGAACATGATTAATCATGATTAACGTCTTGCTAATGAACAGGCGCATGTTACCCGCCACACTTTGTGCTACCCCAGTACTTCCGTATTTATTGCGCCGATTTTTTATAGCAGACCTTGACTGCAATGTACCTGTATAAATACCAAAGAAAATGATACATTAAAGTCTGAAGCAAGCATCTTAACTTATAAATGATTTATGATTATCGATGGGCCATGAATTTATCTTATTTGGATTGGTTTATAATTACATCAACATGTCCGGTCGTAGGAATCAGGGTATGATATTCAAGGCCAGGCATGATCACGTGTTGGTATACTGTATGTTTGTTGCTGGTGATGTCTGACTAAGTTAAATGGGCATAAGTTGCAAATTGGTGGCGTGATGTTTCATGACACGAGGTGTGATTGCACTCTCTTTATTTGATTAATTTAAGAGGAGATGGTGCCAGACAGCCGTTGAATCCAGGTTAACACACTATCTGGAGTAAATTACCAGGGCACACGTCCACTAGATTTAAAAGACAGTTGCACCTCAAAAGTTGCTTCTTGACAAGATTAGTTCTCAACTGCAGCAGATGCGGTAACATTGCCAAGTCTGCAGTGATATCCACAACTAAAATTACCTGGCAAGAAAAGCAGTGAAGTGTGTGCAGCTTGCTTGTAAACTATGTCAAAGCATAACTGAAATGTCTTGGACCAGGGCCACTGCAAAGTTTATGCCGGATCTAAGCAGCATGTTCATGGTAAAAAGTTGATTCAGCTGTCAGATTGAAAAATTCCACGCCTCATAGGATTGATATTCAGGACATCAAATAAATTGGTGTATCAAAATTTGCTGCTTTCTTCAATAATTTTTATGACTCATTATATTCTAGGTAAATTGATGATCTGGCTGCTACTTCAGGTGGAAAATGATCTATCATTGCATCATCACTGATATATTTTTTCTTGATTCTTTTAGAATGCTGAGGAACAATTTGTTTAAAACGATACCAGTGGATGCCTTCAAAAGTTTGACACATCTGAAACATCTGTGAGTATGATATTTTTCATTATTTTTCTTTTCAATGAGGAACTTTGGAGCCGTCAGAGGCCGCTACAAGTTACCGGTCCCAGAACGTCATGAAATTTGATGTCACAGGGCAGAAATGCATGCCACAACGTCGTCCATAATGACGTGGGCGCCGTGGCTCATGCACTTGACGGCCACCGACGGCAGAAAAGTTCCCCATTACAATTAAATACTAGGCCTACAGTGAAACTGGTGAATGTGATCCCCAAGGGAACCAGGGTCAGGGTCATGTTATGGGATGGTCGTATTTGTCAGATGAGATTGATGGCCACTGAAAATCTTTCCCTTTCTTCACTTTCAGAAAACTTGACAACAATCCCATATCAGAGGTTCCACCAGACAGTTTTGACAAAATGGAATCCCTTACACAACTATGGTTGAATGCAAATTTATTAACAGAATGTCCTACAGCGAGTCTGAGCCGGATAAAAACCCTTAAAATATTGTAAGTAAATTTGGGTTGTCTGGGTGATGTAGTAAAAGCATTTTGTCTCCTGGGAGTCCTGAAATCAAAATCAAGAACGCCGGCCATCTATGAGGAAGTATATAGGCTCTGAAGGGGGTCAGATGGAAGACTAGAAAATCGCTACTGCGGTGGTCAAAACACTAAAATTTTAGCACTTTTTCAAGGTACCTTAGCGACATCATTGACGTCATTTTAGGTGTTGACGTTGCATCATGAGAAACAGGTTGTACATTTTCCAACTTTCCTCTGGCGGTTTCGGCAACAAAATAGCGTGCATGAAAAGGGTTAAATTGAGCAGGCCTGAGAACTGTCTGGCCTGATCTTTCAACTCACCGAATGTTGAAAGGTATGAAAACTGATAATTGAGATCCTTTTGACATTTTCAGAGACCTCAGTTCTAATAGGATACAGACGATACACAATTATGCCTTTAAGAACCTCACACAGCTTTCTATGTTGTAAGTACATTCAGTTCACAAAACTATTCCTTTAGAAGCCAACTTATCATCAAAATAATTTTTTACCTGGTAACCATGGCTACGAAGTCAATTCATAAATTACAGTGGAAGAACATTTTGTGGATGTTAAAGGGAAAATTTAATTCAGTCTTTGGGTGTTTCTTTTTAAATGTAGAATATTACGTTTCTAGCATCGGTAGAGCTGACGCACGCGAGGAAAAATGTATCGGAGAGAATCTTGCAATAAAAAATTCTCATTTCACCGTGATTGTACTTCAAATTGTACCCCAACATTTCAGGGATTTGTTCAACAATTCAATACGAAAGATAGAAGATGGTGCATTTGAGGGGTTAGTTAATGTGGAACTGCTGTAAGTGTTACTTGTGCCAGACACTTCCAATTTTGGATAGGATGTTGGTATTTTTAATACAGAGGTGTCCTCCTGGTGCAGGTGTCTGCTAAGGGAGGTTCCACTGCATTTTATGTTCAACATAAAATAATTAATAATTAATTAATAGAAATTAATTCTTGTTCAACACATAAATTAATTCTTGTTCAACAGAAATTAATTCTTGTTCAGCAGAAATCAATTCTTGTTCAACACAAACTAATTTAGCTACAAATCTTGACATGTATAGTGTACCGTATACATATGTGTATCTTGTTTGTCTGTGTTTCACCCAACCTCCATTATCACCTAATTATGCTTTTTATGGCTTCATGATCTTTCGTGACTTTTCCAGGGAGCTGAATAAAAATCTGTTGACAAAGATTCCTTATGCTTTGTATGGGATGCCACACCTTGAGCAACTGTAAGTAGAGAGAATTCACAGGGAATGTAAATTTTTCGAAGTGAGCTGTCAATTTCGTCACCTTTATCTCTATACCTTATGCACATACAGTAAGCTCGAGTTTAAACCACCGGTTCATTATGTTGTTCATAAGCACCCACAATCGAAATGGGAGTGAATAAAACGTAACAAGTATTATGGGGAATGGGTGGAATCGCTACTCCAATCACAACCCCACACTGGAATGAATAGTTGGTAATAAGGCTTAGGGTGAAACTGACCCTTGTCTGATCCAATTCTGTTTTTGGCTTCATACAGGGTGAAATGGATCATAGGCTTCAGTTAATCAGTTGCGTTTCAATCCAGGCCAGCCTAGGCCTTGAGCCTCTGATTCCAGCCATTCAGCATAACACTTGTTATGTTTTATTCACTCACATTTCGATTGTGGGTGTGCTTATGAACATAATGAACCGGTGGTTTAAACTCGAGTTTTCTGTATATCACTGCTGTGCAAGAAAATAAAGCAACTTACCGGTATTTACATTTTGCACTTATAAATAGGATTCACTTTAATAATGTCTCATTAAATACCAAATCCTTGTGCTTACAAGATGAAGTCATTTCTTGGATATCTCATCAATTTTGTTCACATACATATTGATGCAGCCTAATTGGATGACTTAGCGTGTCAATCAAATTTTAAGGCAGCAGTCAACATGTTTTGATTATCAAAAAAATTCGGCACTCAGTTCATTTAGCGCACTAATCTTTAAAAATATTCGAGGAGCAATTTTTAGAATCTTAAAATCAACTCTGATTAGAGGAATGAGATTCGGAATCGTCAATCAATTTTTGGATAGTTTTGTCATGAGAGGCCGCGTGGCGTCAAGACCAACCCATTCTCTACTGCTGTAAAAGAAGGATGGTTTTGTGCTCGAAACGTCTGAAAAAGATTAAAAGGAAGATCTTTGATGATTATAGTGTCAGGGTCTTTAATTTAAAGAAAATACCTCTGGTTGTGAATTTCAGTAATCTTGCTGAGAACAGAATCAACTATGTCCAAGACAATGCCTTTTCGAACAACAGGGAACTTGTCCACCTCTTGTTTAGTGAAAACCCAATTACAAGTTTCGGCCAACGAGCGTTTGTGAACCTGCCAAATTTGGAGGAAATGTAAGTTCTGATTTTGATACAAACATGAATATTTATGAGCATCTTTATTCAGTATTGAACTTTGATTTTGGAGTTTTGAGAAAGGAGAAAAATAACCACAGCAACAAAGCAAGCCTAACACCAAATCCTTGGGACTGCTCTGAGTTCCTGAAAATGTTACTGTATTGTGTTTTTCATTTCCAGTAAAATCCATGAGGCTCGCGATCTCTTGATTTTCCCTGACTTGACAGGCTGTTCCAATCTGCACACCATCTACCTGGATCGAGCAAGCATCAGAGCTATACCACCTGATCTTTGTGAGCAAGTCCCGATGCTCAAAGTCCTGTAAGAGCTGTTCCTTGTATCAAAACGTACCAGAGTTGAGAGCAGTGGAGCCCTCCCTGACATACAAGCGTACAAAAAGTACAAAACTGCTGCAAGGTGTGGCATTTGCTTTGTAGACAATATTCGGAGGCGGTAGTGACATCTGGTACACTATATCTCAACATGTTGGTTGTACTCTAGAAACGTGTCTTATATTCTGTTTCAGTGATGTGCATTCGAACAAGATTTCCCGGATTCCTGATCTCTCTGCCTGCTCACAACTGACGTTACTGTAAGTATGGGTACAATCTATATTATAATTGACGGTGGCACTTTAAGTTCGACCGCTAACTCCTCCATGGTTTCTGATCGAAATAGCACCATTTTCACAGGGAATGTTGAGAATGACATGGGGGTGGTCCTTAAGTGGTTGCCACACAGACGCCCACTAAAATGCCATCCTCTGGCCACATGCATCTTGTGAATATGTGCTCGCCACGGGACCATGCTAGTGTTTAATAATTGGGTTGGGGTGGGGGTGCCTGTGGTGATGTGTGAGCAGGGGGTGCTGCAGCAGTGGGAGCCAAATTATTATCATGTGACAAGGAATCCTGCTAATGCCACCATGTTTTTCACTGCATGTAGTTTCGTCTGTTTTATTTCAGAAATCTTGGAAATAACCATATCAATAACCTCGATGGGAAACCGTTTGCTGGTCTTCATTTTATGCGAGACCTAATTCTAACTCATAATGACATCACTCGGATCCCAGCTGATGCATTTAATGGCGTATCCAGTTTACAATACCTGTAAGTTATGAGAGTGCACGTTTTCTCCACGCACTCTCGTTTCCTTCTGCAGTACATTAAAAAATTTGCCCAGATGCAGTATTGGCATTCCGCTTTTGCTACATAGAGGGTGGGTGCTCAGAAACAGCAGTAATGCAACTACCGGTCCTGTTTACTGATGTGTATTATATTACCCTACTTTGCCCTTGACTTCAATCAGTCAATCAAGTTTCTCTGGTCTGGTTTCACCGGTCAAGGGAGCCCACAATGAATAAAGGTATTGCTGGCTCCTTGTCGACATACCGGTACCTGTCCACTCTTTGATTCCATACGTTACTGAATTTGACATATTTCTTCATTTCAGAGATCTGTCCAATAATCAGATAAGTGAAATTGATGAGAAAGCGTTTGCTCCTTGTTCGTCTCTAGAGGACCTGTAAGTTGAAATCAACAAGCTTATTTTTGCAGAATGTTCTCTTTATTTTATGATCAGTTATATGATTTATAAGGTTTTAACCTAAAGCAAAAGGGCTTAAATGAATATAGACCCAGGAAACAGACAACCTGTGTAATGTGTTTTTGAACAACTGGCCTTGGCCTAGCTGCTTGATGTCAGAATCTAACACTCAGCATCCTACTTGTACAGGAATCTTGGGGACAATCAATTCTCCAGACTGCCAACAGAGGGCCTCAGCAAAGTCACCAACCTCAAGATGTACAATAATAAAGAGTTGAAGGAGATCCCTCCACCGGAGACGTTCCCAAAAATCCAGCTTCTCACATTGTCATATGCTTACCATTGCTGTGAATTTATATCCGATGTTGATGAAGAGGTAGGTTTTATTCTTAGACTCGAGATACTAATTCAGACGACGTCCATCGGGACCGAGGATGGTCAATGTTGCTCAGTCCGCGGGGCCGTTAACCCTTAACTAATCTCACCGCACGGCAGGAGGCAAGTGACTGACCAACTTCTCTTCGATATTGTACTAAAGTCAAGATCCAGAGATGATACCTTAGGATCCTGAGGTAATAAAGATAATTATCGATGTCCATTCCAAGCCACCATCACTTTTGTTGTTTCTTTTGATATACTGCAGGACCAGGACAACAACCTTGACATTGTGGAGCAGGTGATTTGGCTGAACCGTCCTGACTATGACACTAGTATGTTTCTCAATCACACCCATGCTGACAGGTGGGACCCTCCAGGTCAGTGGGCATTTTTGGTTATATTGGTCATTCATTGTATTGTTGCAGCTTAAACACTTTAATACAGAAACCTGATTCTTTCGTGTTTCAGTTTCAGCGAACCTATCACAGGCAAACTATCATGAAATGGAACAACGTCTTTGGGAAAAAATTGCCACAGGGAACAAAGATATCGATTTTGGTGGAAAGGATGGGGGAGAGGGACAGGAGTACACCGAGAACTTTCTTGGAACGTACGACAAAGAATATGGTATTACACAAGATTTGATTGTGTCAAAGCCAGCTGTCAAGTGTAAGCCCATGCCAGGTAAGTTCTCAGATCGTCTTAAATGTACTAGTATCTTAAGGTGGAAAAATGTCGAGGAGGAACATCTTCTCCAATTTTGTGAAACGAATCCACTCTTTTTAAGGACAATTTTCTGATGCATGACCAGGAATGAATTAAATTTTTTAGGTCCATTCATGCCCTGTGATGATCTGATGGGTTGGTGGGCACTGCGTTGTGGAGTCTGGATTGTATTCCTGTTTGCTCTCCTTGGAAATGGTTGTGTCCTTTTCGTCCTCATCTCAAGTCGAACCAAGATGGATGTTCCACGATTCCTCATCTGTAATCTTGCTGTTGCTGATTTCTGTATGGGAATTTATCTTGGGTTTCTTGCCGTTGTTGATGCTAGTACCCTAGGTAAGTGTATATCGTTGACCAAAAGCATACTTTCTCATAATGAAATGAAACCCGTTGCTCATCAATCAAGGATCATTGCCTGACTAATAATAGGCCTACAGAAAGAAGCTGCCTCGCTAAAAACTCTCCAAATGTTTGAACTGCCTTGTGACCATTTCTGTTGTGATTAATTCTAGGTGAATTCAAGAAATATGCAATTCGGTGGCAGATGAGTCCTGGTTGTCTTGTAGCAGGATTCCTTGGAGTGTTGTCCAGTGAACTTTCGGTTTTCACGCTGACTGTGATTACATTGGAAAGGTTTTACGCCATCACTCATGCCATGCATCTCAATAAGAGGTTATCCATACGTCATGCTGGTGAGTATTCTTCAACCATTCAACCAAAGATTTGGAGGTCATCCATAGGACACCTCAATTCTAGAACTTGTTGTAGTTTAATAGTTAGCTTTGCGGCAACTCCACTGAGGTTGTGAAATGGGACAGACCAGGAAAACTTGGGCGACTCCAGTTGAAAAGGTGCTTCGGGGGTCAATAATGAAAAACTGCATGCCATCGTGGTGGTTTACATTGTATTTTCTAAATTGCTCTCCCATTCGAATTCAGCTATCTTTGGAATTTGGCCTTTAGTACAGCAGTTCCAAATGTATCGTAATTATAAACCCAGAAAACCCCTCACGTGTCACCTATGAGCTGATGATATTTGTGTTCCAGGTTATATCATGACATGTGGTTGGTGCTTTGCCCTGCTCATTGCCAGCATGCCACTCTTTGGCGTCAGTGATTACCGAAAATTTGCTGTGTGCTTGCCGTTTGAGATTGGCGACAGTGTTTCATTGGGTAAGTGGAGGTAACGAATGGGGGCATTATGTGTCACTGGTTACCTCTATCCGGTATAATCCATTATCGGTGTCTTTCATCCAATGTCCAGCGTCGTCAAGCTGTTAAACTCCTGCTCATTTTAAATAGATTTTTATATATAACTGGAGGTGATATTATCACTCTGGCGACAAACTCATTAATTAACGCCTCGATTTTACAGACAACGACCCAGAGGCCTGTGATTCAACCATAAGATTTGGAGGTCATCCATAGGACACCTCAATTCTAGAACTTGTTGTAGTTTAATAGTTCAGCTTTGCGGCAACTCCACTGAGGTTGTGAAATGAGACAGACCAGGAAAACTTGGGCGACTCCAGTTGAAAAGGTGCTTCGGGGGTCAATAATGAAAAACTGCATGCCATCGTGGTGGTGTACATTGTATTTTCTAAATTGCTCTCCCATTCGAATTCAGCTATCTTTGGAATTTGGCCTTTAGTACAGCAGTTCCAAATGTATCATAATTGTAAACCCAGGAAAACCCCTCACATGTCACCTATGAGCTGATGATATTTGTGTTCCAGGTTATATCATGACATGTGGTTGGTGCTTTGCCCTGCTCATTGCCAGCATGCCACTCTTTGGCGTCAGTGATTACCGGAAATTTGCCGTGTGCTTGCCATTTGAGATTGGCGACAGTGTTTCATTGGGTAAGTGGAGGTAACGAATGGGGGCATTATGTGTCACCGGTTACCTCTATCCGGTATAATCCATTATCGGTGTCTTTCATCCAATGTCCAGCGTCGTCAAGCTGTTAAACTCCTGCTCATTTTAAATAGAACTTAAAGCGAACCAATGATACGATCAAATTGTTATTTGGCACATATGTCAGGATTGACTAGATGAAATTGCTTTTGAAAATGGACCTGTCCTGCCTGCTTCGTCAAGTCCTAACACCATTCCTGTGAATTTATCTCTTCAGGTTACGTCTGCTTCATCATGGTCTGCAACATGATTGCCTTTATCATCATTGTTTCATGCTACATGAAGATGTATTGCTCTGTGCGTGGATCCCAAGCTTGGAATTCCAATGATTCCCGTGTTGCCAAGAGGATGGCGCTTCTAGTCTTCACAGACTTTGCCTGCTGGGCACCGATATCATTCTTTTCCGTTACGTCTGCCTTTGGATTGAATCTGATTTCATTGAACGATGCCAAGATATTTACAATTTTCATCCTCCCTCTGAACAGTTGTGCCAATCCTTTCCTTTATGCTATTTTCACAAAGCAGTTCAAGAAGGATTGTGTTATCATTTGTAACAGGATTGAGGAGTCGGCAGTAGCACGCCATTTCACACGGTTAAATCAACGAAGTGGTGGGAATTCCTGGGGCTCATTGAATCGTCAATCGGGCATGAATAGTTTGATGGAGATTCAACGCCACAGTTTCAACTATTCCAACAGCCAGAGCGGGATGGCGGCTAACTCAAACAGCGACGACAGTGCATCAGCTCAGGCTTGTGTCGTCGTCCACAATGACCTCAGCGGTGCACGGAGCAAAGAAGAGTCAAGTGGATCAAGCAAGAGTGGAGGATCATTTCCAAGAAAGCTTCGCTTGACTTTACGAGGTCCCAAACAGAAAAAGACGAAAACAAAACGTCTGAAGAAACAAAACAACAAAGAACGCCGCAATTCATATGCTGCTCCAGTCCCCAATTATAAAATGGATTCATCAGTGGAGGAATCTAATGCAAGTGCTAGTTCAGTCTTGTTGAATATTCTACAAAATCAACTCCTGCAAAGCCAGTCAGAACCGAGCAATACATACTCCGATGGAGACCTTAGAGTTGAGATGATTGGTCAAGGGCGATGCCGTGATCCGAATGGATTTCCACACTTCCAGAGAGAAGATAAGAAAAGGCATTCACCTCGGAGTAGTCCTGGATGTTGGTCACGGCGATTTCACGGCTCCACTGGATCTGGAGGAAAGAAAGTGCATCACTCCAACTCATCTTTGCGTGGAATGAAATGCCGGACATCATGCCTGAGTCGCACAACTAGCAGAACGTCCAACGAGATTTTTAGCCAAGTCCCAAGTTCAAGCCAGAGTTCGTCCGATAATAACAATCATGAATACGTCAATATAACTGAAGAAATGATATCTCATTTACGAGATGTTTCTAACTCATGCCAGCAGTTACAACAGAGTTGTTGTCCTACAGAGCTCAATAATCATGCTAATTACTTACAGATGGGGATGGTGAGGAGCGCAGAGCGAAAATCAGAGGAGCAGTTGGAAGCTTGTAATTACGTCGTATTTGATCCGCCACTTCACTCAACATCGGTACAAAATCCAGATCGTTCACAAGAAAATCATGGCTATATGATGATGAATAGTCCCTCATTTGAATATGTGCCGATGGTTGCATTGACATCAGGCAGTTTGCATCATTCCAAAGATCGTGTGCATTCTCCTGAAGCCAGTCAGTGCCCCCGCCAACCTGCCCCGGAGACTAGTCCCATAGTAGACCATGATGTACTGGTACCACAGACGAGCCTTCTCTCATCTGGCCAGCAATCAGGAGACACAAATTTTTATGTGGAGAGAAAGGCAACATGTCGGGCCGGTGGCAACTGTACTTGCCTTAAAACACGACTTCAAAGCATTCCTTCAAACTCAAGTCCTGCGTTGACCAATCAGAAATTCTCTTCCAGTTCGCCTCTCACAATGTCCAAGTCCCAGTGCATAGAACTGAGTAGCCCCGACATGATTCCATCAAGTATTCAGAGTTCCTGTGTTCCTTCCTCTAGCGGACAGTTGAGCCAGCAGGATTCTGCTTGTGATAATTATTATGAGAATATTCGTGACTCATCGAGTAGTTCAACCAGTAGGGGGAGTTGTTCAACAAACTCGTCCAATCTGGCAGTCCTCAGTTCAGATTCTGGTGGCGACTATCATAATTTGAAAGAGACAGATACTTTTCTTCCTGAACAAGAGAGGGAGCTCAGTTCCACCCATATTGCCGACAGCCATGCCCCATTGCTGGCAGATTCTGCTTTGTGTCAAAAGCAGTTCCCATTCAGCAAGAGTTCAGAAAGTGGATTCAGCTCTGAGGAAACAGCTGTGTAGTGGTGGTATGTGAGTGGACTTAACTGAGGAAACAGCTGTGTAGTGGTGATATCTGATAGTGCATTTAACTGAGGAAATAGCTGTGTAGTGGTGATGTGCGAGTGGATTTAACTCCGATGAAACAGCTGTGTAGTGATGGATTCAGCTCTGAGAAAGAGTGGTGCAAGTGGGATTTTAACTCTGAGGAAATTAACAGCTGTGTAGTGGTGATAGTGGATTTAATTCTCAGGAAACAATCATGAGGAAACAGCTGTGTGGAGGTTGTGTGCGAGTGGATTTAACTCAGAGGAAACAGCCAGTGGTTGTATGCGAGTGGATAACTCGAGGAAACAGCTAGTGGTTGTATGCGAGTGGATTTAACTCTGAGGAAACGGCTAGTAGTTGTTGTATGTGAGTGCGTTTAACTCTGAGGAAACAGCTAGTAGTTGTTGTATGTGAGTGGATTTAACTCTGAGGAAACAGCCAGTGGTTGTATGCCAGTGGATTTAACTCTGACTCTCCGGTGGGAGGCTACATAAGTGGATTTAGCTCTTGGGAAACTGCTGCTGTGTAGTGATGTAAATGAAACTCTGTCGAAAAACTGAAACTGAAAACTATGTCGTTATAAAAACAGATTTAGATATGACAAAACTGATGTGTAATGAGATATGGATTCAGCTCTGACTGAGGAAACTGCTGTGTTAGTGATATCAGGGCCGTATTTAGCGNTGTAACTCTGAGGAGTGGGGAGTGGATACCCCTGAGGAAACAGCTGTGTAGCAAGTGGATATGTAGTGCTGTAAGACTAATGAGTGCTGCACTGTTTTGGACTGTGGGGTTTGAATCCACAGCTGGACATATGGCATTTATTTGTGTATGAGTTAATTTATACTTACATGTTTAAATAGCTTTAATGATGTCTTGAATTTCATTGTGAGATATAGATGTTTGTTTTGGGCATTGGCAAATTCATTTGTGGAAATAATTGTAAGTAAGTGTGTTACCTTCACATTCTAGAAACTCAATACGGTATGCTGGGTTGGACAAATTTTTGGAGATTGTATATAGATAGATTGCTGTTGGAATTTCCATTCTTGCCATCAAAATTTGTGATGTAAGATATTCTAGCTTGCTGAATTTGATCAGGGTTGTTAATGTTACACTGGTGTTCTCCAGATAAGAAGTACCGTATTCTTGGTAATGATTTTTGCATGTTTCTAGAGCACAAAAATAGTGTTGTCTGTTGAAATGTAAATAAACTTGGCGGAAGCAAAAATCTGTGATTTGTAGAAATCACATTGTTAATGAATGTTTGAGGACCTGGAATATTTAATAGTGATATTATTCTTGCCCTCTGTACTAAATTATATGACTTTGATAAATATCCAGATTTGGAAGTCAGTGTTTTTATATCAAACTGTGGTATGGTATATGGTATGTTGTGCAGTAAGTGATATATGAAATTGTTCAAGTTAAAAATTTAATTCATGGATCTGTTGAAGTAATCAGAAAGTAACCTGTAGTGACTGCTGCTGATCTTTGTGATAAACGGACATGTCACCATAATTCTGTGAAAAGGTAGTTGCTGATGTACTGCACTTATATTAGCATTGCTGACAGTATATATAGCAGCCTGAGGAACAAAAGTGTACAAGTGATTATTTATAGGACAGGAACACAACACTTTTTCCTTGCTATTCTTTAAATAAACACAAGTGAATGATTGTATCATGGCTTGGAACTCGCCCTATATTAGATATCACAAAAAAATAGAGCAGCAGAAGAGGGAGTCAAATTTTAGGAGTCAACTATTATACAAAACTTTTTCAGGTTTACATGTTTATCCACGAAACTGTAATATGTTTTTTCTACCTAGGCCTACTGGTACCTGGTATCATTGTAGTATGGATTTTGGTATGTTAGTGATATATGATCTACCGGACATTATAGACAGAACCCGACGAGTTGTGTGTTGCTCTTTTTGAGGCTCATGCAACTCATGCCTGGCTTGAGCAAATTATATGTTGCTCAATGACCAGTTAGAGCACAAGAAGCTAGAATAAAGTAAGTTTTATCATCGGCAATGCCAGGTACAGAAGATAGAACTTTCTTTTAAACTGTCCTTTAAAAGAATCATTTACAGAAGATAAATCTTTCTTTTAAACTGTCCTTTAAAAGAATCATTTACAGAAGATAAATCTTTCTTTTAAACTGTCCTTTAAAAGAATCATTTACAGAAGATAAAACTTTCTTTTAAAGAATCATTTACAGAAGATAAATCTTTCTTTCAAACTGTCCTTTAAAAGAATCATTTACAGAAGATAAATCTTTCTTTTAAACTCCTTTAAAAGAATCATTTACAGAAGATAAATCTTTCTTTTAAACTGTCCTTTAAAAGAATCATTTACAGAAGATAAATCTTTCGTTTAAAACTTTCTTTTAAGACTCTTTTACCATCTGTACTGGGAACTTTTATAAAAGAAAATTGTTTGTTTATAGAACATGTCCTATTTTTCTTTTAAAAGATTCTTTTAAAGAAAGTTTTAAAAGAAAGTCGTCTGAACCGGGCATAACAAGATACATGTGTAAATGAAGTGGACCTTGCTATAGTCCATTGTATTTTGGTACTAGCGGCAATAAATTATGTTGTACAAGGCCTTCTGCCTTTTCTTCTTTTATTCATCTTATTTATTTATTTATTATAAAGATAGCCCGGGAAAGATAGGTGCCGTTGAGTCATCCCCATGCCTTATCTACTGTAAGGCTAAATCGGGGGCTAAATATATTGGCTACCAGCAATGAGGGAAGTGAGACATTCAATAGAAGTATATTGGTCCCGTCTTTACATCATCTGTGTGTACAATCTCATGTTGATGATCATCATCGACGTATTGCCAAGCAGTTCCCGCCTGATTGTTAACCGTTTCCCGCCTCCCGGCACGTTCCACGTGGACATTCTAAAAATAGATGCGGAAGATAAACAGTCACCAACCTCGTCCCCACATCACAGGCACAATCCCGGGGCAAACTAGTTCCTGCCGAGCATGCGCGGCCTACTTTCGGACTGGCCGCTTATGCCGCTAGCACCAGCTGCCTCATCGCTTTCCAGCTGGCTGGTACACTCCTTTCGCAGTGTCTTCTCACTCATACCTATCGTTCATAGACACTGCTTACAATGGCCCGATCCCCGCCGATTTACCACTAGAGGGCGTTTGCGTAACTAACGAAATACATGAAACATTTTCTGATTGGTTCACTGTCAGCGTCCTTGACAACCACGGCAGACTGGTCACTCGTCGGAAAGCATTTTATATGGGACAGTTGCATTATGACGTAGCACGACTAGTCTACAACAACAGCAATGGCTGCCCCCCGCCGTGT
>NMRB01000009.1:388886-429027 GCA_002633025.1 Notospermus geniculatus | reverse complement strand
GGCAATATTATCGATGAGGGGACCCTAAAATAAATCATGTAAATCTCAGTTATTACCATAGATTTTCATGAATAACGGCTTGTCTTTAAAAGTTGAGGTATTTATCTTTTCATTACAGTCAAAATTTGGTCATCTTTGCTTCAAGAATCATGTTTTTGAAGCAAAGATTGTGGTGTAGTTTCGGTGTTTACAATCCGTAAAATCGCAGAATCGTGACGAAAAAATGTGGTCAGGAGTTGGTCAAAAACACACGATTTAGGCAGTATTCTTCCGTCCCTATATAGGAAACGAAAACTTGCCCACATTTTTTGCCCACATTTTTTACCTACTAACAAACTTAAAGACCAGACTAGACCAGAATCTGGGCAATGTGGGCATTAAATTGACACTTCGTAATGGACGGAGATGGGGATTCCCCACCGATCGGTGCTGCCACTGACGTGAAATGAAGTAACAACGGCCATGTTCATCGAGCGAATGTGGTGCGAATTTAATGCCCACATTGCCCGGATTCTGGTCTAGTCTGGTCTTTAAGTTTGTTAGTAGTTTAAAAATGTGGGCAAGTTTTCGTTTCCTATATAGGGACGGAAGAATACTGCCTAAATACTGTGTTTTTGACCAACTTGTGACCACATTTTTGCCGTCAGGATTCTACGATTTTACGGAATGTAAACACCAAAACCTGTCCACAATCTTCGCTTCAAAAACATGATTTTTGAAGAAAAAATTACCAGATTTTTACTCTCATGAAAAGATGAATACCTTAACTTTTAAAGACAAGCCGTTATTCATGAAAAAGAATCATAATAACTGAGATTTTCATGATTTATTTTAGGGTCCCCTCATCGATAATATTGCCTGAAATCTGATTGTGAGAAAGCCTGAAAATTTAACATAACAATTCACCCCTCATCTTGTAGCTAAATACCAGTCAGTAGGCCTAGGCCTAGACTTAACCTGTGTCCGGGTCCGTAAGAAGACCGGAATACACCGAAATACGCCAAAATACGCTGGAATACACCAAAATATCGCCGAAAACAGGGTTAAAAGGCTTTTCAGTATTATTAGTAGGCCCTAGTGAGGCAATGTATCATATCAATCCAATGGAGAAATGTACAATATCAGTCTCAATACCCGACTCATTCTAACAGAAACATCGCCCAACGGGTGTTTTCGGCGATTGACCGCCGCCATATTGGATAACCTTAAACACGCATCCAAGATGGCGACCGCCGGCCGCCCGCCGAAAACACCTGATGCGATGTTTCTGAAGTTGTCTGCGTGGATTTTGAGGCTGATCTTGCCCGTATCTGCCTCGTATCCATTAATAAATACCATAGCTACAGCATAAGAGTGAAAATAAACCTTTTGTATTGTGTTTTCGGTGTATTCCGGCGGATTCCGGTGTATTCCGGTCTTCTTATGAACCGCCTGTGTCCTGTGTAAACAGCACGGCGTGTATCTCCTCAACACAGGTGTGCAGCCGATTGAAGTTGAAATTTTAGTTCTAAAGTTTCCCTTATGCACATTTTTGCCGTGGAAAAGCATTGGAAACTGTTGCGTTGTGACGCCAATGACGTAACGTCACGCCCGCCGCACACACAAATTTTGACCATTTTTTGATGGTCGTTTCATTAAAATCACTGTTTTCTAAATCTTCAATCATTTGGGTTCCAAAATTTTTCGGTTGCCAATATCCAGAAATAATATTCTTTCCAATGGACCAAAGAAAAAAACGTATTGTCACGGTAAATCTGATTTCTGCTAAGATCTTTAGGTGATGGTTGAAAACTGGACCGGGCGTCCCGTTATTTATGGGCAATGTCTATAGTATAGTATCGAACCACAAGAACCTGTGCTATGGCAATGCCTAGCCTGTGTAGTGTAGGCCTAGGCCTAGTGTGTTCAATTTCGAATCATTAGGCCTAGGCCTATATACTCTCTATCCGGAACTTTAAGACCAGACAATGGGGAACTTCTAGGCCCGCCCAAGTCGCATTCACCCTAGTAAAAAGCCTATTGTACAATTTGGTCAATCAACCCCAAGCTCTGCTCGACGGCGCTGAAGTGAATGGTTGATGAACATGAATTGACTGGTTGGGGCGGAGCACTCTGGTCTTAAAATTCCGGATAGAGAGTATATGCCTAGTTGCATGTTCTATTTCGAACCAAGGTTCAGCTTGTTAGAAAACAATGTGCGTTGAACCATTGAGAGTAAATCCTAAATTCATTGTTGTCCGGTTACTAGTAGGCTATGGGTTTGACTGACATATATGGTATACGCCCATTGGGGTCCAGATGATTTAAATGTACTAAGTCTATAGTACTCAAGTACTGGGCCTAGCATAGACCTAGGCCTAGGCCTACCAATGATAGGCCTACCGGTACACAATATCGACCATTATGACACTTCTACAGCAGCTGCAGGCCTTTAGCCCTCCCGGTATTTTTAGTAGTAGGCCTCCTGCCCTTACTTGGCCCTTTCCCCTTTTGTGGATGTGGTAGGCCTAGGCCTAGACTTGTAGAACATGTAGGATGGGGAAGGGAGTAGGCCTATGTTAGTGTACTTCTGACAGTGAAATCGGTGAACAAGGAGCCAAATCATGAAATGGTCAAATGGATGTTATGTCCAGGCTAGTAGCAGTCTACAAAATGTACTGGTAGGCTATACATTTAGTAGGGTCTAGGCCTACGAAATATTAGGACAAAATCAATTTCTACTTTCAGATATAATCTCATTTCTGCCTGACTGAGTTCATTTCTAAGCCATCGGCTCCAAAATGCCTCAAGGCAAGGCAGATCTGCTGGAAGGCACCAAGAAGAAAGTTCGAGCTCTTCTTCTCTCTGCTAAAAATGGACTGTTGCTGCAAGAGTTCCTGTCAGATTACCGTGATCTAATTGGTGAACCATTTCCTTATCGCAACATTGGCTTTCCAACACCAGAGTCATGTCTACAAGAGATGAAAGATGTTGTCTGGATGCAGCACACCCGCAGTGGCCAAATTAATCTACATGGTGTTGCTGATGAAACAACACAGCATATTGCAGAACTGGTGTCAAAGCAAAGATCAAAGAGAAGCGGTGGACGATCCCATGTTCTACCATTAAAAACAAAACAAGCTGTGATAGCGAAACAACGCATTGAACGACAGTCAAAACTTGCTGCACCTCACGTTCCACCGTTTATTAGAACTAATATAGCACAAATGTTGAAAGAAAATCCAGGTGGGGTCTTGGCGAGCTCATTCAATGCAATATATTGTCGAAGGTTTGGAACGCAGATCGATTACAGTCGTCTCAGATTTAACAACATCAAGGAACTTCTGCTGAGTATTACTGATATTGTGCATATTGAGGACATGAAATCAGGCAATTGTCAGATATTTGCTGTTGACATGGCTCCTGTTAATCAACGGACAAGTGGTGCTCAGTCAGGTGGGTATGATAAAATCAACAGGAGTTTGGTTACAGCATGCATAAACTGGAGAAAGGTATTGCTGTATTTGTGCTGTACATATAACTAACTCTGAAAAGAGGTGTTTGACCTTTCATTCAGTCACTGCTGGTCGACTGATGGTAGGATGGGGCCGGGGAGACTTTATACAATCTGGCCGACCAATCCCATGGAACAACAGCAACTGAAATGTTCTAGTAACATGGTGTGAATTTGTATCTCGATACCCTTGATATGCCAAATTTTTTCCATGATGATGACCTTGGAACATTAGACATATGCCCATTTGTCTTTCATTCCTCTAGTTCACTTACACCCATGGTCTCTGGACCACTTCATTTATTTAGAGTTGAAGGCAAGCATGACTTTGGGTGACACAAGTTGAGAGAATTGTTTTGTTATCAATACATGTACCTGCTCATTTGCAGTCCTGGTTTACTTTCAACAATTGTTCATTTTTAGCTGGTCAGCAGGACACCGATTATATCCCCCCACCTCGGCAAGGACGACAAAGCACTAGAGATGCAGGCCATGAAACCGAAACGAGAACAAATCAGTGTTGGTCATCACAAGAACTGGGGTCAACACAGGGCGGAAGTTCCAATTCATATTCAGAACTAGACCACAGTAAACCTCCCTCAGATAAAGGTGCTGAAGAAACCTCTCCTACACAGGAGAACGCTCATGATCGAAGGAGACACCACAAGGATAAACCAGTGTATGCAGATGGCATTTCCAATGATGTAAAGACTAAATTACAGGCAGTATGTATACAAGGCAGTGTAATGATCCAACTTCGCGAATTATTCCTAGGACAAAATACTATGATGCCACCAGACTGTAATGTACATGTACGTAAGCATGGAAGAGTTTGCTTGCGCGGGACTAAGCTGGAGGAGCCACTACTTGTTACTCGGTGGCCGTTTCCGTGAGCTCATGCAAAATGTCATTGACATATAGAAGTTTTTTAGCATCCCACGTGTACATGTATTGGGGGAAGTCATAACCCTGCTGTCTCCGAGACTGCTTACATCCCCACCCCATAATCATATATTTCCTTGATGACCATCAAAAGATGAAAATTTTTTGCTGTTGTCCCCGTGGGGTGGGGGTCATGGCTCCCATGGGTGTTGTCTCTGAAACCACTCACATCCCCACCCTATCCATGTATTGCCTTGCCTCTTGTTAACAATCAGGATATTTCCAGCAAAAATCTACTGTATCATCCATATGTTCTATTTTTAAACAGGCACTGAAGCGAAGGAAGTCTGGCATGTTCTCTCGTCGTCTCCAGCAAGAATTCAAGGTAGCACCTGTATTATATTATTAAGACATGCAAGTTTATTTGATTATCGATATGCAAAATGACTGCACTGACTTAGATTCCAATATTTGACACCTAAACTGGCCTTGTTGGGAAATATCTACAGCTCTTAACACCCTTTGAAAGAGAATCTTCTACATGTAGCTGCTGGAGCAGAGAAGACCATTCTGGTGCTATCCAACAATGGTATATTTTCATTTTCTCAGGAACAATTCATAGAAAGACCAGCTTGCCAGATACGCAGGCTGTCCGCCCCAGGCAAGGGCATATTTGCAGTGGCCATCACAGCCCTCCTGTCTATGGATGTTTTTGGCTTGGCAGTCTTGGCCTTTGGCGTCCAAAGACAACTGGACAATTGCTTACTCAAGAACTTAACCCTCTGTTGTTGCAGGATCTCCACAATGAAGAGTTGTCTTTCCAAAGGTTTGGATATACCAGCATTATAGAATTCGTTTCGGCTTTACCAGACATAGTAGCCATTGAGAGGCCGAACCCTAAAGGGGATTGGGTCCTGTATGATGCAGAAACTCATCAACCCCAAAAACCAGACCAACAACAAAAAGGTATTTTGAAGAAAAATTCTAGCTTTTCCTTGTGCTAAAATTCCTGTACCAGTCATAGTAATACTGTATCACAGTATTACTATGACTGTAAGCTTGTCCAGTTTAGACATTTGGGTCATGAACACTTTGTCAGAGATCAGCATACGTGCGTGACAGAACCTCATGACACAGATGTCACAAGGACTTGGTCCTGCACCATGTTTCTGAGTTCTGAGTTTCATTTGCATGTACGTCAAATTACTGACTCGGTAAGGCAATGAACACTTAACAATTTATTGAGAATACAAAGTTATTGTTACACATGTAACGTACATGTGTAACGTACATCTTTAGGTGACTTTTGTAACAATGCTTTGTTTCCCTTTACAGGTGCTCAAAACAAAACAACTACTGAGTTGGAAAAACGACTTGTGAAACTCTTGAATGCATATCCAAATGGTCTGCTGTTGGGCATGTTGCCATATGTTTATAAGGTAGGGTTCCAGTCTTAACGTCAATTATCATATACAAGCGCTCTGTGGAAGCTACATGTAGGCATCTTGTGGTCTTGCTTTCTAGCCACACCCATGAATTCAATTTTTGCCATGCAAGGTTGGGGTGGGTGAATTACGACCCTGGCCTGTCAGTTCTAGGCACGATCCGACATTCAAATGTGAGTGCTACATACATGGGTTCTGAGTACGCAAATATTAAAATTCAAATAAAGTTAATACATGTATTCATATCCCGTCATATCTTTCAGCAAACTTACGGAGAAACTCTGATTCCTGAAAATTACAATTTCGTATCTCTTGATGCCATGGTACGCAGCTTTGCAGACCGTATACTCAAATTGTTATACAAAAGCTATGGTAAGATCCTGAAATTTTTTGTACAGCTGTAGAGCACTAAATTTCCCGAACTGGCAACGAACCCTGGGACAGAGATAAGGTGGTTGTGGAAATGTAACATGGAGTTGGCTACTGGCCCTAATTCAGTGGCTGGCTCCATCCCATACATGTACAAGGTTCCCGAGTGATTCATAGGATCATTTGCAGTTTGCCAAATGCCTCAGGTTGCCCCCACCTCCACCCCAGGCCCGGGTAGGCTAGCTAGCTATTGCCAAATTCCATTAATTCCTCCAAACCATATTTCACTTTAACAGAATATTCTGTTTGTTCTAGGCAACATCTATGTCTACCCTATCCCTTCTAACATGTCTCAAGAATCGCCACCAGTTCAGGTTGGTATATGAACTATTTGTTATGAAATAATCGTACTTCTATCTATACTTCAGAAAACGGGATTCTGTACCCCTATAAATCAGCTGCAGTGAGTATTAACTGGTGTGAGGTGTGATCACGTGGTCAGGTGTTTCTTTTTAACTGTTGTTTGTGTGCCTATAATTTCTCATTCATGTTTCTGTCTCGATGTAGTCTGAGAAAATTGAAAAAAGGCGTCCCCTGCTTCCCTGATTTCATCCCTTGATTTCTGTTCTTTTCAATTTTTTCCTTCTGCCTCCTTAGTCCTAGTTTTGCTTTTTTTCTCAACACCTTTAATCATCATAGGACCATCTTGTCTACTACTGGTACACAGTAATTACTAATAGACTCACCTCACCTGCCATGTTTTGTGCATTAAAACTGTAGTGTCATGTCGTCAACATGAATCTGGTAGACAAAAAGAGTACTGGTAGCTTAATCTCACTGCATGAATAAACATTATCAAGCAGAATACCGGTACCTATGATACGACATGTGTGTAACGATGATGATGTCAATAATCACAGTACCAATGCTCTGTATTTATGACCTCCATCAGCTCCGTTGCTATGACGTCACATCGTACAGATCAACCATGACGTCGGGACCACGACGTGATCATGCGTGTTTGTTTGGGGGGCTGGCGTGCTGGTCAGATGAATGGCTGAAAACACGGTAAAATACTTCGCCAAAAACGGCTATGGCTGTTATTAAGATGTAAACAAAACATGGCCATAAAGTAAAATCATCTCCCAAGCTATTAATTGCCCGCCCTCGTTGGAAAAAATGCCGATATTCCGATTTATTTCTGTTTGTCGATTCCTCGTTCTCCTGTCATGGGCACCATTTTAGTTTCTACTGATTCATGCTTGTGCATTTTTCTGGCTGATGTCATCGCATAAATTATCCCGGAAGCACTGTGACATCATGCGCACAACAGGTGTTCCAGGAATAGCCATCTGGCCCATCAGCGATCAAAATGTTTACACAGACTGATTCAGGTCAGCTAGCATAGCATGCATGGTGGCATGAATGTGCTCGTGTCTGTGTCCCACAACGGGTGTCGGCTTTACTTCAGCATGTTCAGTCCCAAGATTATCACTGAACTTGACACATCCAGNTGAAGAGGTACATGAACCTGCCAACATGATGCTTTGAATTCCATTTCTGACGATAACTGAGCTATTTTCAGCACAATTAGTGTTCCATGTACAAATGTACGTCAGCCTATTCAAATGTACACCGATGACCCTGAACACACATCGTTCGTGGGGTTCTCATTAATTCAGTCCTTTTGAATCATACGATCAACTAGTCGGAATTCAACAAAATTTGCAGTAAACATGCAGAAGGGTCTTGCCTATCACATGGAAACGTCAGAATGCAATTCTGTTGCGTTTTAAAGGGATATTGTCCACATTTATAAAATGCTAAATTTGTCAGTTGAACCTTTATGGTTGATTCCTTTATGATAGCATGCATGGTGGCATGAATGTGCTCGTGTCGGTGTCCCACAACGTGTGTCGGCTTTACTTCAGCATGTTCAGTCCCAAGATTATCACTGAACTTGACACATCCAGTCCCAAGGATGGCAAAACATGTTAACTCTAGCTGGCATGTCTGGGTGGAGGTCATCAAATTCGCTATTGTGCAAATTTAGCATTTCTAGTTTGTAAAATCATTTCACAAATCACCCTCAGTACGAAAGACAGTACCGGGTAGTTCCATATAAAATTTGATGATGATACACTCACTTTCTCATTCTTGTAATTAAGGTACCACCGGTCACCCAGGAACCAAGTCGAGAACCAGCCCCTGTACCACCTCGTCCTAGTCATCATGGTCAACACAGGCGAATCCCAGCTGATGTTGTATTCAGTGGTGTTACATATGTTAAGCAGCGAATTCCCAAGAATCCTGAGTATTTGGAAGTTTTTGTGTCAAATGTTAATCATCCCGGGAGAATCTGGGTCCAGTTGAAGGGAGTTCCCACCACAGATGCTTTGGAGGAGATGATGGATCAACTAGAGTAAGTTATGTCTTGGAAAGAAGTAGGTCTGCATGCGAGTGCTCAAAGGGGCTAGAAACTTAATACGGGATAAACCAGCACAGAGTGATCCCACAATGAATTCATGTGTGTTTTTCAGAGAAGTATATTGTGGAAACGAAGGTGATTTGTACAGAACGCCAGAGGAATACCTTACAGTGGGAATGCCTTGCGCTGCCATTTTTCACGAGGACCAGAATTGGCACAGATGTACCATTACTGCTGTACCGGAAAACCAAGAATTTGTTGAGGTGGGTGTTGTGTATCCTGACCCAGTCCTTCCTAGAACTTACTCACTCAAACTGTGATGATTTCTTGTGCAATATTATTTCTTGTTGACCCTTTCACAGCCAAAGTACATTCCGTCAGGGAGTTCAGCCTTCACCAATGCATAATTTATGCATATGGAAAGAAAAACTACTGGGGCCTGTTTCATAATGTGACTTTAAGCTAATGGTACCTTTAAGCTAATGGTACCTTTAACCAAATGGAAAATGCATTGAAGTAAATGGTACCATTAGCTTAAAGTCACTTTATGAAACAGGCCCCTGGACATTTATCTTTGAACAACGTTCTGATATTACTCTACATTTATTTAATCATGTTATTCTGTTTCCAGGTGTACTTCATAGACTATGGAAACTCATGCAATGTACACAAGAATGCCATCTCATTTCTGAAGTAAGTTAAAAATTGAACTGTTTTGATGGCCCGCTTGGCTGAAAGGCACATAGGGGCATATATGCCTTGGTTGTGATTACTGAATGGTGGCATGGGGAACATCTCTTTCTCCACAAACTTCGTTACCATTATAGTACCTTTATTTTTAGCTCACCTGTGGTGATACCATTTTGTCTGCCGTCTTTGGTTTTACGAAATCAGGAAGGAAGGACTGTTTACACCATATGGCACTGGTGTGGGAGGACTCATTGTATACCTGGCACACAGCACGACACGTTCGGGGATGCTAACGATGTTATGGTAGCACGCTATATGGCACTTGTAAGGGCTGATGTTTACCCCATTGCTTTTCAGATCGAAGTTCATGAAGCTGCCAGCCCAAGCTCTTGAAGCCAGACTTGCAAATATTACCATGGCAAATGGAGTAAGTTGTTCATACCCAGATTGGCTTCTTCTGAAACAAAGCCTTAAAAGCTGTTGTCTACCATATTTCATTGTGAAAGGACCTTGTGTATTTCCTCCTTAATGTTTTATGATACATTTTGCTGTGAAGTTAAAGTAAGAGAGCCCAGAAAGATTAACCTCAGTGCTGAACGATAGAAATTATCAGAATTCACGATCTCCTTACATGTATGTACTTTTATTTCAGAAATATTGGACAGATGCCTCAAAAAACTTCCTGTTGAAATTGGTTGCAAACAAACCGTTGATGGCATATGTTACAGAAGTCAAGGTGAATTTCTAAACTGTTGTCTTGGTCATTGGCCACATGTAACCCGTCTTATGTCACACAGGATATGAACAAGGATGAACCGAAATAACCCCAGGAGATAAAGGAAGAAACATAATCACTAGAAGACCGTCAATGTAATTTGTAATTCTGGCGGAGCAAATTAACTTTGTGATTCTTTGTGTTTTCAGTACGATCAGATGTCTCTCTGTCTTTGTGACACGAACGGTCAGGAAGACGTCCATATAAATGATCTCCTCATCGAAGAATGTCATGCCAAGTTCCATCCTGACAACATGACACCAGAGGCTTACACTGAGTTAGAAGATCTCACGTAGGTTTTACTCCATAGCAAATGGGTATTTTAATACGTGTTCATCCTTGGTAAAACTACTTCCATGACTGTGACTTGACTGCACTTGATCGGTACATGGCATGACTGCAGACTGCCAAACCCTTATAAAAGTGATGTCTAAGTTACTGTCTAACGGCGGCAAAGTTTGCTAAATTCTTGTTTTTGTTGTTTATAGCCTTCAAAAAGGATTTGACTACACCGCAGTTGATTCAGTTTCAAATGTGGAGGCACTGGCGGACGATATGCAGTATTTGGAAGTGGAGAGCAGTCAACGATATGTCAAATTGTAGGTATAAAAATATTGTTCAAGATGACCCTGTTCCTAGGCATGCCTTGTACCATCTCATTTTCCTATGATGCTGGTCAGTCCGCTGAGAGTGGGGTGGGTTTATCTCTGAATCCACTCGCATATCCACATTCATTCCAAGAAGAACATCAGGATTCCGGATGCGTACACAGACCATCTTTCAATGAATTAAACAGAAATTTCTTGACCATGCAGAAATAACACCAGACCATTTGGTTGCTACACTGCTTGCTGTTCCAGCCATCTGGTTGGTTCTCTTTGTCAACACGGGGCGACTCTCACACTCCTACATTCTTACCTTTTTGCAGTGTTCACCTGACTTTGATGTTTGATGTTCATCTGATCAACTACGAAAACACTGCCTACCTCCCTGGAACTGAAATCTCTGCATTCTTCTGGGACACCAACAGATTGAGGGCAGTTGTAAGTAGTACATCATGGGACAACTTAAAATGTGACTCCTGATTACTCAGTAGGCCTAATGTTTTGTCTTTGTTGTTTCCTGAAATGATTTCTTTTCCAAGGTGATGGGGGTGTGAAAGAAACCATAGTCCCCCAGCAACTAAAGTCTGCTCCAATTGTCCACCTTTATGCATACAGGCCCTGGAGATGCAATTTCATTTTCTGTTGGAGGTTGCACATTCCTTAATCACTGTATTATATGTATCTTTATTTCCAGCTTCGGACCAAGAAAATGAAAGTTCCAAGTAAGGTTGTGTGTCAAAATGATGATCCTGAATTATTTGAGGAGTTCAAACAGTAAGTTGTGATTAACAATCAGGCAAATGAAAATGTAGTACTGTGTACCGACAAACCAAGTTCATTAATATATGGCTTTCATGTTGGATGAATATATGAATATATGCTTGCACATTTGCTCTAGTTTTGTACCCAGGTCATAGTCAGTGAACAACTTATTGTTTTCAATCATTTTGTATCACCATCACTTTCAGCTTTCGTGTTAAAGGACTCATGGATGGCGATGAGGTTGTTCCGTACACCACAATCTATGAATTGGCTCAGTAAGTCTTCGACACATATCTGCACTCCAACATGCCCACTTCATCATGATAGAAAAGCACTGTGTAACAATGTGATGGTGTGTCCGTCTGTAAACCTTTGCGCAATAATTTCAGATGGTGGGCCTATCAGGCCATCAAATTGAACTAAAATGCAACAGGTACAACAGTCAGGTGTTCAACATTCCCCTGTACTGTTCCAGATTGATATCAGGCATATAAAGCCCTATGATGCTCTTGTTTTCATTAGTACACTATGATGAATATCCCTTATTCCTTTCCAGTGTGCCCCAGATTCTCGATGCCCTCAAACACCCATCGTTGGAGTTAAAGAACAGCATAAAAGACCTGATCGACAAGTTCAACCCGGATGATCTGTATTGGAAGGGAGAGGAGTCAGAGATCAGTAATGATGAATCTGAACATGAATCTCTCTCCATCCGTTTAGAGGATCTTAACCTGTTGTTGAAAGCCATGCAGTTCAGAAGGTACAAGTCATTCTTTGTTCATTGCAACGCTGCCATGTTTGTCTGACTTCTTTCGTTACTGTAAAGCAAGATAATTTCGCGGCTGGGCTGGAAATTTTCGCGAATCAAGAATTATAGACATATTCGCGGCAGGATATTTTCGCGAGTCTCTGCCATTTTTTTCAGTTTTTTTTCACGGACCGTATTTATCACTCGCGTGTACTCATATTCGCGACAAGAAATTTTCGCGACTCATACACTCTTGCAAAATTCGCGAAAATTTCCTGCACGCGAAATTTTCCTGCTTTACAGTATCTCATTCGCCACGCGTGTTATTTTGTATTTTTCCATCAGGGCACTGAAGCCATAGCATTTATTGGCCCTGTAAGGATGGAGGAGGCCATCTCAAGCTTCTCACGTTCCTCACTTGGATGAGGTCTTTTACTTCCCCTTGCAAAGACTTGGTACAAGCTTACTGTCCCATGCAACGGATGAAAACCGCATGCTAAGCGGACGTGATAACTGCTAGGCTGTCAAGGTGCCACTGTGGTGCATCCTGAAGAAATAAGGTCCTCTTAGCATCACTCCCTAGCTGATACACACAAGAGAGTTACCAGTACTCACATTAAGTTTGAAAAACGTACTTTGCCATACCCAACAACAGACTTTTCAATTCCATAACACAGTACTCTAGATTGTGGCATCATTGTGGTTTTTCCAGGCATCGACTCTTACAGAACATGGCAAATGTCCAGACCTTTTCTGAGACAGCTGTCGATGAAGTGAATGAAGTCGAGATCCAGATCAATGCTGTTCAGGAAAAGATCAAATCTATCTCTGATGGCAAGGATGAAAAACAAACAAAAGACGGTGGAGAAAGTAAGTTATTAGTGAGGTTGAGATATGCCGAAAGAACAACTTCCAAGTCACTGAGTGCATTGCTCCCCTGTCTTTCACTCAGAAAAAATTACAACTAATTGTGAAGTACTACAGCCTTTGGTAGAAACCCCGGCTTTTGTTCTCAGTTGACGTTCATTGACTCCTTGTTAATACACCATTGCTTATTCATTCATTCAGCTGCGCATGTTGTGAGAGCCGACTCGGACGAATTCATTCAAACGTGTCTGGATAACTTTCAAGAGGGAGGCGGAGACACAAAACCTGTGAAGAAGGGAAAAGACTGGATTTCAACTAATTCGCAAGTATGTATGTTAGAGTTTGGTTAAACATAACTGACTTTGACTCACTGGACCACAGAGTGCGGCAATATCACATAACTTCATAGCTCAGTCATACCCTCTGTGGCTTTCTCAGCAGTTTGCAGCACACGAAGACTTCCAACGACTTTTGTCATTGAATGTTGTTGCTATATTTTGTCTCTTTCAGCCTGAGACGAAGCCGCAGACAACAAATGTAAACCGAGTCGCTCCCTTTGTGGACACATCAGTCAAAACTGCTACATGTAAGGTATCTGCTCCCACAACATCCAGATCATCATCATCATCTACAGCACAGGAAACAGCAGCATTATCAGCATGGAATGTTGGATTGCCTCTGACAAGCCAAGTCGGGATAAGTCCATCTGGAATGCCCATACCGTCACAATCTACAACGTATGGTATCTCTACAGTTTCACAAGCCACTGTCGGGGTGCCTGGGCTTTCTCTTATGCCTCTCAACCAGGGTCTGTTGACTGCCCAACAACAGCAGCAAATTCTGGCCTCAGCATCTGTGATTCAAGCGCAGGGGGCAGCCTTATCCCAGTTAAGTATGCCAACCATGGGTACAACTCGTGGAGCAGCCCCCTGTCTAATGCCGCCTATGATGAATATGCCTGGTGTTCCAAATATGATGAATTTCTTCATGCCGCCTCTGCAGCCACTTGGGCGTGGACAACCGAACAATATTGCACCAAGAAATCTGTTCAGTCCTGGTACCAACGGGCACAATTCCATGTGATCTCTCCTATTGTGGCATCTGTTATCGTGATGGAGAATACTGGGTAGTGGTCACTCCTCTGGCTGATGGGGTGCAGAAAAACATTTGTAAGATGACATTTTTGTTCAAATTAAAGTTGGTGATTGGCTCTCCATCCAGCTCGCTCAGTCTGCAGAGTTACAGGAACTGTAGCTGGTGTTCACGGCCAATCACGAAGAAGTAAACAAAGAAAAGATTTTACAGTATGATAAAGCCAATACCTCAACATTTCTGTTTTATTTTCTAGTCTGTAAATAGTAAGGTATAGGAAATTTGTGGTGTTTCAACAAATCATCAGATCAAAGTAGATCATATGTACCGTAGATTCAGTACGATATTGTCACTGTTTAATTCTGACAGACAAAATTTCTGGCGCCAAGATTACATTGTTTTGTTGTTTGCAAGCCATTCTTCAAGAGGTCTATTTCTAATTTTTAGCTCCCCTGTGAACTGTTGTCCTGACACGCTGTCCATCGTCCATCTTGGTCTGTTAGCAGGGTACATTTCATAACCACTGGCCCTGTTGACACCTATCTTGGTACGAATGTGGCCCTAGTTCAGATGACCTCAGACTACAAGTTTCGGGCCAATTTGATTCTTGCTTGGCCATCAGGGGGCAAAACTGAAACCCTTTAAAGAGCTATTTTGCCTTTACCATTACTGGGATCATCACTAGATTTTTATCCTCGGTTTATCTAATGAGGATACATGACATGTTACCCAGTTTGTTGATTTGACCTACTTTTCAAGGCCAGGATGAGCTAAAAATGCACCTTGTAAATTGGCCTCCTACATGTAGGTGCTATGTTTTCATTGGGTCATTGCTTTTGCTTTTCACAGGGCGAAGTTTGTAAATTGAAGGATGTTGAACTAAACTTCAGATTCAAGGCATGTTTTAATAGTCATTTTATTTTTGTTAGGGGGTCGTAATATATTACCAACATCATTTTTTTCCAAATGAGGGAAGCCGGCTTAGGTTTTTGGCCTTTTCTTTTGTTCCCCGGACATTGGTATGTTGTCCTGCGTGTGAATGTCAGTGATTAACAAGTGTACTAACTGATCTTGATCAGACCTTTTTGCTGAGACCTTTGAGGACTGTGGTTCATGCCAACTAAATATTGGGTGGAAGGCAATTAGGGACTTTCAGCAAGGCTCCGTATCGTCGACCCGTATCACGTATGACGTATGACTTTGATAGAAAATGCATTAGCTCGATACGTGATACCTGACACGGATCGACCATACGGAGCCTTGCTGAAAGTCCCTATTATCATTAGATAATGCACTTCATTGATGTCTACTGACCTGGATTAGCATATGAATCATGGTCTTTAAAGGGACATTATCATTAGCGAATTAATGCAGCCCGATCCTTTCAATAAACTTCATTATAACAAATTTTGCAGTTGAACCACCTTTTCTTACGTTAGCTAACATTAATGTTGGCTAATTTGTACCTAGGTTTAGCGCCGATGGAGGCAGCCATTGCGTAAATGCGATATGACGTAGCTCCGGCTCACTTGTTTACGCCACCGTGACGCCACGACGTCACTCATCGGCCTTTAACCTCAGGTTTGTGCAAAAAAATGGTAGAAATGGCATCCGATTTCAGCTTTTTTTACAGTGTCTCCCATTTGTTCTGCCTGCAGGTCCCTCACGTAGCCTTCGTCACTAAAATGGTTGCTGCACAAGAGATATTTGTCGCCATTTATGCCTCGCTCCACCACGTCCACTGCTCTAACGACGTGACGTGACTACGGTCATGATGCGGAGGTGAGCCGGTGCTACGTCATAATGTCGCGAGATTTATTGCGAGGCCTGAAAAAAAGCGTCTGCTGCCAGGAAAGTGGCTGCCCCCACTCCAGGAAAACAACCTTATTCGAAGTCAAATTTTTCAGTGGTGTGTTACGAAATTGTCTTGTACTTTGTATTATCACTACAAATGAACCATGCGGAATGTACTTAGGTCACGTTTAAACGCTATTGTAATGTTCCTTTAAAGGTCGATGAACTCATTGCAGAAGGATTGACACAGCATAACGTTGACCTCTTCACTACCAATGTGTTTTACCTGATGTTCTGTGTGTGATTTGTTGTGAACATGTTATGTAAATAAGAAGAAGNTTTTTTCTATTTGCAAGGCTTATTTTTGATTTAATGGAGGGACCCAGAACATTTTTTGGAGGGACCGAAAATAGCGTCTGTCAGAAAATTAAGGTGTTTTTTCTATTTGCAAGGCTTATTTTTGATTTAATGGAGGGACCCAGAACATTTTTTGGAGGGACCGAAAATATCGTCTGTCAGAAAATTAAGGTGTTTTTTCTATTTGCAAGGCTTATGGACAAGACAATATAGGGGCCGGTTGCACAAAACTCACGATAGCGCTAACACTTGGTGTTAGCGCTAACTTTATGTTAGATGACGTAAAAATCCCTTGTCTTTTTACGTCATTTAACATAAAGTTAGCACTTTCTCACCTGCGATGGCCTAAAAGGCCTACATTTCTTAGTGAAATAAATTGCTGAAGTGTTTTGACACATAACTTTTGGCATCAACAGGACAAAAAAGGAAAATCCTTCGTGTACAATGCACATTTCGAGGAGATGACGGATCCAGCGATAATTTATGGTGACGCACTAGGCCTATAGGCCTAGGCCTTGGGTGTGGTGGGCCTGTGAGAAGTCCTTGATCTCTCAGCAGAGTCATGGAGTGGGCAAAGAAATAAAGTAGAGAACGAAACAATTACTTGCAATGATGATATTTATATTTATTCGAAATTCAAGTCATCGACATCAGACATCACAGTTCACAATGCACATACATGACATAAGAAATCCAATTTCCTGTCACAGATGAGATGGCAGGCTGAGCACGAATCAGTTCAAACAACCATGTCAGAACTGGTCTTGCACCAGATTAGATGTTTTTGTAATGAACCTTGTCTGCCCAGTGCAGGGCTTTTGCGGGGCTTCCAAGAAATCAACAAATTAATTTTGGTAACCTTTTTAGCTCACCTGTGGTGAGCTCATACGATGGTGCAGCTTCAGTGGTCGTCTGTAGTCCGTTAGCAGGAAATGTTTCGTAACAGCTGGGGCTATCTGAAACTTGGTACATACATGTATACCGGTAATAATTATGTCCCTAGGTCATATGACCTATGACACCAAATTTCGGTCTGATTCGATTCTTGACTTGGCCACCAGGTGGTTAAAACCAAAAACAGAAAAAGTGCAATAACTCCAATATCTAAAAAAACTGACACGGGTTTATAATACAAAAGTCAATCCCCTCCAAATTTCAGCTTGAAAGGTTGTACCAATTGGCTGAGAAAATCCGCCAACATAAACCGTGAAAGAAAATCAAGGATGATAATAATGGTCACTCTAGTGAACCAAAACCTGGTTTGTCGAGAAAACGAAGTTTTGAAATAAGTGGACAAACAGCTTGCCATACTGCAATCCTGGCCTGACTGAATTCAGATACCGATAGTTCAATCTTGGGAACCGAAATCCAAGAGCACTCTCCACATGAACAAACACTGGTGTCAAAGAAAACAGCAGACAAAGATGTACACGGCATATTCTGTTTTTGAACAGTGCATGATCTATACAGTAAATTTATGTACAAAAGTGCAGCAAGATACCGAAATGTATGTACACACGTACAAACACCATATAGGCCTACATGATGAATTGATACCGGTAGTTGTTTTGGAATTACGACACAAGAAGTCAGTCTATTGTACAACGACAAGGAAACTGATGCAATTTTGGTGAGCTTATTTACAACCCCCTCCCCCCAGTGAATTCATGCACTATTTGCAAGGAACTGGAAGTGTGTTATTCCTTGAAGTTTTTTCCAGAATGTCTGGACATGATCACACTTGTTTAAATGACCTCACAGCTGTCATGACCACAAAACCAGTCAGCCGGTTTTGATGACCCCCGCCAGAGGAATTGCTTGGGGCTTGGAGGAATTATTCCTCCAAACTTGGGGTAATTGTCCTTCTACTGGCACACTTCAACTAAGACCATGCTAACGGTCTACCGTATGATAAATTTTTTCACAGCCAAAATATTTCGCAATTGGCGTGTCAATGTACCATTTTGCATATAATAATGTTCGTGATCTGAGCCTAAAAATGGTATTTTTCAAAACCCCTTGTCGTCACACACTTGCACACTGACGACCCCTTGGCTGCTTGCCAGTAAATGCATTAATAAAGCATGAACAAGTGAACTAAGAAAGAAAACGATCAACTTATTAATGTGAAAAAGTTGTTTAGCCCTCTTCTAAAGTTGAGCACAGCGGCACGGAACAGGGTAATGAAATGGTCCATGGACCATGTGCTCACTGGGTTGGACATAATAGTCTAATGACAGAGGGAGGTACATATCAGTTATGAGCAATCTGGGTCAAGTCATTCCCAGAAAAGACTTTGATGATTTTTGGGTTATGCCACCTGGCGGCCATATTAGATGTCCGATCGGGCTGCAACTTCACNTCACAAGATGAGTTAAGGGTCAGAGCCAGGAGGCATGGGACATATGCCCCCCCCCCCATTTTTGACAGATCAATGATTATTTTTTAGCAACAAAAATTTAATCACACAAAAATTTGAGTATTTTGCTCTCAGATGCCAGGACAATGCATCTAAAAGCACTTAAATTGTCAGACTGCCCATTTGGGCTTCACGCTTTCAGTGCTCACCACCTCCAACGAGTTACGCCCCCTTTCTGTCAACCCTGGATCCGGCCCTGTAGTTGTGCAATACAATATCGGTACCGGTACATCAAGCTGTGTGTGGTTTGGTGGTGATGGGTAGGTCAAGCAAGAGTGAATATGCCTTTCCATTCTGGAAAAGACTACCTCATGTGCATTTTGAAAAAAAATGTTAATGAAAAATTGATATGCTTGAAGTTGTTTCGCACCATTGAATATATATATACATGTAAAAAACATCATTGTTTTCTCTCAAATACACCATAAAACCGGTGATAACTTCAACAAAGTATCTCCCACAGCTTGAGCATATGTAAAAGTGTGCTGAACGTTCATGAAAAATCGTTTATTAAGGAATTCATAGTTGCTTGAGTTATTTGACAGTCACCTTCCCTATCTGACTTGCTGTATAGAGCTTGTGCATTGGCTCATTGTTTTGATGTCACTTTTCACTGGCGGTCAACCATGCTGACGTCGATGATAAAGTGCGCAATGTGTAGATCACGTCACAGTTGAAGTCACACACACTTCACTTGCCCTCATGACAAAGTGTGCCACGTGGGTCGATGACGTAATTCGATGTCAATTTGAAAGTCAAGATGGCGGATTTTGCTGTGATGATGTCACCTGTGCAAGCAAGCTCTACCTTTACTTGAGCAAAGTAACATTCACTGACAGTTTTGTAACAAAGACATATGAGAAATGACCTCTCAAAAAAGGACAGAGTTATTATTTTCACACGCTTCATCATAATTTCCTTGGCTTAATCCTCACAGACTGAATTTCATAAATCATGTTGATTGCTCCATTTCAAAGTGCTGGGCTGATAGATCTTCAAAGGAAGTGACACTGTAGATGATCAAAACTTCTGGTTGAATAGAATTTATCAACAAATTCCAAACTAGGTAGGTACTCATGACTGACTGCTCAGTGCTAGAGCCTCCTTCTAAAATAATTCACACATCACAACAGTAACGATGATCAGAAACATTGGCCTCAACAGGCATTCCAGCCGAATGTCGGCATTTCTTCTACACAATGCACACGAAACTTGACTCACTAAGAGAACCAGAAATGCTAGTACACCACCGGGATCACACTTCCATGAGGTACTTTGAAGGGCACATAATCATTTTTCCAGTTCCCGTTTTGATTGGCCTCATTCCATCGTGTTCTAATCCTGTCTGTATCACAACCTGAAAGAGAAACAGTCTCATATTAAGATCACTTTTACGAATGTTGGCAATATTCTGATTGATGACTGATTAAATTTTATATACAGGGCCAAATTCAGTCTTCTTCATCAGCAACTACATACAGTCTTGGGTTCCAAATCTGAGTCAGAATCCTAATCGTCACCATTGAATAGAGAGCGTGAAGTGGCTCACTGTGACGTCACTTTTGATCATGCTGATGTCCAAGACAAATTGTGCCATGCAGAGATCACGTCATGGGTTGAATCACACACACCCCACTTGCGCTAACAACAAAGTTTGCCACGTGGGTTAACGATGTCATTTGCAATCCAATATGGTAGATTATATAGACTGATGCATGATGGGATGACGTCATGCACCTGCACACTCCCGGCTTTACACAGACATGGATTCCAAATTTGGATAACCTACAAAACATGACAGTTGAGAAAGCCATTCACCTGATCTCTCAGTAATTTCACCAATGTTTCGCCTTCGTTGAGCTGTAGACTGTGTGTAACCACCAAAACCTTCTGTCCAACATGTAAACGGTGAACATAACTCGCAGGGAAGTAACCAACTCTGCCATTGCACTGGCCCTGGAATTCAATTGATTTTAGAGAACATTGTGTGAATGGTCATCAAATTTGACAAAGTAATCACTAATGGTGTTCTGGGAATTAATTACACCATTACACCACAGTGATGATAACCATTACAAGTAGATGAACTATGATCAGACAGCTATGACATAAATAACAATTAATACAAAATTGTACTGTAAGCTCATTTTCTGACAAACATTATGGCTTAGCATTACCTTCCACCAGTCATGATCTGATTTGTCAATGGCACTAACTCTCCATCCCGCCCTGAAACAGATCAAAATCATTCATTAAGACAATTTTTTTGAATCAATGAAAATTTACAACAAGTCATGGTACGACAATAAAACATACAGATTAATCCTTTATCAAGACCTGCTGCTGTCAGATCATCTTCACTGCTTGAATTGCAGAATTCAAAATGATTTTATATGCCTGATGATATGTCAGGAGTCACCAGAATGACATCGAATGACATCAACCAATCAAGGTGACCTACCTTAGGTCAAGGTCATCTTTTTCTCGTCCCTTGAAATTATACAGTGCTACATAAACATTACTTGGTATTGAAGGTCGACCAGTTTTCTGAAAAAAAATCATTATGGTGTATTGATTGTATTCTCCTCTACAAATACATTGTACATTGTTCATCCTCTTTATATTGTATGAACAATTAACCCAATAGACCCCATGCCACCCTAAACAGCCCTGCCGTGAGCCGCCTAGAGGACCACGCCCACTTTTTGACAAAATCCCCATCACCTCTAATGTAGAAATGAAAATCACCAATTACTGCCGGGAGCGCCACAATCCACCATGTCTCCAGACGCCAATACCGCCATAAACCGCCTTGACTCATTATACTGTTCTCTATGCAGCTAAATGCAGTGGCATTTCATGGCGGTTCAGGGCGGTGAAAGTTACAGATGGAAAGTGCAAAAAAATAGGCGGCTCTATTGGGTTAACAAAAGAATGATTCTTTCTACCTTAGCCTACACCAACATTAAATGGAAACCACACCACTTACTGGGGACATGTTTGGTGATGAGTGCTGTGAGCCCGGGCAAGTGAATGTGTCGGGTCGAGCATCATTATTTGTGTCGAATGAACTTGCACGTTTTTCAAGGACACGTTTTCTTCTCCCAATATCGGTAGCATCAGGACTATTAGAAGCTGAAAACAAGATCAGACATTTCTAATGACTTTCAGTAACAGAAATGGGAATTAGTCTAATGAATTTGGACTAGTAGAAATGTTCTTAGAAATAGGCCTAATGCCATTGTGGACCCTGCCTTCCTTTAAGATGTATTGAGTCTGCATAACAATAAATGATGCCGGTTGTAAAAAAAGAAAAAAAAGAAAAAATATTTAAAAGAGCTCAAACTTGTAATGCTTTACAGGTCTGCTGGGATTTTTATGGGCAGCTAGAAGATGATAATGTTGGCAATTTATAACATACACATGTATCATTCTTTGTGATGGAGAAGAAACAAGGTGGTTTTGACAAAATGTTCACGTTGTACTCAGTGCAGAAGATACACCAAGGATGTTCGAACTGATAAAACCAGGAAACTGGGATTAGTTACGGTACTTCTAATATTAGCACTGTCACATGAAAAATATTGCTAAAATTTCAGTTGGCGCATGCGCAGCATTTCCATTTAATCTGAGGCTGTTTGTTGACGTTGACGCTGCACTGTGAAATATGCAACCAAGCAGATATACTGGATGGTGGTGAACATAGGCCCTGCTCTGAATTACAGTATCAGAACAACATTTTGTAACACAGTTAACCCAAACAGACGTGCATGATGTGAATCACTTACTCTATTCCTGCTGCGGTCATGTGATTCTGGATGGTCATTTTACAAAATATTTTTTCTATATACGGTAAACAAAATCACAGCAGTGAAATGTTCAAATTTTGTCAACCATGCAACCGACAACAATCGGGTCATTCCAACACCATATGCTACACTTTACCCACACAACTTCACTACAGGGGAACTACTCTCACTCCGCTTTCAACATTCATCAAATACTCATACAGCACCTCAAAATGTGACTTTTCAAAACACAGTCTACTCCAGGATGTTGCAACTCCAAGGTGACATACATTTATTACCCAATTTCATGGACCAGAACACCATGAGATCTAGAAGCCTCTAACATAACATCACCATCACAGATGTTCAACTAACGTATAGAGCTTGTGCAGATGATGTCACCACAGAAAACACCACCACCTTGGCGGTTAATTGACGTCGCTGACCCACGTACACGTAATGGACTTTGTCGTCAGCAGAAGTGGAGTGCGTGCGAGACTTCAATCATGACGTGATCTACACGTGGCGCACTTTGTTGTTGACGTCAACATCATGGACCGCCGATCAAAAGTGGCATCACAATGAACCCCTGCACAGAGCTCTATAGGCTACATATAAAACTGAACATCACCACTAAGGATAACTCCACAGCGGATTGGCGACTAACTCGATGATAGTCTATTCGGAGTAATAATCCTTAATGGGAGGTTCACCAATATATGAGAAAGATAAACATTATTTGAACTAACAGAAGGCTTGTTTACACCATTCAGTGATTGGTTTACCTTTTATTATCAGACACAGCAACCTCATCTTGTGTCAGTACCCTCATAAACGAAATCACTATAAACAGTTGAAATAGTAAGTGCTGTCAATCAATGACTAGAGGTCTCTCAGACCATTGGTTTTCAACTCCCTGGTCTGATCAACAGCAGTGCTTGTGCATATTTCCCTTAATCACACTGCCGTCTACCTCTCATGCATGTCATATTCAAATGAACTGCAGATAATATTGTTGGCGTCAAATATTCATTGCTCGCCTTATACATTTTTTGTAGCGTTCAATGGATGCTGGGAGACCCAAGTGTGATTCATATTCTGAATCAAAAGACCTGTTGTCAATGGTATGACCAAATTGTTTGTTGAATTGGTATCTCATCTGTCAAGGTGTTGCATCTATCTGTCCTCACCCAGGATAATCAAACTGAACGTTGGAGCCCCAACCAAAGTGGCTGAGAAAGTGTGCAGCTCCGATTGGCCATAATGGAACAATCTGTTAACACCCACCTCTGAGCTCTCACCTCCTGGTCAGCCCCATTCCTTAAGACAACTAAGGACAGCTTTCTTTGCAAGACAGTGCAGGTTTTATCATTGGGGCCTGGCTTTCTCTGCCCAAAGTTTAATATGGTAATGTCAGATTATTTCAAGTGGTGTCTGTATGTAGGTGTAAATGAGCCCATTGAACCTTAACCTTTTACAATCTGATTGACTCTTCATACAACCACCTCGCATTTGGTTTCAAATTTGAGAAATTCTCAGTTTCCACAAAAAAGCGGGGTTATACTGAGGTACTTTTGATTCAAGGATTAAACTACATTTTCTCCGTGTGGTGCCATACTGCCACCAAAACCACACACTTCAGAAAAAAATTCTGCTGATGCATCAATATACCCACAATCAGATGTGTCAAAAGATTAAGGCAAAGCTATGGAACTATATCTAGTGACAGTGCACTACCTCCAAAACATGCTGTGTACGTAGGAAAGGACGTGCTGGAACTACTTTTCTTTTTCGCTGTTTCGTCGATTGACATAAGTTGCCGCGGCGTGTCCGGCGCATCCAGTGAGAAACTCTTCATCCGCATATTAAGTTTCTTGCGTCGACGTTGTGGACTAAAGGAAAGTCCTAAAAATAAACCAAACAAACTCATGATAAGAAGGAAATGTGCAACAAAATGATTGATAAACTGAAGCTAATTAACTGACCAAATCAACATAGTGCCAGTGGCACTGTGCCCACTCTGGAAGTAACGGTGCCTCCAGTGGGAACTAGGCACCGTTGTAACACTCACCGTAGAGACCACACTGACCAGTGAGGGAGAGCAATTAAGCTTCAATTCCATAAAATATAAGCTCAGTATTTTAGGAATTGGAGTCGAAGTGCAACGAAATTGATAGGGCACCTCCCCAGACCCTCGAAATATGACACTGCTTGGGTGAGGGGTTCACAAACATGACCAATACGAAGAATACTATAAGGTGTGTGCTGGTTGATAATGAGTTACAGTACGCTGCACAATTGACCTACCTTCTGCGCCATGTACCATCTATGTACTACATGCAGCGTACCATCCTTGTATCTTCCGCGGATGTCGCGCGGTGCCATGGAAGGCACGCAGTGAAGACGTAATGTCATTTGGCTGCGGTGTGCAGAGGTCATGCAGAAGAAGACGCGTGACGTACACGTACCATACGCAATGAATTGAAGAGTACCTTCCACGAGACATACACGGAAGGTACGCAGATAAAGGTAGGTCAATTGTGCTCCGTACTGTAAATGGAGCAAAACACTCTTCTATATAACATTAGTTCAGCGGCCTATGTCAATAGGACATGCTCACAAAATGTTTGATGAGCATGAAGGAAATCCTCATGAAATCATAAAACATAAACAAGAGAACAATTCTGATAAAATACCAAACCATCTATAATGAAGAAAAACAAGCACAACAAATAGATGTACTAGTTTCAAAATGGAATATGCATTGTGGTGGTAAATTGTAGATAATGTGCATTGAAAAGAAATAAATGACAAAATATACATACCGTCACATCAATGGACTGCGATTGTGATGGACTGCGATTGTGACTGCAGGCCCCATCATAGGTGCCCTATGACTTTTGGTCCAGTGTGGAGTGTGCTGGTGTGGCAGTGTACTTGCAGACATCCTACGAGCGGTGAAAATCTACCAGATTCAGATGGGTGTTCGTGCATTTTTACCCTCTGTAAACCTTTTCAATTTTGTTGCCCTGATTTTTGGGCCCATTTTCCAGAAATCCAGTTATGTAATCAACCCAGTTGACAGAATATAAGGAGAAGAATGTGCAGCTTCGAATATGTGCCGCCAAAAAGTGAGCTTGGTAAATTGCCTCTGGTGACGGCATCTTAATAACAACTTGTGAAGGGTTATTTAATTAGAATGGTCTATATCGTATGCCCTCTATTATCAGAAAGTAACTAAATAGCCACCCCTTTGCTTTATTACAAGTTTTACATTCTTCTCCTAAACTATTCCCCAAATATATTCTTGTTGTCGTGTGCATACCAGTATTTCATCATGTACGTGTACTATGGGCAGTTAACTGCAAATAAAGCTGTTACATAATAATGAAATTGTTATATATGGTGTCGAGATCACCTTACAACAACTAGAGATTATGGCCCATATTTTAGAATGCTCCTCAACGTAAAGGAGTTCCTCAAGGCTATTGTTCTCAACAGAAGAGCCTTGAGGAACTCCTTTACGTTATGAGGAGCATTCTAAAGGTGAAATAAGGAGAACAATAGCCCTGAGGAACTCCTTTACATTGAGGAGTATTCTAAAATAAGGAGAACAATAGCCCTGAGGAACTCCTTTACGTTGAGGAGCATTCTAAAATACGGGCCATTGACTAGCAAAGTCTATATTTTGTAACATCTTTATTAAGGCTAGGGACACCAAATGCACTGCGTTGCTGCATGCGACAAAGGCTTTGTTATCTTCCGTTGCACTGCACGCAAACAAAAGTTTTCAAAGCATTTGGCGCACGCGTTGTCCTGTTGCATGCGATATCGTATTTGGTGTGTTCGTAGCCTATTAACTGCTCATAATGTACAGCTTGATGCAGACCTAGATCATGAGTATGCCCCTATGTGCAGTGGAAATTGCAGTTGGAATTCAGTAACAAATATAAACTACGAAAAGAATTGGTTGGGACATATTCAAAATCAGTGAATCAAACTTTATTACAGAAGAGAATTGAAAACAATGCATCTTCAATGATAACAGTCAACAAGAATGGGAACCATGAATACCTCAACAACAATGAATACAATAACAGGGCAATGTCGTGAATTTTTGTAAAAGCAGGATTAAGAAAGGTAAAAAAAGCATATCATTTAACAGACATTTCTCGGGTAGAGATGGAAAAGATACAGTTTAATGCAGAGATTCACTGCTGCAATTGAGAGTTGTGACAGGGTTGATCCTGATCCTGTGTGAAAAATAAAGATTCGCAATACGAGTTTATGTACAGTACTCTGCATAACTGACCTACGTACCTTCCGCGGTGGTACCATCCTCGTACCACATACAGTGTCATGCGCGTACCATCCTTGTATCTTCTGCAGATGTCACGCGGCACCCTGGAAGGCACGCAGTGAAGACGTGACGTCATTCGCCTGTGGTACGTGGACGTCATGCGGAAGAGACGCCTGACGTACCCTTACCATACGCATTGAATTAAAGCGGACCTTCCACGTGACGTACGCGAATAAAGGTAAGTCAGTTGTGGCCTGTCCTGTCCACTGCATTAATCTCAGGACTGAAAAGCATCTTATTCAAGTAATAATATGTGAGTGAACCCTGTGTTGATGTACCTGGTACTCAGACATTCTGCCATGTTAAGGAGACCAACAAATTTTAAATTTCTGCAAGTGATTTCCTTGCTGGGTTGAGCAAAAAGATTTATATTCACCATTAAATATAAATAAAAGGATTTCAAGTACCAAACTCTACAACTGTGATCAACAACACTCTACAATATCATAGGTAGCAGCCAAAGAGAAGACTTCAAGTTTCTCCGGAACACAAAAGTAAAGGTAGGTTTAATATTCTCCCAAATGTTGCATTGCCGAAGTTTCCGAGCCTTAGGGGCAACGCCTGGGAGGCACTGTCTCCAAAAGAAACCACCCTCCTCATTGTCGCTCCAACAGAATACCATCCACTGAGCTAAATTATTAGTGAGTTTGTGTAGGTGATAGGAGCTGCTAATGAAGTCTCAGGAAGATGACACCTTGAATGATAATCAGCTTACTTTAGACCGCAGCCTTGGAGAATATGAAATTTAACGGATTGACCAAAGCAGTGAGACTTTGAAAACTTCTGCACTCAAGGGAAAAAAAGGCGAGTGGGTCCTTTGGATAACAATATTATATGAATTCCCTACCATATAACATAATGACAATTACAATGTAAGTTATGTACAATTTAAATCAGGCCTTATGTCATTAAGAGTCCACTTTTTTTATGGAAAACTGCTGAGTGTTTGCCCCCTCCCACTCTTACATGTACACCTTTCATCATGGATTTTATTCATCACAAAACACTACATATACTCTTCCTTCTACTTTAATGACAAGATTCAAACATTATCCGGCATCAACATTTTCATCTGTATCAGGTTATTTCATTTCTTTTTCCACACACAAATGCACCCTTTTTTCTATTATGTCCAGGAATGAGCATTAGTAAAATATTCAGGAATAAGGAATGCAGAGATATCAATCCTTATATTATTTTTTCCAAATCCTCAATTCTCATTTCATAGTGTATATAAACTGAATGACCGAGGATCTTATAACCTTCATTAAGAAGTTAACGTTTTATGTAATAGTTTCAATAGATCCCAACCCTTCAATTGAGCCACTCACACTAACAGTCTGCATTCTGCGACTCCCTTCCATAGCACCAGCACATCATTTGCCAAAGTGTGGCTGTGCCAATGTCATATTTTACAGAACATAATATTGCAACTCTCAAAGAAGAGTATCAACCACGGGAACAAAAACTCACCAGCCCCACCAACAGTGAATGTAGCAATCAGTGCCGAAAGAAGGCATATTACATTAAAGATAACCACATAATTTACTGAAAACTTGAACAGGTAAATAATTAATTACTAAAATTCACCTGACATGCACAAACAATTTTAACTCTTTTACCAAGGAAACCTATTTTCAGAGAAAAGCAGATGAGCTGAATTCAAAACTACAGTGGTTCCTCTCTATTCTACTCTCCTCTTGATTCACTTCTGGTATTTTGACTTGAAGTTGCCTGAACGGTGTGGGGGTCGATAATTTGCAAAATTTCGGAAATGACTTGGATTATATTGTTTCACATTGTGTGTCATTTTTTGTGCTTTATTTTGTCTACTTCCTCCTGCCTACCTTCTCTTTCCGAGAGCATATATACCCTTTAATACAAATCGTAAATGTTTCTAGTTCATCCACATTTTGCTGTCAGACAAGCTCATCATGAAATGTGCTCAATACTCAAGAGAAGGTTGGTTCTTTAATTCTGAGACTCGAAATCAGGAGTTCGAATTTCAATTTTATGATTGTGAGCGTAATTTAATCAGATTTGTTTTTATCCACTCAGTTATATCATCATCTCATGTTTCTGCTGTATTTTTGTTTGCTTATAGGTTGTTGTTGGAGAATAGACAGTTGGTACCCAATCAAAATACAGTGATACAAGACACAATACCGGTACATAAACAACTGAATACAAACTCGAGAACTGTACAAAAATCCTGCGTGTAGATTCAGGCAGTAATCATGATCTTTATCAACAAGGATAGCACCATTCGATACGTCAGTCACACGTGCCCTGGAGGCAGGTTTCCAAACTAAATCCGCCCTTTGTGCTCTCGATCAGATGCGTCCGTCATTCGTAAATGAAATGGCAACGTATCCCAGCATGCCTTGGAAGATCAATTCTGACAGCGGCATTTGTGGAAATGAGTGTGCTTAGAGCATAATATGCCCCCTCGTCTCACTTTGGGCTGCCGGGATCAGACAATCCGGCGCTCGACGGTGCTGGTGCTAAATGAAAAATGGAAAAACTAAAGTGCAGTGCAACAACTGAAAACAACATAAATAATAAGAACAGAACAAAGTGAGACATTTAACATTCTTGGATGTCGAAAGCTTTGACAAACTCTGTTCGAAAATAAAACTAGGCCCATAAAGTATTACCTCCTGGTTGGCGTTAGTGCCAGTTCTGTAAGACCATCCCACGAACATCAGGGGAGGGGTTAAGGAATGGAAAGGATTTGCATTTCAAATCGAGTAGGAGGAGAGGCGATGGTGATTACATGAATGTGCAGTTTGACAGCTTACATGTTTTGTCTTGGCTAGGTGACATTTACATCACATGTTCCTTTCGTACAATAGGCATTGGTGAAGGTGAAGCTTCCAAGTTCAGGAGAGATGTCTCGAAGGGGCATTCCAAGAAAGGTGACGATCACCTGATGAAGGTTCTACAGTTGAGTGACATTCCACAAAAAACTTCCAAATATTTCAGCAGGATACCGGTATCTCTGTCAGACATTCCAATTTGCAACATTGAAAGTGTCACAACTTCTTCATAGTTCAGTAAAAAAAGCTTGGTGAATGATCATTCCACAAAATGTTGAAGTGTCAAACAGCCAGGAGACCTCCTTATTTCTTATTTGTATGATTATCTCAGGGAACCATTCATTCCATGAAGGGTGGAAATATGTGTCACATTATGATAATGAACCTTATAGATCATCAGTAGGCCTACACACCAACTGAGCAGGACTTTGAATAGCAGGACTTTGAATAAAAGGATGGTAATGGTCAAATTCTGAGGCTTCTGGAACCTGCCTCCAATATACGAAGAAAAACTTTGGATTATGAAAGATTGTAACTGTTTTCTCTTTAGTTTCCAATCAAAAGACATCTTGTTATGAATACAACCCTCACCACAAAAGGAAAAGACCTGGACTCATCACAAACACAAACAAATGACAGACGTACGTCCGACACGGGTACACTCATGACATAGAGCACTGAGATCAGACGGAAATTTGGAGTTTGATGAAAGGACAGTGGGGGTCCATGGAAATTACAGTTACACAGACAATCTACCTATGACATGATGAGTGACCCCTGGGACAAACACAACCTTGATTCTCAAGACAATTGCATCACAAAGACAAACGATGACATGAAGACAGGAGACAAGACAGACAAGCGGACAAAACAGGGGCAACAGCAGAGCCACAGTAAATGGGCTCGACAAATTTTTAGTTGAGAATTTAATGACATTTATTTGTACAGGGTAAGACCATGACACCATTTGTTAGAATAGAGACGACTGTTAGTTCTTATAAAGGGCCAAAGTGTCCAATGAAAGAACAACTCAAATGTCTCTTGCATTTGATATGCATGTAAATGTCATAGGAGCATTGACATATGAATACCAACCTTCCATGTTGTGTCGCATGTGCAACTGAACCCATCCTTCATTGGAAAATAGTGAAAATCAGTCATCAAGTGCTCCTCTGGTCATCTTGGACAACACGATGCAAATTCCCACCCGTCCTGATGGTCGGTAGAAAGAGATTCCGTACCTCAATTACCGGTATTCAGTTGTATCGGCCTCAAACCAAAGTTCTCCCCCACCACTGAAGTCAATAGCACCAAATACTGATTATTATCACCAGATGTCACTACCTGGCTCCAATGAACAACAAGAAGCCAGTACATGTTTCAGCATTTTCTTGAAGCAGATGAGCAGTGGGATCACCAGTATATCGCACACAATAACATCTGTATCTCCTGAAACTTCCCCTACATCAGCATCGTGACCATGAATAGCTCCATCCACCATTGCACTAAGATTTCCATTGTTCCTCTAATAAGCCTACTTGACATGGGTCGGCTGGTCCATTGCATAGAGCTTTACCATACAAATATAACATTGTTGCAATAGTCACACCATAAATTCTGGATCATAATCACGTGAATTATCAAAGAGCATCACATCCAGATATGAATATTTGAGAGGCATCCATTAACCTATCATCTGTTGATTTAACTGAGGACAATGAAGAGAACTTAAGATGATATAACAGCTACAGCCATCAACCAACTAACTGAGGACAATGAATAGAACTCAAGACGAAAATATTTCAGATACATCCATCATTGAACTAATTGAGGACAATGAACAGAATGCAAGACCAAAATATTTCAGATGCCACCATGTATCAACTAACTAAGGACAATGAACAGAACTCAAGACCAAAATATTTCAGATGCAGCCATCAATCAACTAACTGAAGACAATGAACAGAACTCAAGACCAAAATACTTCAGATGCAGCCATCAATCAACTAATTAAGGACAATGAACAGAACTAAAGACCAAAATATTTGAGATGCCACCATGAATCAACTAACTGAGGACAATGAACAGAACTCAAGACCGAAATACTTGAGATGCAGCCATCAATCAACTAACTGACATGACTGAGGACAATGAACAGAACTAAAGACCAAAATACTTGAGATGCAGCTATCAATCAAGTAATTGAGGACAATGAACAAAACTCAGGACCAAAATATTTCAGATGCAGCCATCAATCAACTAACTGAGGACAATGAACAGAACTGAAGACCAAAATACTTGAGATGCAGCCATCAATAACTGAGGACAATGAACAGAACTCAAGACCAAAATACTTGCGACGCAGCCATCAATCAACTAACTGAGGACAATGAACAGAACTCAAGACCGAAATACTTGAGACGCAGCCATCAATCAACTAACTGAGGACAATGAACAGAACTCAAGACCAAAATACTTGAGACGCAGCCATCAATCAACTAACTGAGGACAATGAACAGAACTCAAGACCAAAATCAGGTATACAATTGCCATAAACAGTCAAAAAAAGCACCAAAACATGATGTATACAAATGTAAATCCATAAAGATGAATTCATAGTGGACCAAGGTAAATTTTATTAAGTAGGAAAAGGACATCAAACCAAAATCATCTTTTCAAGGGTGCTGAAGGATCAGTTTAACAGTACATGCAAGTTTTACAAGGTTCTGAAAAACTACACGTCAGTTTCTCTCATTTGCATATGTACAGCGGTATTACTGGAGAGAGGGAATCATATTTTTTATAGTAACCATACAAGCAATATTTAGTTAAAGTATAAATATCTATCAATATACCTACTAGAGTGTTGAAATGTCATCAGGCCTATCACCTACACCCTATTTGAAAGATTTGGAAAGAAACATGTAGAAATACCTTTTAGGACAACCTTATCTCAAATGCTTTTTGCATGGACAAATATCTTTTAGGAAGCTAAACAGAACAACCTTATCTCAAATGCTTTCTACTTGGTGAAATATCTTTTAGGAAGCTAAACAGAACAACCTTATCTCAAATGCTTTCCACTTGGTGAAATATCTTTTAGGAAGCTAAACAGAAACACCTTATCTCAAATGCTTTCTATTTGGTGAAATATCTTTTAGGAAGCTAAACAGAACAACCTTATCTCAAATGCTTTCTTCTTGGTGAAATATCTTTTAGGAAGCTACAATGAACAACCTTATCTCAGATGATTTTATATGGAAAAACGTGTTTTAGGAAGCCAACAGAACAACCTTAATTTTTTGATGCTTTTTCCTGAAACTTAATCTAAACTAGATGGAGAAAAATCAGACATTATTGACAGACTGACAAGCATGACCAAGTCATGAAAAATACCAAATGAAATTAACACATGTAGGCCATTTTGTGAAAATGTCCAATAAAATTCAGTGAGCATGAAGGGTAAACTTCTAAACAGCATTAGAATTTACCCAACGTTATAAACTATTTACAGATCTTTTAATCTCAATACTGTGAATGTGAATTTATACATATTTATACATTTACACATATTTATACATACTGATCACTGTAAAAATTAGTATAATTTATTAAATTACACCTTTGGAAGAGTGTTAACAACTGAATATTTACAAATTCTCACAACTGACATCATCAAAAAGTGAATGATGCGACCAATAAATAAATAAATAAATAACATTTATTTAGAGGCGGGTTTCACTCATGCTAACAAAACCATGTTTTGCTTCATATGACATTTCATGAGGTAATTCTGACAAACCTGAGTAAAACCAGCCTCGCAACTTCCATTTTTTCAGTTCCCAACAAAATAAGCCATTGCATAATTTGTGTACACTTGAAGACTCCTGATGAACTTGCTGATTTTGGCAGCCAAAAACCTAAAAAGGGTTCAAAGTTCATTTTGCCCTGAGTGCTGAATAGGGGGCCTACACCAGACGAAGTAGTTCATACTTTGACCGGTCCATGGTTTGAGCAGGTTGAACTACATTATATGTGGAGTGTGGTTCCACTGACGGTGCAATTTTTACGGTGATGGTTGATGCTTGTATCATATTATTGGGCACTGAAAGAATGTAAAGACATTTTCACAACACGTAACAGACGATACAGCGTCCTTTTTATTCAGTTTCTTGATCTCCTGATATTGTAAACTTCACCATTGCTGCTCTTCCACTTCCTTTCTGCATCTTATTGAAACGGAAATTAATTGAATTTTCTTCAAAAACTGATTTTTGGAGTGATCTTCTTAGGGCAGCAAAATCAGGCATGAATAGGGCCTCAATTGGCATCTTATGTGAAGGGTACAATAGTATTATAACTTCTCAGCTATTGGTAGAGCACCCATACACACCAAACGTGACCAAGTCTGGCAAAACCCAGCCAAAGTCACTGAACATTACAGGGTTAATAGGTTGTAATAGGTTACGCTGGGAGTCTGATCACAATGAAAAAACAATGGTCTGTTGGTGGCAAATAAAACCTTATCGATTGTGCAACAAAGGGCAGGTATGTCACTCCCCAGCAACTTTGGCCAGGTTTTCACAGACTGGGTCACATATTGCACTAACAATGGATTTTTAAGGATGTACCAAACAAAAATGTCTGATGTTCATCATGATTTCTCTCGTTATCACATTTCAAATACAACACAAAAGAACTCCAATCTCTAAATTCTATTTTTACCTGATAAGACACCAGTAGCCAGATACCCGTCTTATTTTCCTCTCAGTGTGCCACCAAAAAAAATTATACACAACTACCATTTTTTCCTAAGAGATCCAAAAATGCAAAAACACATGGCGACAAATTGACATTTTCATGACCACTGCTACGTCAATGATTTCTGATGATGAAAACAGCCCGTCATACACATTTCCAGTTTACCGTATACGCAAATATTTTCGCGAATAAAAATTACCGCGAAAATCGCGAATTGGTCAATACCACCGCGAATTCTATTACACGCGAACCATTTTCCAATCACCGACGATCCCATACATGCATAATACATCGTGGTAGACTGGTTCCCGTCTTTGCCGCTACACTCTCGCTGGCACTACCGTTCCGCTAGCGGAGCACCAGCAGTGTGGTGCGGCAACGACGGGAACCATTCTAACATCGTGGTTTGCACGTGACACTGATCTGTCAATCACTCAGCTATCATGGCGCCCCGCCAGCAGAGGTTGATTATGACGGCGCGGATTTCTTTCTTTTCGGTGGATTTCGTACCATAACTGTCACACTCGCCATTGAAAATGCAGTGTTTTTGAAATCTTACATCTTACCGCGAATATTTATCCACGCGAAAAGGTACTTTCGGACCCCAACCGCTAATTATTTTAGCCGTGAAAATATTTGCGTATACGGTATTGCTGACATTACTATAACTAGGGTCTCATTAACTCAAGTAGTTGTAATGAGGTGCTTAGTGTTCAAGGGTGGTGTACAAGTAGAAGACAATATCAGACACTAATGGTACTTATCATTTCTTTTCAAAGCCGGTATACCATTGCAGTTTCTTTCCGGAGAGAGGTTTTATCCAGGCAGAGCATCCATCTGAGACTGGAACTGCCAGGTGCTACTTCCATCCCCAGACCACAAAATATCGAGGTTCTTCACTGACATATGTCACAACGGTCACGTGACGGCAGAGAATTAGCCATGTTGGTCGTCAAGTGGCCAGCGACAATGTCAAAACTGTCACAACATGACATTTTGACGTCACGATTTGTGTGTTGACACTGTATTCATGCCATGATGTCACTTGACATTTTGACGGCCAATATGGCGGCATCGCGTCGTCATGGAAATGTAACGTCACATGAAGAACCTCTGTACTGTTTCATACGCTTTTTTACAGATGTACAATCCAGATCTTGATTAGTTCAGGTTCCATCTGTGTATTTCGCCTCATTACTAAGTGAGTGTAAATGCAAACGGTCTGAGTCCTCGGTTGACAATTATTTGAGCAGCCATGCCATCTTTGGCCAGTTTAAGCAAGATTCTGCCGGGTCAATCCGTTTTTTTTCGGAATACATGTACATGTTGAATATGACAATCTAAATGATATTTAATGTCATAATGCAAGGGTGGTGCATGTCATCTGATCTTTCTTCACATGAATAATGAAACAACAGACATAAGTACTTCATCAATGTCCACATCCTCCTGTCTCTTTCCCAATCATCTCAGCCATTGGTTCTGAACCTGCTGTAGGCCACTGATGCTCAAACAGCCATTGATCCAACTTGGGCACCATCTTCAGACAATGATCACAATGAAACCATCCAACAATGAACCAAATTCCAACATCACACTTCATGTATTTTTTCCAACACAACAATGAAAGTTGAGCAACTGTCAAAAGCCTGCTGTAACCTTGGATGACAACATATAAATCCATGGAAATTGTGGGGCTAGGTCATTTTTCATGCTTCTTCTTAGAACGTTGGTATATTTCAAAAGGTCTCTCCTTAAAATCCATAGTCGGTGTAGAAATGTTTGCACCTGGATTGCAATTAGTACACGGACATCGACAGTTCGGGTGCCCACACCCCTGGGATTTACTTGTAGGACTCTGGGGAACTGCATTCTGCTGAGCTTCAGCTGAAATTGACAGAGGACACAGTGTGCTGAGAAAATTTGAGGTGCAGAAAGTGGAGAGATGTGTAGATAAGAAATTGGTGATAAAGAAATCCAGCCCATTGTTCATATCCATTTCCAAATGGTCATCAGCTTGGGTACCCCCCTAACTCAGCAAGTTGGGAGAGGAGAGAGGGCATCTGTGTCTGGAGCTCAGATTAATCCAGCATAGAGGACTCCCCTACCCCCTTAATTGGATAGAGTGTAAGATGCCATGGAAGTTGTGCTGATTTTCAGTTTTGGCCCCCTGGTGGTAGAAATTACTGAAGATTTCCGCGAAAGTGTTCTTGGGAGACCTATGACCCTGAGGTACAATGTAAATAGTCAGGCGTCAGTAATTCCAACAGTTTATAAAAGTACCCTTTTTACATGACGAAAGACGACAGATAAATTGATATGGTATAAGCTCACCCAGGTGAACTACAACCAAGGCATTTGCAAGTCTTGAACATCAATTTCTACAGACTATACCAAAGAGTTCAAATACTTTTGCACACCACATGTCGATTTTAGTGAGAGTATAAAATAGATGCATCGGTCAAAGGGATTTCCATGCTTCATATTCCTAACTCTAATAGTCATACTGTTAGTCCTCTTAAACATAAACGTAAACATGAGGATTCAAGTACCAGTAGATTATTAAGGTAGGTGTTTGTGAACATATGCAGGTGACCTTGAACTGAAGCAAGTGACCTTCACCTTAAACAGGAGACACCCTCGTATGCACAGGTTCTTGGTAGGAAGGGATTTTAGTGTAGTGCAAGCTTTAACCATGGGTATGCTAAGCAGGCCGGGCTCAATTGAAGACTTCCACGATTCCAACAAAAAAGGCATTTCTAAGGTGAAGTAAGGACCAAGGAAAGTAGAGATCTATCACCTCAAAGTAAAAAATAGACAAGCTGGTAGTATAAAAGAACTGGAACAGGAAAGTAGTGTCTAGATCGTCGAAATTAGTTGGAATAACTATAGTACCGTAAGGCTTCCTTTACATCGAAGTATACAGTATACGAAAACGCCGGTTTACAACGGCTTCACGGTTGTGAATCCTCCGAATGCCTTTGTTAAGCGGCGTTTTCGAAAACCAAATACTTCTATGTAAGGGAAGCCTAAACCTCATGTCCAAAGTGCCTGAGATGAAGGAGATTGGAATTGGAAGTTCCTTTCCATTCTTCCCAATGGCTGGATTATATTCATAAAAGTAAGCAAATGCTTTTGCTTAAGATTTGCAAAGCGAGGTCCATTGTAAATGCACTACAAAACGTGAAGTCAAGCATTTGCCAGCTTTTATGAATATCAGCCATTTTCTTTTTCATTTCACACAAGAGCCTACCCTCTATACTCCCTCAGCCCTTCAACATCCTCAGTCAAAATACCAACAGGTTAAACATGGGTTAATGATCCCAGATGGCTGCAAATCCCAGTATGCCACAGAAGACACTTGCTGATTACTGGACCTTCGCCCTCCTTACGTCCGCTGTAGAATTCAATTCAATATCAGAAGGCCTGAGAGGAGCATGATCCTGACGATATTTCACCCAATAAAAGGAAAAGAATGCCACAAAAGTCTCCAGTGAGCAGGATGCCACATCAGAAGCCAAAGTGTCCAGATTTTTTGAGATTTTTGGTTCTTCTTCACATAGTTGCTGTAAGGCAATACCATGTAATAATGTGTACACATACAAATAAAATCTCTGCAACAGTAACGTCCAACAATCACAGTAAGCCTGAACTTGGGTTTGGAGAGTGCATGAACAGGGGGTAAGCATCTCCATTTTCAAACTGGAAGGGCAGAGCTGAGGGTCATCAAAATGTAAATTACCTGACAACAGCTAGATCCATTCAAATATGAGTGATCCGACCTCTCATAAACTCTGCAGGATAAAACATATGTACCATTCTAAAGTCGAAACTTTAGAAGAAACTTCTGAAGTTATGTTGACGACAGAATAAGGATCTTCGGGTAGAAAAGAAATATTTTTTTACATTCATTTCTCGTGTTAGGATATTATTTGTGAATATACTCATATGAATTAACTTTCAAAACGAGGCAAAAATTATCCAGAACTTTGGTTTCGAATGGATGGCATGAACATAACAGCAACACACCGGAAAAGCTCCATGCAAAACCCACTCTACCGCAATCCACAATTCCTGTATTTGATTTAATTGAGGATAAGCCACAGTGCATGAAACTGATGAGACGAAGCAAAGCCAGCAAGAACAAGAAGTTGAAATGGACTTGAGTGATTTAAAATAATGCTAATTATACACCACATGCATTTTGCCCTGACAATGCCAATCAGGACTGACAAAAAGTTTGGTATCGAAGACAAAGGACTTCAGGGGAAAGATCAGCCAACAGAGTGATGATCGCTTCAAGGCACCAAGTTGGACCTTGGAGGAATTATACTGAATTCCTCCAAGGTTGGACAAAAGCAAAATGATCCCAACAAGTCATACTGGATTGAATCAAAAGAATCCAACATGAACTGCCGAAGCCAAATGCTGGTTGCAGAGATTACATAGGATGCAGCGCAGAAGGATTGATCAAGAAGACCAATAAATCTAGTATGTCAATACCAAGTGACAGGCAATATGCTTCGATGGCAATGTGACAAATAGCTTTATTTTCTACCATAAGGCTAGATTCTATGAACTTTCTAAAACATCACTGACAGAGCATGATGAGGTGGCATTTAGAAGAATACAGCAGCAATATAGGTATTCTGTAGCCATTTGACATCCACTGCCATGACTTCTTTTTTCCTGTGAAGCTGCTGACAAGGTTTCACATCCATAATGTCTCCAAGTTCTACTTGCAGCCTGGACAGTGTGATCTCAAGGGTCATCTAAAAAGTCCTTGGAATTTGTCAGTTATAGACATGAGTCCACTTGATTCCATGTTTGACTAACATTTTGAAGACACAAGACCCTTGGGGTATGGCAGCCTCGGTGACTAGCTTGTCAAACACAGAGTGATGAATGTGGGAAATGGCAAACTCAGTGAATAATTTGTCAAACACAGACTGATGAATGTGGGAAAATGGCAACCTCGGTGAATAGTTTGTCAAACACAGATTGATGAATGTGGGAAAATGGCAACCTCGGTGAATAGTTTGTCAAACACAGAGTGATGAATGTGAGAAAATGGCAACCTCGGTGAATAGTTTGTCAAACACAGAGTGATGAATGTGAGAAAATGGCAACATCGGTGAATAGTTTGTCAAACACAGAGTGATGAATGTGGGAAAGTGGCAACCTCGGTGAATAGCTTGTCAAACACAGAAGGCCGTATGCACCAACGAAGATTATCTTCAACTCAGGTTGAGCCACAGCTTTTCAATTGTTCAGGTTTGCCAGGGCATGATGTGACAATGGAAAAGTTGTGGCTCAACCTGAGTTCAAGATAATCTTCATTGGTGCATGTGGCCCAGAGTGATGACAGTGGGAAAATGGTAGCCTCCGTGAATGGCTTGCCAAACACAGAGTGATGAATGTGGGTAAATGGCAACCTTGGTGAATGGCTTGTCAAACACAGAGTGATGACTGTGTATAAATGGCAACCTGGGTGAATATTTTGTCAAACACAGAATGATGACTGCGGGAAGATGGCAACCTTGGTGAAAAGCTTGTCAAACACAGAGTGATGAATGTGGGAAAATGGCAACCTCGGTGAATAGTTTGTCAAACACAGAGTGATGAATGTGGGAAAATGGCAACCTCGGTGAATAGTTTGTCAAACACAGAGTGATGAATGTGGGAAA
>NMRB01000009.1:368232-388600 GCA_002633025.1 Notospermus geniculatus | reverse complement strand
AGTGATTTTACTGTATTCAAGCTGTATAACAACATGCACCATGCAATCAGGAATCTTCGTTACTGTCTACTTCATTTTGCAGAAATGAGGCCCATTTATCATTTTCTGTGCAAAAACTTTTTTTACATGTATGTTTATTGAAACTGTTCAGGTAACTTCAGATGATTGAAAGCAGGTGCCGAAAACATATGAGGATGTTTTGTACAGTACTCTGCACAACTGACCTCCCTTCCGCATTGTGTGCCATCTGTCCGTACCATATGCATCGTCATGCGCACTGTCTTCATATCTTCGCAGATGTCGTGCAGCACTTGACGCAGTGAAGACGTAACGTCATTCGCGTGTGGTGCGCGGAGGTCATGCAGAAAGGACGTGTGCCGAACCATACCAATGTAGTGGAGCACCTTCTGTGTGACGTAGGCCTAGGCAGGTTTGCAGATGGTAGGTCAATTGTGCTCCGTACTGTAACTATTAAAGGTTTACTAAGATGTCTGGTTCTTTTTATTCTTCTTAACCTGTTAAGTGATTAGAGGTGATATCAGGTCCAGCCTGTGGTGCATCCTAGTGCGTAAGACATGATATTCTTGGCTGACGTTTTGTGTTCAAACTAAGTTTCCGTTACATCGCAGCGAAGTCAGGGAATCCCCTTCTACCATTTCATCATATCCAAACACTGCAAGCCGCCACCAGCTCTTGAACCACTTCAATGGCCATAGCATGAAAACAGTTTTCTGGGCAGAAATTTATTCTTCACCAGGGGGCACCACTGCATTTTATTTCACACTTAACAGGTTAAATATCCAAAATAAAAGAACTGAGAAAAGTGTTGGATTTCCAAAGATTCCTATGCAAATGTAACAAATCTTTATAGCAAGGACAAAATGAATGACTATGAAATAAGGAATAACAATAAGGAAAGAGAGAATAATAAGATTATAATTACCTGTAACAAATATCACAAACCATTAGCTTTCAATAGGTTATTGGAAACATCTTAATAATTTCTTTTGTACCTCTGTTTCCATATGACGTTCTAACCGATTTCCATATGGCACAGGACATCCACACTGGTGTTCCCTGCATAGCCACCTTCTTTATCCCAATATTTTTCATGCATTGAGTGTCCAAGAGATACATATCATACATACATGTATAGCTATTTTTTGCAAACACACAAAACAGTGTTGCATACATGAGTTTATTCATAGCTGAGAAGGCCACTTATTTGAGGGTTTCACAAAAATCAAATCCGTCACAATGAAGGAAAAAACATTTACATGTACTTCGCAATGGTTTGTGATAGTTGCATTTCCCATCCTGTGCAAGCTGTCCTCAAAATAGAGCAACAAACACAAAGATTCAAGAGAAAATATTTTTAAAAATCTAAATATATTAAACCAGACTTACCAGAAGAGGGACTGGAGCTTCGTGAACTCCCCGTACTCTTTACATTCAGACTGTCTGATGTTGCTGATGCAGCTAAGTTTGTCTGTCCAACAACTGCTGATGCAGACCGATGAGTTTTGGGGCTGTTGCCCATGTGGCATGATGAGGCGGGCAACTGACATGACTGGTGTCTGGTCTTGGGCAAATCAGCCGCACATTTTAAAAGGCTGTACACAGGATCAATTTCTTCTGCAACTGAAAACAAACGTTAAAGCAAGTTGATGATTATTTTCAATAGCATTTACAGCATTCCCAAGCAGACCAGGAAATATCTGCAATGGTTTTACTTCTGATGGCAAAGTTCATACTCGAACAAATCACGAGACACACAACACAGCCTGATGAAGATCTTTCCATTGTGAACTGAGTATGCCAATTCTTGATGGATAAAGACTATTCTTAAAAGACCATCTGCAGGCCAAAAACATTGCTCAAGGACAAGTCATGTCATGTCATACATAGACTGATAGCTCACTTGCATGAGAGCAATGTGCTGTACACAAACGCCAACAGTTCATTTGCAGGCAAGTACACCAACATTTTATGAACAACACAACGTTAACAGTTCATTTGCGTGAGAAATGCTCCAATATTTCATTTGCGAAGCAACTGCCACAGGTCAGATGATTTCAAGACACACAACATACATGTGTATCCGCCACCATCTGAAGGTCAATCTCATCATTTATCCGTGCAAATACAACAAATTACCATCTTTCTTAACGACTGGCCGATGTTATGATTGAAATGCAGAGTCTACAAACAATACACCTGCAGAGCAGGCACGGATCCAGGGTTGACAGAAAGGGGGGGCGTAGCTTGACGGATGCGGCGGACAATGAAAGCGGGAAGCCCAAACGGGGGGTCTGGGGGTCCTCCCCCAGGAAAATTTGACAATTTAAGTGCTTTTAGATGCATTTTCCTGGCATCTGAGAGCAAAATACTCGAATTTTTTATGTGATTGAATTTTTCTTGCTAAAAAAAATCATTGGTCTGCCAAAAATAGGGGGGGGCGTACGTCCCTTCCGCCCCCCTCTGGATCCGTGCCTGCAGAGCACACAGTTATTTTAGATGTACTTGTATTGAAGAAAGGACAGACAAGAGAGACAGCAGAAAGACACATCCACGAACGGAAAGATGCATGAAGACAGTTCTAAGTGGTCATAAATAAATGAACTCTACCCAGGAGCAGTCTACTTCATCTGAGGTCCATTTTAAAGCACTCCAAACATAGATTGCTTTGTCACAACAGTAAAATCCCTCCTGAGAAAATCAGGACTTCTTCTCGCTCCATGTACGTCACCACACAGAGTGCATGGTGACATGAAGGTGCTGATGCAGTCCTGAGGCCTCAACAGGATGGGAAAATCAGGAGGTGAAGAAACTTCCAGAGTGATAATTGGGAAGTGAATACAATATCTATAAAACTCTTCAGATCAGGTTGGACTTAAGTTTACAGGATGCAGGCACAGGCGCAAAGTTTGATTCTGTTGGTAGTTGAATATTGCCTGGTGTGCTGCCCACTTTATAAAACATCATGAGATCATAACGTACAATTGTTTTTCATCTAAGAAGCAATATCATGTTCCTGTGCCTCTTTCCTGACCCTGATATGAAGAGTAGTTAAAATCAAACAAACAATCTACCTTGTAAACTACACCTCGACGGACGCGCCGAGGCTGGAAGTCCACTGAAAGCTTTACAAGAAACAAATGTTTTCAATTTTAAACCAAACAGAAATTACCGGTAAACAAAACAGTACAAAAGTCGATTTTTAGAATCAATATCCTATAACATCAAAAAGGGCCCCAAACTATGGAAATTACACGAGTCAAATAAAAGATGCAAAAAGGGACTAAATTTCTTCATGACTCCCCTGATCTACATGTAGGATTGAAGTACCCATGAAACAAATCATGAATTAAAAATTGATTTTGTTGGATTTGAAAACTGCTTACCATCAGCTGTTGCTTCGTCCTGAGCTTCTTTGGAATCTTTACGCTTGAGAAAACTTCTACAAGTCATACTGGATTGAATCAAAAGAATCCAACATGAACTGCCGAAGCCAAATGCTGGTTGCAGAGATTACATAGGATGCAGCGCAGAAGCATTGATCAAGAAGACCAATAAATCTAGTATGTCAATACCAAGTGACAGGCAATATGCTTCAATGGCAATGTGACAAATAGCTTTATTTTCTACCATAAGGCTAGATTCTATGAACTTTCTAAAACATCACTGACAGAGGATGATGAGGTGGCAGTTAGAAGAATACAGCAGCAATATAGGTATTCTGTAGCCATTTGACATCCACTGCCATGACTTCTTTTTTCCTGTAAAGTTGCTGACAAGGTTTCACCTGTCCATAATGTCTCCAAGTTCTACTTGCAGCCTGGACAGTGTGGCCTCAAGGGTCATCTAAAAAGTCCTTGGAATTTGTCAGTTATAGACATGAGTCCACTTGATTCCATGTTTGACTAACATTTTGAAGACACAAGACCCTTGGGGTATGGCAGCCTCGGTGACTAGCTTGTCAAACACAGAGTGATGAATGTGGGAAATGGCAAACTCAGTGAATAATTTGTCAAACACAGACTGATGAATGTGGGAAAATGGCAACCTCGGTGAATAGTTTGTCAAACACAGAGTGATGAATGTGAGAAAATGGCAACCTCGGTGAATAGTTTGTCAAACACAGAGTGATGAATGTGGGAAAATGGCAACCTCGGTGAATAGTTTGTCAAACACAGAGTGATGAATGTGGGAAAATGGCAACCTCGGTGAATAGCTTGTCAAACACAGAAGGCCGTATGCACCAACGAAGATTATCTTCAACTCAGGTTGAGCCACAGCTTTTCAATTGTTCAGGTTTGCCAGGGCATGATGTGACAATGGGAAAGTTTTGGCTCAACCTGAGTTCAAGATAATCTTCATTGGTGCATGTGGCCCAGAGTGACGACAGTGTGAAAATGGTAGCCCCTCTGTGAATGGCTTGCCAAACACAGAGTGATGACTCTGGGAAAATGGCAACCTCCGTGAATGGCTTGTCAAACACAGAGTGATGACTGTGGGTAAATGGCAACCTGGGTGAATGGCTTGTCAAACACAGAGTGATGACTGTGTATAAATGGCAACCTGGGTGAATATTTTGTCAAACACAGAATGATGACTGCGGGAAAATGGCAACCTTGGTGAAAAGCTTGTCAAACACAGAGTGATGAATGTGGGAAAATGGCAGCCTCGGTGAATAGTTTGTCAAACACAGAGTGATGAATGTGGGAAATGGCAACCTCGGTGAATAGCTTGTCAAACTGGAGTGATGACTGTCAAACACACCCATCCACAACTTCCAAAATTGTACGCAATAAAAGATGTCCAAGACAGATTAGTATGACTTGTACTGGAGTGAATGCAGATAAAAGCATTATTATGGGTTGTTCAGCATTCATAATTTGCAGGTCTGCATTCAGGTAGTGGGTCCTGATCTCAAGAATGACTTTGTCATCTTGTAATACAAAGGAGAAATGAGAAAAAAGGACGGGGAATCAGATCATAGACTCTGGTTTCTGAATAACGGTACGAAATATAGTAACAGGAAAATCTTGTCATGAAGAGGATCTACCATCACCACACGTTGAATGATAACAATAAAGCTAAGTGCATCCTTATATCTAGAGCATCGCGGCATGTTGTTCCCAACTATCTGACTTGTGTCCATAGAGGTAACGAAAACATGTTGAAATTGGTCAAAGCTGGGGTCGGGTAAATTGCAGTCTCTGGTTAGTTACAAATTAAATTGGTAAAATACAGCAAAATCACTGTTGTTTTCCACCAAGGCCAAATAAACAATTCGTACCGTATGTTACTTGGTACATGGAAGCCTACTCCAACAAGAGGCCTATGAGTCCACATAATCAGCTGAAAAGTGAACTTCCAAGATATGTTAATTACCCATACAGAGTGATTTTACTGTATTCAAGCTGTATAACAACATGCACCATGCAATCAGGAATCTTCGTTACTGTCTACTTCATTTTGCAGAAATGAGGCCCATTTATCATTTTCTGTGCAAAAAACTTTTTTTTACATGTTTGTTTATTGAAACTGTTCAGGTAACTTCAGATGATTGAAAGCAGGTGCCGAAAACATATGAGGATGTTTTGTACAGTACTCTGCACAACTGACCTCCCTTCCGCATTGTGTGCCATCTGCCCGTACCATATGCATCGTCATGCGCACTGTCTTCATATCTTCGCAGATGTCGCGCGGCACTTGGATGGCACGCAGTGAAGACGTAACGTCATTTGCGTGTGGTGCACGGAGGTCATGCAGAAAGGACGTGTGCCGAACGATACCCAATGTAGTGGAGCACGTAGGCCTAGGCAGAAGGTTCGCAGATGGTAGGTCAATTGTGCTCCATACTGTAACTATTAAAGGTTTACTAATATGTCTGGTTCTTTTTATTCTTCTTAACCTGTTAAGTGATTAGATGTGATATCAGGTCCAGCCGGTGGTGCATCCTAGTGCATAAGACATGATATTCTTGGCTGACGTTTTGTGTTCAAACTAAGTTTCCGTTACATCGCAGCGAAGTCAGGGAATCCCCTTCTACCATTTCATCATGTCCAAACTCTTGAGCCACTTCAATGGCCATAGCATGAAAACAGTTTTCTGGGCAGAAATTTATTCTTCACCAGGGGGCACCACTGCATTTTATTTCACACTTAACAGGTTAAATATCCAAAATAAAAGAACTGAGAAAGGTTGGATTTCCAAAGATTCCTATGCAAATGTAACAAATCTTTATAGCAAGGACAAAATGAATGACTATGAAATAAGGAATAACAATTAGGAAAGAGAGAATAGTAAGATTATAATTACCTTTAACAAATATCACAAACCATTAGCTTTCAATAGGTTATTGGAAAACATCTTAATAATTTCTTTTGTACCTCTGTTTCCATATGACATTCTAACCGATTTCCATATGGCACAGGACATCCACACTGGTGTTCCCTGCATCTTCTTTATCCCAATATTTTTCATGCATTGAGTGTCCAAGAGATACATATCATACATACATGTATAGCTATTTTTTTTGCAAACACACAAAACAGTGTTGCATACATGAGTTTATTCATAGCTGAGAAGGCCACTTATTTGAGGGTTTCACAAAAATCAAATCCGTCACAATGAAGGAAAAAACATTTACATGAACCGTATTTTTCGGTACTTCGCAATGGTTTGTGATAGTTGCATTTCCCATCCTGTGCAAGCTGTCCTCAAAATAGAGCAACAAACACAAAGATTCAAGAGAAAATATTTTTAAAAATCTAGATATATTAAACTAGACTTACCAGAAGAGGGACTGGAGCTTCGTGAACTCCCCGTACTCTTCACATTCAGACTGTCTGATGTTGCTGATGCAGCTAAGTTTGTCTGTCCAACAACTGCTGATGCAGACCGATGAGTTTTGGGGCTGTTGCCCATGTGGCATGATGAGGCGGGCAACTGACATGACTGGTGTCTGGTCTTGGGCAAATCAGCCGCACATTTTAACAGGCTGTACACAGGATCAATTTCTTCTGCAACTGAAAACAAACGTAAGCAAGTTGATTATTATTTCAATAGTGTCTACAGCATTCCCAAGCAGACAAGGAAATATCTGCAATGGTTACTTCTGATTGCAAAGTTCATACTCGAACAAATCACGAGACACACAACACAGCCTGATGAAGATCTTTCCATTGTGAACTGAGTATGCCAATTCTTGATGGATAATGGGCTATTCTTAAAAGATCATCTGCAGGCCAAAAACATTGCTCCAGGACAAGTCATGTCATGTCATACATAGACGTGATAGCTCACTTGCATGAGAGCAATGTGCTGTACACAAACGCCAACAGTTCATTTGCAGGCAAGTACACCAACATTTTATGAACAACACAACATTAACAGTTCATTTGCGTGAGAAATGCTCCAATATTTCATTTGCGAGGCAACTGCCAGAGGTCAGATGATTTCAAGACACACAACATACATGTGTATCCGCCACCATCTGAAGGTCAATCTCATCATTTATCCGGGCAAATACAACAAATTACCATCTTTCTTAACAACTGGCCGATGTTATGATTGAAATGCAGAGTCTACAAACAATACACCTGCAGAGCACACAGTTATTTTAGATGAATTGAAGAAAGGACAGACAAGAGAGACAGCAGAAAGACACATCCACGAACGGGAAAGACACTATGAAGACAGTTCTAAGTGTGAATCATAAATAAATGAACTCTACCCAGGAGCAGACTTCATCTGAGGTCCATTTTAAAGCACTCCAAACATAGATTGCTTTGTCACAACAGTAAAATCCCTCCTGAGGAAATCAGGACTTCTTCTCGCTCCATATCAGTGTTTCCGCCAGAGGGGGGGATGGGGGGGATGAATCCCCTCCTCAAAAATTTCAAGGAGGGGATATCCCCCCTCAAGTTTGCAGACTAACCTTTTTCAAATATCACTATTTTCACTTCAGTAGTGTTTTTCTTTAATTTGTTACATTTCAAATGCAATTTTCATGTAGAAGGAAGACTAATTTTGCATTTTGGAGTGTGAAAAATGACTCTGGAGGCCATTTTTAACCAAAAAAAAACAAAAAAAATTTTTTTGAAAAAAAATTTTTTTTCGAAAAAAAAATTTTTTTTGGAATTTTTTTTCTCCCCCCCCTCCTTGACAATCCTGGCGGAAACCCTGCATGTACGTCACCACACAGAGTGCATGGTGACATAGGAGGTGCTGATATGCAGTCCTGAGGTTTCATCAGGATGGGAAAATCAAGAGGTGAAGAAACTTCCAGAGTGATATTGGGAAGTGAATACAATATCTATAAAACTCTTCAGATCAGGTTGGACTTAGGTTTACAGGATGCAGGCACAGGTGCAAACCAAAGTTTGATTCTGTTGGTAGTTGAATATTGCCTGGTGTGTTGCCCACTTTATAAAACATCATGAGATCATAATGTACAATTGTTTTTCATCTCAGAAGCAATATCATGTTCCTGTGCCTCTTTCCTGACCCTGATATGAAGAGTAGTTAAAATCAAACAAACAATCTACCTTGTAAACTACACCTCGACGGACGCGCCGAGGCTGGAAGTCCACTGAAAGCTTTACAAGAAATAAATGTTTTCAATTTTAAACCAAACAGAAATTACCGGTAAACAAAACAGTACAAAAGTCGACTTTTAGAATCAATATCCTATAACATCAAAAAGGGCCCCAAACTATGGAAATTACATGAGTCAAATAAAAGATGCAAAAAGGGACTAAATTTCTTCATGACTCCTCTGATCTACACGTAGGATTGAAGTACCCATGAAACAAATCATGAATTAAAAAATTGATTTTGTTGGATTTGAAAACTGCTTACCATCAGCTGTTGCTTCGTCCTGAGCTTCTTTGGAATCTTTACGCTTGAGAAAACTTCTTCTTTGACTCTGTAACAAAAGATGCTGGCATGAGATCAAGACATAACAGCCACACGGTTTGAAAACAAGTCAGCAAATATGAGGAAATGTCCTCTCTAATCCCACAAAGGAATGCTGCATGGAAGTGTCCACAACCACAGATTTTATGCAACCACCGAGGATCCTCTTCTTTCATATTTTGAAGGTAAGAAAAACTTTGAAGGTAGCCTACTTACAAGTTTGGAATACTTTGAATCAGGTTTATCAGACTTGCTCTGTTTTAGGCTGCGAAATGCTTTCCTCCACATGCCTTTAATTGTGGCTTTCTGGGCCTTTTGACTCTCTCGGTCAGGGTCAACAGCACCATTCTGTTTCGGCGATAAGAGTTCAATCTACAAGAACAAGAGAGAAGACAATATTTACTTCAGGTTTAACACTAAGTCACTTCCCTGCATTGACAACGAAAGGCTATACCATGCGTTTAAGGACCACCGTCCAAGATGTCCTTGACTGTCGAACTCCCAAGGGTTTATCCTGGGGACAACAGTGATCAGTAGAAAGAGTTCATCTTTTGATAGCCATCAAGGACATTATGGTTATAGGCTGGGGTGTGACTGGTTTTTAGATCTAGGGGTCATGACCCCCACCCCAAGAGAAGACCAAGAGCACAAGTGACAAGGGAAATCGCTCATCTGTTGATGTGCTCATCAAGGATAGGGGGATCTTCCTGAAACTGAAAATGGATGAAAGAAGAAACGAAACCCGAGGCAATGATGTCGTCATTGTCCTGCGGTACATCAGGACACATGGTTAATGACCGTGTTTTGAGAGGATGGTAGACATGTAACCGTACCCCAAGTAACAACCCACATCTCTCGTTACTCCTGGGAGATGGAAGAAATACGGAAAGAACATACCAAAGCGGAGCATCGAGAAAATCCGTGCTGTCCAGGGCACCATCAATCACATCAGTGCTGATGACGTCACTATGACGTGGTTTGTCAATTGGGGTGAGGTTGAAGTGAAAGTATACCTTGCTGTAAAGTTCTGTTACACTTGGAATCATATCATGGGAGCTAAATTACACAGCACCCCTTCTTAGTGAGTCTCAACATGATAGAAATTAAACTCAGTAGTTGAAGATGCACCAAAATCTTTGGCCTCAAACTAACCTGTACACAGAAAAAAATAACCGTCTCCAACCTGAGGCAAAGGGTGTCTCATCGATGTGTGAGACAGGTCCCGTCTTATTGACTGAGTAACCCCCTTTCTCGTTCAAAATAAAACGTCTCATCTTGAGCCAGAAGGCTGCTCAATCATGATCTTGAGGCGGCCGCGTCTCAAGATGGGGACTTTGAGACAGGGACCGTCTCAAGATCGCGAGGTTGAGACGGTCTCCGCCTCAAAAACATGATATCGAGACAGCACCGTCTCGCATTGTAAGAACAACGCATGCGCAGGTATACAGTGGATTTCCGATTTAGTCTGCACGAGCAGTAATGATTTACATGATTTATGATATAATTCGTATTTGCTACTGTCTTCAGTGGTTCAGTGGGTGTCCTGTACTTTACTCTTTTAAGTAAGTAGCCTACAGGTGAACAAGAAACCTGTCCATGTGCCCAAAAGGGCTAGGCCTAGCTAATGTTCGTTGAACCATCTTTAATATGTATCTAACTATTTAAGTAGGCCCCCCTGTACCTAGTATAGGCGTATCTCTCTGTCAGATTATCAAAGTACATGTAGTTGATTAATCAATTTGCTGTTTATGCAATTTTAGCTTTGTACATCGATGAGGTGCAGAAAAATTCATCAAACTCGTATGTCTCACACATGGTAGCTTAATATGTATCTAACTACATGTATTTAAGTAGGCCCCCCTGTACCTAGTATAGGCGTATCTCTCTGTCAGATTATCAAAGTACATGTAGTTGATTAATCAATTTGCTGTTTATGCAATTTTAGCTTTGTACATCGATGAGGTGCAGAAAAATTCATCAAACTCGTATGTCTCACACAAAGGTAGCTAGGTGTCTCCAGGACTTGTCTGAAAAATGTAGGCAATTATAAGTGTCGAGGAAGTTGTCTCAAGAAGTCTCAGCCTGAGACATGCATGTGTCTCAGGTGCTGTCTTAATTGATATTAGAGACCTTTCTGCCTCAAAAATAAGAGACATAAGGCGTCTCAAAAGGTGCCTCACCCTGAGACGTGCAGGTGTCTCAGGTTGCTGTCTCAATTGGAGACATTTTTGTCTCGAAAATACGAGACAAAGGTGTCTCAAAAGTCGTCTCAATTTGAGACATGCACAACCAACATTGTGGAGACGTTTCTGCCTCATCTTGAGACACCCGATCTGAGTCGCCTATGTGTAATACGAGACAAAGGTGTCTCAAAAGTCGTCTCAATTTGAGACATGCACGACCAACATTGTGGAGACGTTTCTGCCTCATCTTGAGACACCTGATCTGAGTCGCCTATGTGCCTCATTTAGAGGCACCTAACTGCCTACATTTGCGGACAAGCCTTGGAGACACCTTTCTTTCTCACTTGGAGACGGTTATTTTTTTCTGTGTAAACTCTATTCTACCACAGTGCATTAACCTTACCTTTCAATGAAATCTGAGATATCAGACGGTCTGAGTGTTTGTATGCATTATTCAAATACCTCCAAGGTATACCGGTATCCCACTTACCCTTATCGTGATGATATTCCTTTGCATCTTCCAAGAGAAACCATCTGTAAGATTGTTTCCAAAGTATCCAAACTGAGGAATAAGTTTGAGAACTACACACCCATTTGATCCATCCCCCATGGATGGCAATACTTTGCGGCCCTTTGTGACGAAGTCCATTGTGTTTAAGTCAGAAGAAATGTTCTAGACACTATTCCAAGTACCGATATGTGCTAGCGACGTCTCCAAAGAGTCTGATGATTATAACAGAAACATATCTTATGCATAGCCTTGATATTCTTGACACACTGAGGAGTGTTCCTGAGGCATCAATCTCAACATCATCCACGCAAGGCTCAGGAAAACTTTTAATGAGTCTGATCTAACTTCCAAGTGAATAAACCTTGATGGTTGTCCTGTTAGAGTCCTTCACTTTATCATATTCTCTAGTGGTCGATCTTATATTCCATAATCGATTAAATCTCATATCCTATTTTTGTCTACTCCTGTATGTAGACGACAGATAAGTGACAAAACAAAATCAATGAATTCATGATGAACTCAACAAGGAAAGTGAAGAATGCAGGGGAAGGAAAAAATTTTCCGGTCAAAGTATCACTGTCAAAATCTAGAGTAGAAGAGACCTTCGCAAGAATAGTGAGGCATTAAAGTTAGCCACACACTGCCCTTGCAGTTTTTGACCAGTGCCTTGCACCAGCGCATCATATCCAAATGACGAATGCAAATACCATATTATTTCTATTCCGGCAGTCATGCTTGTGCCACGGACGACACTGATATGAAATTGCTGTGCCATGGCTCAGGCGTTCTCTGCAACATGCGGCTTGCTGCTCTGCGATTCGTGGCACCGGTCAAAAGGTGTTGCCTGCAGCAAGGGCAGTGTGCACCCAGCTTTAATGTCAATTGTGACCAGCCTGGCACTGGACTTGCATCTTGTTTGCGGCAATATTTCAATATTGTCTCTCGAGGTTCACCTTTGTGTTGGTTATGTTATCGCAGTGACTTATTTATTTACTGTTATGATACATTTTGAATTGGGAAAATAATATGTAGTTTCAGATTCTTGGATTAAAAAATGTTGAAACTTTTGTAAACTGAGCTTATTCTTTCAAATCAGCAAAGTTAAGAGTACGAGTTAGTGCCAGTTGATTTATTGATTCCTAAGTCCATCAATGGGATCTTTCCTCGCCTTGTGGAAAGAAGAAAAGAGCACATTTATAAAGATCAAAAACATCTGAATAACAGCAAGGAGACACATCATTTGTTATTGAATAAAACTTTGGACAGTGCATCGATCAAAACCAGCCCAGCATTTGACACACAGTAGGAAGCACTGACCAAAGATTCTCTCTTGTCAATATGTCTTAGCTTTCTCTCCTGGTGTCATCTCGGTTTGTGGAGGCTCACCTTCTGAGCAACATGCGACTCTTTTCGCTAGGGCGGATCACAATTCATGAGATGACCTTTCATTAGTGTTTGACTGATTCATTTCTAAGACAGCTAGTCGGTTTTGTATGGAAGAAATAAAAGCAAAGAATATGAAATAGAATCGGGTTTCTAAGGTGAAAGACATTGCTTCCTACCAGATTCAAACCCACGGACCCTCGCCTGAGGCATCAATCGCCAGCACTAAGGGGCAGCACGCCTTAAACCACCAGGCCAAATCCCCATCTTCAAAAAAGATGGTTCAATGGCCTATGTTAAACGAGGCGTCCATCAGTACCCTGCGAGTAGTCCAAACAATCTCCGAACCCAAACAGTTTTATGTTATACGAGGGGTCACGTATAAAGGAGATACAATTAAAGAACATGAAAGAAGAATGAATGAAGAAAGAAGAATGCAAAATACACAGAAAGAGGTCAATTTGATGTTATTTTAGTATATCCACATTGCTTCACTGAAGCGGCCATGATCAACACAAGAGAAATCGATATACAGAAAGTGTCTCCATCGCACAAATGAATCACTTCATGACAATGCTGTGTCTCAATGGATACACGCATGTTTGTCTTCTATCGATTCACAAATTCCTCAACTAACGGTCCTCAAGATCAAATCTTAATCCCGCAAATGAGGCTTACACATCCCCGAATACATACGACGAAGGCATCACGTAGCATGCTGTTCCACCGATCAATGGAATGGTATGATGGTATAGCAACTGAGGCCAAAAGAAAGGAAGCAATTTTGGGTATCTTGGGAGTCATCTGCACATTGCGTTATTTAACCCTTAAGGAGAAGTCAACACGAAAATATCCTCTTATTGGTGTCTGGGGGTTGTGATCTGGTTGTCCTGGCAATGTTATCTGGCTTAACAGACAAGGACATGATACCACTAGTACGATTGGTGTTCAAAGGAAGTTAAAAGACTGGGGTTTCTATTCTACCATCAACCGTCAGGCCCCTATTACATGGAAGCATACGGTATACGAAAACGCTGGTTAACGAAGGCTTCACAAAGGATTCGCGACTGTGAAGCCATTGTTAACCGGCGTTTTCGTATACCGTATACTTCTAATGTAATCGGGGCCTTAGCGATGAAAATAACAATAGGAACATGAATATCAACATTAAAAAAAAAATTCATGACAACTGCAATTTCCACTTTGGCTTGTTTGTCATACATAGAAGACAACTGGTAAGAAAGAGCTCACAAGAAAATGGGCCCCATGCAATGAGCAACTCTGCAACATCCACATTCTCTGGACCTCTTCATGTCTATCAATTAGGCCTAACATCGTTAAACTGATATCACTATCAAACTGAAAATGAAATCATGGCTGCTGTAAACAAGAGAAGGTCAAGCCAAATGACGTCATTTTTGTCTCAGGTGCGTGCCAAGTATACTGGGAATAACATCACACTTCAACGACACAAAATGGATTTTCTTTAAATACTTTTAGCAATTATGAAAATTGTTCTCTTGCCAGTGTTCCATCGTTCCCTTGAGAGTCATTGACTAAATGAGCCCATTTACTCGCTGTTTGAAGCTGTGGCATGAAAGATGGGATGACGTTCAATCGGTTCCTTGGTGACTACTTTACTTACCAATGAACTACGGTATGTTTGTTTTATCTGGGAAGTCAAATATGGTGACGTGCTTGACACTATGTTGTTACAAGTTAGGAGCTGAGCATTCTGAAAGATATGTTGCAAAATGACAACTGCCTCTCACACCCAATTACCAACTCAGAAGTCTTTCGTTTTTGCGTGATAAGCGTGACTGATATGTGATGCATGAGCTGCTGATGACATTAGCCCAGGACAAAGTAATGTGGACATTTAAACTACCGGTATAGTGATAAAATATATATAGGAATTGTCTGAGAGTATGGCATCAACTTACAACATCTGAAGTGATATGAATATAAGAATTGCCTGAAATTATGGCATCAACTTACAATATTGAACCACTTCCGAATCATCTGGATTGGTTTGTAGTCCGGTAAGCATATTCCAAATGATCCGAAAATGCAGGTGTATGTTGATAGCGTTAGCGAATATATTATAATGCTGACCTCAGCAGTCCCTGTGAAACTGACGAACGCTATAGGCTAACAAAAGAAAGCTAGGCCGTACACCAGGTGAAGGTATAAGTATAGCGATTCCCTGAGATGCCAACTGAGTCTTAACTTTGTTAACCCCTGAGGATGCCGACTGATAAGAGATCAAAAGAACAGAGAAGCAGGTGGAAAACAATAGAGAGTTTCTGCAACAACCTATTTTTCCAATAGGCTGTAACAATGGAAGAAAATCCTTGCTGAATGTTGTCGTAGGCCTAACTGGACCGTTGCAGAAACTCACTACTAATGTGAAGAAAAACGCACGAAAAACGCAAGCAGTGAAGACGTAACATCATCTTCATGTGGAATCACCAATTTTGTGATTGTGGCCATGTGTCTGAGCAAAATGACATATTACCTTCATACTTGAAATATGGCCCACTGTTCCCGAAGCCGTCGTAAGGTTAACGATGTTGTTGCGCAATGCATTTTTCCAGTTTTAACGACATCGTTAACCTAACGATGGGCCCTGGTTAGGCAAATGTACAGGCTGATTTGGATGCAATTTGATTATCTTCTAGCTAATTGCAGTATTGTATGATGGATCAGGCAAGGTGAAAATGCAAGCAGGTGTGTTGGTAGACCTGATAAATGAGTATATCCTCATTTGCTGACCTCAAAATATTCTCAGTTCAGCCTTGCAGAGGTATTGTTTTCAGCAATTGACGTCATCCATGTTCCACTGCAATGATGCATACTGCTCCTTGCCTCTTCGGTTCCAACACAAGTTTGCCACAACTTCATATTGCCGTTAGCACATGAAAACACAGACCATCTGAAACATCTCAAGGGAAACCAGGTGAATCAGCAGGTAGTTAACCAAAGATGAGGCAGCAGAGGGAACTGATAAACACTCTTTATTACCAATAACTCAGACTGACTCAATTTGACATTTTTTCCACCTGTCGCAGGGTTCAAGGTAGTTTTTTTTTACGAAAGTGTTGCTTGTTTTGTTCCGGGTCTACATACAAGCTGGCAGCATAAGCTGGCAAGACATAAGATGATGAAAGACAATTCTGTTCCACATCCAGTAGGTCCTAACCAACCATCCCTGAGATTTTTTGAACTACCAGTTGATATTGCCTCAGCCACACAAGAAAATGCTGATTAACAGAAATTTCCCTGATGGTGCTAGTGTACTCATACTCTCTTTGTTGGAAAAACAACACCACTCTAATACTTCAACAGGTTTAAATGCCGAAAATTATACTCTAGTACAGTAGATTAATGCAACATGAATACAACATACCCGGCCGGTACTAACTTTAACATCCTGACCTTCACAACTCCATACCATATTTTGTTCTGCTGAAACTTCACAATAGCGTGATCGATCAATAGACGAATACCTGTGCGCTTCTGCCAAAATCTCAACCATCCTCGGGCTATAACTGAACGACGTGATGTAGACAACCCCATGACAGTGACTTCGAAGATTTATATCAGAGATGACCATAGCTGAATCATGGATTGCGTCACATCACCTGGTTTCAGATTGAGGTTCTCGTTGAGATTTCAGCGGAAGTGAGCAGATCATGCTATTTCAAGTAGACCCTATGGTCTCATCTGCTCGAAAAATTTACCAATCCTCAAAAATAAAGGTCACTATACCAAATCATGCTATATGACACAAAAACTTAAAAATAATTTGCTGACCTCAAAATATTCTCAGTTCAGCCTTGCAGAGGTATTGTTTTCAGCAATTGACGTCATCCATGTTCCACTGCAATGATGCATACTGTTCTTTGCCTCTTCGGTTCCAACACAAGTTTGCCACAACTTCATATTGCCGTTAGCACATGAAAACACAGACCATCTGAAACATCTCAAGGGAAACCAGGTGAATCAGCAGGTAGTTAACCAAAGATGAGGCAGCACGAGGGAACTGATAAACACTCTTTATTACCAATAACTCAGACTGACTCAATTTGACATTTTTTCCACCTGTCGCAGGGTTCAAGGTAGTTTTTTTTACGAAAGTGGTTGCTTGTTTTGTTCCGGGTCTACATACAAGCTGGCAGCATAAGCTGGCAAGACATAAGATGGTGAAAGACAATTCTGTTCCACATCCAGTAGGTCCTAACCAACCATCCCCGAGATTTTTTGAACTACCAGTTAATATTGCCTCAGCCACACAAGAAAATGCTGATTAACAGAAATTTCCCTGATGGTGCTAGTGTACTCATACTCTTTTTAATTGTTGGAAAAACAACCACTCTAATACTTCAACAGGCTTTAAATGCCGAAAATTATACTCTAGTACAGTAGCCTAGTTTGTTAGATTAATGCAACATGAATACAACATACCCGGTACTAATTTTAACATCCTGACCTTCACCACTCCATACCATATTTTGTTCTGCTGAAACTTCACAATAGCGTGATCGATCAATAGACGAATATCTGTGCGCTTCTGCCAAAATCTCAACCATCCTCGGGCTATAACTGAACGACGTGATGTAGACAACTTTATGACAGTGACTTCAAAGACTTTATATCAGAGATGACCATAGCTAAATCATGGATTGCGTCACATCACCTGGTTTCAGATTGAGGTTCTCGTTGAGATTTCAGCGGAAGTGAGCAGATCATGCTATTTCAAGTAGGCCCTATGGTCTCATCTGCTCGAAAAATTTACCAATCCTCAAAAATAAAGGTCACTATACCAAATCATGCTATATGACACAAAAACTTAAAAATAAACTGCATTTTTCTACCTACGTATCATAATTACCTGCTCCATATACAGCCATCATGATAGCCATCACTTTACAGAACCCAGAGGAGAATGCCACTTGAAATTACCACACGCTAACACTAGTGAAAAGCCAATAGTTTGATTAATATAGTGCGATCTCCCACTTGATTGAGATGCCTAGCGAGGGGGATGTGCCACAAGATAGGATGCAATAAAGTCACTGGTTTTTCTGATCAATCATGATTGTGTAGAAATTGTGGAATCAATACATGTGTTTGATGAGAACAGATCAGAGGGTGTCGTACGAAATCAACTGGCTAGCACTGATCAGCAAAACCGTGCAGAGACTGTGAGATATCACACTAAAACTTGTGATCTGAAAGCACACGAGTCAGTTGACGCTATGACATGCAGTGGTTACCTACATATAGCAAAGACTAGCAGCAAAAAATACTGCATTGTTGGCCCTGGTAACTATGGAAGAGGACATCTCAAGGGACTCATGTTCCTCACTTGGATGGGGTCTTGTACTTGCCCTGGCAAAGGCACAAGGTAAGGCATCATGGCTTTCTGTCCCCTGTGCCCGACAGAAGAGCCCGGCCAGGGATGACGTCGACCTGTCGCTTGTGCTATACGATAACCACTCTGCTAGGTATTTTGAAGTGATGGCGTGCCTTCAAAATCCCTTACAGTCACCCAGCATATGTATCAATGTTCAATATGATCAAGAGTGCACTCCACTCTCAAAATGTTCAGTATTTCTGGTCCAAATGTGCATGCATGGATCAGCTATTCACCCCTTCCCCAATCTCAGCCAAATAACCTCCAGTTGGCAATCAGTGAACTGGCTTATTGACCTGCTGTCACAGCCTCAAGATGAGGAGGATCGATGGCTTCCATTTCTAACATATTTCCCATGGGACTGACACACTGAGATGGGAGAATAGCCAAGAGATTTTATCTGATCAGAAAAAAAGACCATCGTGTCTCCCTATGATTGGAGAGAAAAATAATTTCAATGTGGGTTTTCAGAGCAGGAGATTATCAGAAGGAACTAATGGCCCATTGATGCCAGTTTGTGAATCTTCAAAATACATGACTCTACAATGACAAAATTTCGCTGCTCCAGGACAAGTCCAGCTCCAAGCTCAAGCTCCTTTAGTGATCCCTTCCCACTCTCTTAGTTCCATCTTCAAAGCTTTTCAAGAGATTTCATGTCTCAAATCTTTGTAAGGTCTCAACAAGGAAGCCTCTAGAAAGAGGAGAAGCCATAAAATGCCTACTTAATTAGATTTTAAGCTCACTGGTCGATGTGATAGCCAAAGAGATGAAACGAAGACATAGTGAATCAGTAGGCCATACTCCACTAGGATATTCGTCACTTTCCAGTAGTTTTGGAATAGACTATAGCTCGCAATGTCTCAAAGGATACGATGTTCCTGACCAACCCAATGGTTCCATCACCTGAGGCAGTCTCATCATCTGCTCTTTAAACTATTCTCACTTCCAGGGATGTCAAATAACGCACCATCTCACATAATTCATCAGATATTCATAACTCATGATTGATCTCGCCACAGGATGATAGAGATTTATTAAAATTAAACGCATGGAGGAAATGTCAGCTGGTGATAGTCTGTGACAAATTTCTAACCTGTCTTCACAGGTGGTCTGCAGACAAACTTCAAAAAATTGCAAATGCAACAGTTCACCACAGTGCCGCAAAAGATTAAATTTATCAAGAATGCCAAGACGCAGTATAAAAAATTTTCAAGCAAGTAAGGGACGGACAATGCAAACAGCATCATAATGAAGTCTCTTTGTGAAAAAGTCAATAATATTCAAAGTTAATCTTCATCTTATGTGTACATGTATGTCCCAAAGCTTTTTCTGACCTAACCGAATTCCCACGGGAGATTCCCTTCTGGAATATCTAGCAGATATATTGATTTTCTACCATCAAAATCTTCGTGCTTACCCTGAACAACAACACATCCTGACATCATAGTTGAATGCACATCAATATTAAATGAGAAAGAACTTTATTCCATCTTTAACACTCGCACCATGAATTGATTGGTTGCAGGGGACTGGTACCATAGAGAGAAAAGGCTGTTTTGGATGGAACATTTGGATGGTACATTAGGACTGTACAATTCGTGACATGTAGGCCTACATGTACATGGCCATCCATCAGATTATCAGGACTCAAGTGATGCCCTATGAGGAGCCAATGGGATCAGGAAATGTCCTATAAAATACTGAGCAGCGTTGGAAGCACCGATGAAACTGATGGATATTGGTCACATGGGCTCAATCGATCAAGTTTTCCAAAACTGCATGCGTACAAATCATGCAAAATGCATGTATAACTGCCAAATTGGTGATACCAGTGACAAGAGTCAACTACATTGTAAGAGTGCAACTGTACCCAGCATCCCTGACACGATGTTGATTAAGATACTGGCAGAGTTGCATTCCACACATCAAAATATATCATATCTT
>NMRB01000009.1:351385-368000 GCA_002633025.1 Notospermus geniculatus | reverse complement strand
CCCGCTGAAAACGCGCCTACGGCGCGTGCGGCAGCGGCTTCGCCGCTGCCGATAACGGCGCCCCCCCTTTCGTGAAATCCTGGATCCGCGCCTGCGCAGTATAAAAAATTTTCAAGCAAGTAAGGGACGGACAATGCAAACAGCATCATAATGAAGTCTCTTTGTGAAAAAGTCAATAATATTCAAAGTTAATCTTCATCTTATGTGTACATGTATGTCCCAAAGCTTTTTCTGACCTAACCGAATTCCCACGGGAGATTCCCTTCTTGAATATCTAGCAGATATATTGATTTTTCTACCATCAAAATCTTCGTGCTTACCCTGAACAACAACACATCCTGACATCATAGTTGAATGCACATCAATATTAAATGAGAAAGAACTTTATTCCATCTTTAACACTCGCACCATGAATCGATTGGTTGCAGGGGAGGTAGCGTAGAGAGAAAAGGCTCGATGGAACGTTTGGATGGTACATTGGGATGGTACAAATCATGAAATGTATACATGGCCATCCATCAGATTATCAGGACTCAAGCGATGTCCTATGAGGAGCCAATGGGATCAGGAAATGTCCTATAAAATACTGAGCAGCGTTGGAAGCACCGATGGAACTGATGGATATTGGTCACATGGGCTCAATCGATCAAGTTTTCCAAAACTGCATGCGTACAAATCATGCAAAATGCATGTATAACTGCCAAATTGGTGATACCAGTGACAAAGAGTCAACTACATTGTAAGAGTGCAACTGTACCCAGCATCCCTGACACGATGTTGATTAAGATACTGCATGGCAGAGTTGCATTCCACACATCAAAATATATCATATCTTCATTCACGAAGCCTGTATACAGATTCGCAATTGGTTTCATCTTCACACTAGGATGGCAAAGTCAAAGGTTAGCGGACTGAGCAAGTCCGCATCAAGACATTCCCTGAATAAGGTCCTTGTTGTGCAGGAAATAAAAGAATACATCATGCTTCTTAATGAGCTGGTAATTCAGACAAAGAAGGAAGCTGATATTGGTGCAAGGGCCGGGCCAGTTTCACGTTTCTTCAGACGATACACCCCAAGACATTTATTTGTACAGAAACCATCAGTATCGCCATCTCTCCATTGAACAAAGAACTAACCAAACACCAATTTCTAGAGCAATAGATATACCGGTACCATACACAAACTTGGTTCTATTTATTAACCAACTTGCCAAATTCAGATGCATGATGGTCTTTGAAAATATCATGGCACAGTGATATCACATTTTATGGAGATCAGAATGACTAACAGCTGCTTTTGAACTAACATTTTTGCTTGGGTCAGACTGTGCCCTCATCAGGCCTGTGAGGGTTACCTACCTAGCTCAGGTATGCATATAATAGGCCTATATGTTAGCAGGAACATAGCATAGGCTCGGCTAATTAGATACCTCACTAGTATGAGATCAAGGTAACATACATTTTCTCTCTTATTTCAAAGAAAACATTAACAAATGTATGCTTAGAAACATATAATGGCTGTAGGCAATAATGTTCCCGGCATAAGGGCAGGCACGCATTTAATTGGCCTACCGCACCAGCAAGCTAGGCCTAGCTGGGGACGACTATCAGAGCAGATGATATCAATCACATGCCCTAGGATCAAAAAGTTGTATATGATATATCATGTACCCTTGCTAGATGAGCCTAGTGAAAATTCTGTTCCATCAATAAGGCATATTGCACTTATGGTCTTTTGAGTTTTGGCCCCCTGGTGGTGGCAAAAGTGAAGAATCGAATCTGGNCACACCTTCTGCCCCCCCCCCCGTATATCACCCCAGGACAGATGACCTCCTTATCCTACGTCATTTTGTTTTTTAGATGTATAAACAGAGTGGAAGGTAAAATATGGGTAGCCAGTGTGACAAGCAGCAGTCGACCGACGTATTTTCACCCTCCAAAGTTCCAGGGGGAAAAAGTATTTGACATGGGTGGCATCAGTGGTCCCGCCATATTAGATGGCCATTATGATAAATAGATGTTTTTTCAAACAACATGCACCAGTCTGACCTTTAAAACATTACACCCTTGATGGATAACTTGTGTGTTTACTATTCCAGTCTGGGCTGCCCGACAGAGGCGGCATGCTGTTTAATCATTATAGTAATCTTATGATCATTGATCGTATAGCTAGCATAAGCACCAATAAACAGATTAACTCTCCGAGATCATGAGACACAGATTTGGCAGATTCAAATTAAAGATACAGCACATTCCCGTCAGTTGTGTTGCTTGTAAAGACATATTTCATGGGTGGCAACTGTGAGTTGACAAGTTCCTCGCATACTATGAAATGCTGTTGTCAATAATAGTGCAAGGGATGGCGACAACATCCACCAACAACAAGCTAAATTCTCCACAATTGTTGCTCTCAAAGAAGATTTATTGCCTGTTAACATTTCCAGGTGGCAGTACAGGCTATGAAAGTAGTGAAGTGTATGGGCTTGTCTGAGGAAATAAGAATGATGTTTGCAGTGTATGTTTGAAGTTGGCTCCCACAGTTCTAAAGTTCAGAAATTACTCTAAACAAGTCAGCAAATAAGTCGGCATTAAGCTACCAATCAGCAATGATATGTCCCTGATCAGTGTGAGAAACATCGCTGAGCAACAAGGTATTGTGAAAATACAGCTGATTATCGAATCACCTCCATGGGTACAAGGAAAATTTAAAACATATCTAAAGCTGACATCCTAAAGAATCATGTTTTTCTGGTCAAAATAATTCTGAAAGTGTTCCCCTTATTAGGAGTTGTATTTCTTTACGATGTACTGAATTCATGCAAAAAGAATAACAAGACTACATGGAGGGAATTGTAAAATCAAGATGGCTACCTGGCGGCCATATTGGAAGTCAGGAGCACAACCAAAATCAATAGCACACCTAGCTCCGCTGACCATCATTATGCCTCTAAAATACGAACTTGATGGGGTGAGGGGTCACAATGCAAGGTGTGGCAGGTGCAGAACTCCTCTGAGAATGTGATGCCCCTACGTTACTTTGTTGAGCATAATTAAACTAATCATCTCACAAGCCAATAATTCTTTCGACTGACATGTTCCCTCCACATTTTTTTGCAACGATCCTGGATCCTCATCACTGCTAGCAATGCACCCTTGATGAAACTAATCATTTCTTTCCCTAATTAAAGTGCTACAACTGTTGAGTACAAAGAAAATCCTGTAGCGACTTATTGGTATGGTAGATGACAGAGCTGATGATACACAGGTCAAAATCACCTAGATTTGAAACCCACTCTATGTTGCAGGGTATGAATACTGCCTAAGGCCGTGCGTAATTAATTCTATGTTTCGCGTCCCGCGCGCGCACCTATTTCGGACTGTCGTCTGCTAATAGAAATGCATTGCGCATCCATTTTCCAAGATTCTCAAGATTGCCAACACAAAACTATCGGTAAAAAATAGGCCCAATAAGTGTTAAAATACCTCCTGAGAAAGCTGTGGTTCCTATCCTTGGTCACAAAACCAGGATGCTGACAGATTAAAACAAAGTTCCAACAGATAGAGCTCTTGTTTCATGGCCAGGATGCCTCAATTCTTCATCATATCCATTCAAAATCCCCCCAGGATATCAATCTGTGTGACATGTACATGTACCGTATTGATTCGTGTTTCAGCCCGTGTTAAAAATGCAGTTTGTGTTGTGTTTGGAGCGCGCCCGCACCAATTTTAGGTGACGGTGTGACACGAAACATAGAATTAATTACGCATGGCCTAATGATGCAGCTAGTACCCTGAGCAAGCTGAGGAAATGACACTGAAGGCGGCATCAACTGGTTAACTTGTATATATCTTACCCTTTCACCCAAGGCCATTTCGTGGCTATAAACAATAGCAATCAAGAGAAGAATGGGGAAATGAGTGATCTGTAGAGAAGGTGTTGATGATCTAGCCACCTGTTAACAGCACCAGCTCATGAATTCCAAACAGACCTTCTGTTTCTCAAGTTTACTTCAAGGAGGTCAAATGGCATAAACAGATGATGTAAACTATTAGCCAGCAACATGCAACACTGCTGGCAGAACTTATTGGAAAAGATAGACACCATTGATCACAGACAGAACCATTAAAAGTGCTAGCATGATGTCAGAACATCTAGCTCAACTGCTTTTCTGAAGGAATTTGATTTTTTCCAATAACAGACAGCAAACAGTAGGTATCCATGGTAATGACTTCAACATAGTGGTACTTGAAAGGTATTTTAAAATGTAAAATCAGTCTACATGTTATGTTTCACACAATTATGTGTAGGAGGTTTATTTTCTGACAAAAATAGCATGCCAGTTGATAATGGCTGCCTTTTTCCTGTTAGGAGGTAATCATCGGTAATGGTAATGGTAATGGTAATGGTAATGGTAATGGTAATGGTAATGGTAATGGTAAATTAATCACATGCGAAAGATGCTCCTTCAAAGCAAACATGGCCTAATTAAGTCTAGCATGAAGACTCATGCTGTTTGTTCATCTGTCTGTCTGTCTGTGCATCTGAATGTCTGTTCATCCATCCCCTCCCTCTCTCCCTCCGCCGTCCCTCTTCCCTCCTCCACCCATCCATCATCTGTCTGTCCATCCATCCAGCATCCATCCGCCCGTCCGTATCATGATGAACAAACCCATGACAGTTATTAATAATGGCAACAGCCAAACAAGCCAGCAATCGAGATACTTCTCTTGATGAGCCAGGGAACTTCCAGTATGAAGCCTTTAATAAGACCAGGTAAATGAGAACATGCATCCTCCCCCTCATATCTTCTTGTATAAGTTCGTGCAGAACAGCGCCTCAAGAGATCTCATCACTCTTATGAACATCTTCGCTAACACGGGGCCCACGACTAATGAAATTTCTCCGTTGAGTATGCAATCAGAAATGAATTAAGCTGATCTCGGAAATGAAGTGAAGCAGAAGATCGAACATGGAAGGAAATGAAATATACATACTGCAAGAAGTACCTGATTTAATATTAAGTTGCGTTATGTTCAGATGAACTGGTTAGGGGAAGGGGAAGCCTCAAAAATGGTGAAAATACTGGGAATTTCCAACTATTCATCCTAAGTTTGTTATGGTACTTTCAACATTTGCCAAAGATGGAGAGAGATAGGGCAGTATTTCAGCAAAATTAGTTGTATGATCACCAGAAGCTGTCATCAACTCATGTACCTGGTAAAAACCTCCTGGAAAGGGTTTAATTGATGTTAGTTGTTTCAAATGGATGCTGCGGCAATGGCTGTATGTATACTGCAAGAACAGTTGGCTCCTTTTTCTCTGCAAATTTCATCTGCTGGTTATCAAATGCTGGGGTCAAACTATGGGTGATTTTTGTCAGGCCATGAACAATGAAGGAGCTGCACCACACGGGTGATATCCACAAAGAAAAAGATGCTGGTGTTGTTACCACAATAGGCCACGTGAAGGTTTAGGATGAGGATACAATAACTATGGCCGATCGCTGTCGTCATAGTGTGCAAGTAGCATTAAACCCTGATCAAGGAAGTACAGAGATGGCCCTCACAACTCGTGAGTTAGCAGGGTACAGACTGCAATGAAAAACACCACCATTTGTTCATCAAGTCATACGTATAGTCATACACATAATTGTTACTGAACCGCAAGAGATCTGGGCCGGCTCCAAACTACCAGTAATGTACCTTTAATAGCCAAGCGAACACGCCTTTTTTACCAATGGGTTGCCAAGGTAATGGCTTCGACATGATCAAAGAATATCATTTCTTGATAAACCTATTAGGGGAAACATATGGCAAAAAATGTACCAAAAAATACATTGTCTGATGATCTCTTTGAGATAAGCATTTCACCACTCGATCACTCCATATACTGGATATCTGTATGTCTAACCTCTGCCAATGCCTTATTTTATGAAAGATTTTTTGCAAAGTTGCATGATCAAAAATCTGAATTGAGCATTTTTTACCTTTGCAGTGGCATGAGTAAACAGTAACAACATCAAATGGGAGACTTTACTGCCATTAGAGGCCACCACTAGTTAGCGGTCCTAGAACGTCATGGAATTTGACGTCACAGAGAAAAAGTGCATGCCATGACGTCATCCATAATGATGTGAAGGCCATGGCTTACGTCTGTGAAGTCAGATTTTGTGACGTTCAAGGACCGCTAGCAGGCGACCTCTTACGGTTGTAAAGTCTCCCATTACCAAGGGTGACCCCCAAAAGACAAGCAGTGGAAATAATCCATCTCTTGATGACCATCAAACAACTATGGTAGGGTAGGGATGCGATTGGTTTTAGGAGTAAGACCCAGGCAGGGGTCATCCCCCACCCAGCAGGTAGGCCCAGTGGACAAACATGACCTGTGGAAGTACATTTAGTTCATTTTGATGGCCATTAAGGAAGTTTACGGTTACAGGGCGGAGATGTGAGTGGTTTCAGTGGTAGGACCCATGGGTCATCATGAACCAAACCAAAACCCTTCCCTCAGGGGTGAGAAGACCAGTGGTAATGCCGGTAGTTCAAGGAAATGACTTTGGCCAAAAAAAGTCAGATTGCTGAGCCAAGGCATTGATCCGACTCAACTTGCTTGATTATCTCAAGGTATCATTTCCTGTTATACCGCTGAGAATATTACTGTCTTGGGCACCACATCGGCGCCCACAAAAATAATGTAACGGTTGTTTTGAGGCGTTTTTCATAGGAACAGTCTTTGATAAAAATTTCCAACTAAAAGCTGAAGCACAATCAAACCATATGCACATATGTGATCTATATTATGACAATGACATTTGGCAACATGATGATGAACACATAGAGGTGCCTCTAGTGGCCACTTCAACCTGGCTAAGGTGGATGTTCAATAGTCGCAAACATTGTAGTAAAACCTGGTGTCAACGACATTCCAGCCAATTGCGTCAAAATTTCCCAATCTCTCTTTCATTTTGATAGCACCAATCACATTAAAGACACATGAACCCTGAGTTTGACGCCAAAGCCCGTATCTCATAGGGGCAAAATAACTTTTCCAGAACACGGGGCCCGTATCTTTACGGGACCATTTCATATCGACTATTTTACTTGAGTGAACGGTGCTGCCATCTTGTAACGTTTTGTAGAACTCATGCTCTGATACATAGTGATTGCGTGTAAACTTACCATTGGCAGACACATTTGTATTTATTGATCCTGAGTGACTTTTCTGAAAATTTGCTGAAAACTGAACTTCGCCATCCATCCAGAAATGACCCTGAATGATCTATAGCTCTGCTGACTTTGTCAGCTGAGCTAAAAACATGGTCGGCATCAACCATTGAATTTGTTCAGGTGCATCATAAAGTATAAGCTTTGCCAAGCAATTGCTCCTCCAACAGACTGTGATAATGAATCGTTTACCCGGAAATCACACCTCTAAGTATGAAAGGGAGTTAGAAGTAACTAAGTTGGGATGCCAACATCTATAAACTGCTTGTGATTATTCTTCCTTTTTATGCTTTTGTCTCACCTGAAAAGCTAGGCGCCTAATGCAAGTCAATAATAACGCTGGCCACTGAAGCTGACGCTACTGGACAGAACAATACTGGTATTCCACATTCCTGTTTAAAACCTCCTGAATGCCAGATACTGTGATACCCTAACTCTTACATGCAGGCTGTGAAACACCGAGGGTCACTGAACTGAGACGACCAAATCAAAGACTCAGTATGCTGTTTTGATCTCCTCTTTAAAATAGGAAACCAAATCAACACATGCAATTGTGTCGACACGCATCCAACATAAGCCCATTGACTTGAGGATAGATAAAATTCATCCTTACCTGCTGTCTTATCGCAGCTAACTGGAGCGTAGCCATACGTATCTCATTCCTCTTCCGACACAGGTCCTCCTGCGTTTCATAAACTTTTGAATACAAATGATTGGCCAAATTTCTGAAAAAACAGAATTTTTGAAAAAATATGTCAAACTTACAGGCTGTGGATTTGAAACGTTTGGTGAGTGATGGTGTCGTAGGGGTTCCCTGCTAGCACTTCCTCCTGAATTCTGCCGAATCACCACTGGGCCCTTCGGGCGTTCTTTGGCCCTTCCAGTATCCTCCACTGAATGCTCCTTAGAAAGTTTCTTCTTTTTTGTGGACATTCTCTGTAGTGATCTTTTCAATGGTGGTGTGCCTTAATATACCAACAGCAGGAGTTAAGAAGAACACAATGATATTCCTTAAGCCCAGTGTCTGTAGCCCTAATCGCCAAACATACGTAGTCGTAGGTATATGTAATGCTGCACTGATGCGGGGAGGGATGCAATTGCGAAAACTGATAGGTGAAGCATTTTGCTTTACCTTCAAGTTGGGGGCCATCTCAAGAAATTCTTCCTTCACCCGCCAGCTGAGATGTATACAAACAGTACACATTTTGCTTCTATGTACAATAATGGGGTTATAGATGCAGATCTCACCTTGAGTTAACTGTTCTGCCCGTAGCAAGGCAGGGCAAAGTGGATACTTCGATCAAACCAATTAGAAGCAGATCACCTGATAGGACCAAGCAACAGCGAGGCCAACTGCTATGATTCGAGATGTGGCTGTGACTAAAGCGGGCAGTACACCAGGCAAGGTGAGCGCGATCTATCGCAACTGATCTGATCACCACCAATCTTCTCGCCGACTAGGCGATGTTGTTTTTGTGTGGTGATATGCTCAGTGACAAGCGACTCCTTTTGCCACAAAATGAAACCAGTTTGATATTGGAAATCATTGCTGATGAAACATTCCATGCGCAGATTGCTCACGCTGTCCGCAGCGCACACCTGGCGTCATGCTCAGTGGTGATCAGATCACTTGTGATATTGCCCTCACCTTACATGGTGTGCTTTTGGTACAAAAATATCAAAAGAGACAAACACTCTCCTTTTGCAGGCCAAGTCAGTTTATGATTACCGGTAGGTAGGCAGGTCCCAAAAGTGAAAACTGTCTTCCACAACTGATGCAGCCCTACAGGTGAAATTATTACTTGTCACATCGTCACTGCAAAGTGTGACATTGATAAACAAGGGGGTTATCTGACTTTTCAGGTAGTTTCACCAAATAAATCCTCTTATTATCACCACAAGGGTTTCTGGGGCAAAATCATGCCCTTTGAGGAAGCAGTTCCAAAGCTGAGCACTTTTATGATGAAATAAACCCCATTGCACTCTAAACACAAGTATTTCTAACAGCGAAAAAAATGGTGTTGGTAAGCAATGAAATGATGAGTTTACTGTTGAAAAACTCTGGTAATCTTGAAGAGGAGCTGAAAACATCTTTTAATATGTTTTCCAATATTCTGGATGTTCAACAAATAGGAATAAGGTGAGCATTCATTTACTCCACAAATTATTCTCTGTAAAGCAGTCAAATGAACCGAGCCAGGACAAGCAATATTGGAAATCAATATCGTCAGGTTGTGTCTGAGTGAAATAAGATTCTAATAGAAATTCCATCAGTGGACAAAAATACCAATGAGACGTAGACAAACCAATAATATTTGTGGATTTAGGCTAATGTAGAGTGGTGACAAAGGACCAGATAGATTGGTAACATGACCGTTTGAAGGCAATGATCTACAATGGATCGTGTGGGTCATTGTGTGGATCATGTGGGTCATTGTGTGGATCATGTGGATCACTGTGTGGATCATGTGGGCCACTGTGCAGACCATGTGGGTCACAGTGCGGATCATGTGGGTCACTGTGCGGATCATGTGGGTCACTGTGCGGATCATGTGAATCACTGTGCGGATCATGTGGGTCACTGTGTGTGTGGATCATGTGGGTCATTGTGTGGATCATTGTGTGAATCATGTGGGTCACTGTGTGGATCATGTGGGTCACTGTGTGGATCATGTGGGTCACTGTGTGGATCATGTGGGTAACTGTGTGGATCATGTGGGTCACTGTGTGGATCGTGTGGGTCGCTTCTTCTTTCATCGGTTCAGATTATATTTGAAATGGCATCTTCATCAGTAAAATATTTTGTACAGCCAAAGAAATGAAAGAAGATTCCAGCCAAAGATGAAGAACACGTTGCAGAACATGATGGCTAATTCACGGCGATGTGCAAGAACACCAATAAATGAACACAGCAATAACGGGAAATGTAACACAGGCAAAGGAGAAGACAGCCAATAATTCGCGCAAGACGAGAAGATCCTTTAGGACTTGCTCTATAATTAGATCGAAGCTTACCCCGACTGAATAATTTGATACCCGCTCTGTAGGCTATTCTGCTGATGCATTGATCAATACCGTATTGGAAAAGGTCGTGACTTGATTAGGTGTGGGATAGACTGACTTCGTAACTTCTTCAGTCAATTCCGACGGGGATTTTACACTGAATATCATATTCAAGAAAGACGTACAGCCAATTCTTCAATAAGATTTTAGTTCTGCAGCACAATGCTGAAGAGGTTCACTTTTTCAGTCATTAGAGCCAAGAATCAATACATGACACTGAAATAAACTCTTGTCAATACATAGATTATATTGCAACCCACGTCCAAGTCTGATAGAATCAGATTACAAGATCTTTCACTCTAAAACACCTTTAAAAAAATTACGAAATGGCAAGCGCTGACAAGACGATGCAGTCATTCTTAAAGTACACTGCAGTATAGAAGAATATGAAATAGAAAACGGGTTTCTGAGGTGAAAGACATTGCTTCCTACCAGAATCGAACCCACGGACCCTTGCATAAGGCATCAATCACCAGCACTAAGGGGCAGCACGCCTTAAACCACTAGGCCAAATCCCCATCTTCAAAAAAGATGGTTCAATGGCCCATGTTTAAACGAGGCGTCCATCAGTACCCTGCAAGTAGTCCAAACAATCTCCGAACCCAAACAGTTTTTATGTTATGCGAGGGGTCACAAATAAAGGAGATACAAGTAAAGAATATGAAATAGAAATCAGTAGTATAGAAATCAGCAGTATAGAAGAGATACATCTGCTGCAGAGATTTGCATACATATAAAAAAGAAGCATTCACCTCCAAACATCTCCTTCAATATCCCCCAAAAAACAAACAACCTTGGTCTGTATATCGCACGAGTGCTCAACTCAGGGTTTCATGGGGCAAGAACCTAACAGGTATGTTATATTCAGTTATTATTATTGCTCATCATAACATACTTAGATGCTCGGCACAAAGTATATGGATATGAAAACACCACGGGGAAGAGCTCAACATGAACCACATAATCTACACGGGCAATATTTCATGCAAATATCGCTTCTTGACTTAGCCCTTATTATATAACTGGGTTGAAGTGTGCCAAACTCGACCCGGACTGAGCCCGCTTTGAAAATCAAGCACGACAGGCCCGTTCACACTGCCCTTTGGTACCTACGACAAGCTGGTTCGACCTGTTTAGATTTGGCAAAGTTTAACCGAACCGTGCTCGGTCCAGACCAAGCACGGTGAAAATTCCGTAAGGTGAATGCCACCACACTAACAACTGGGGCTTCCCTGTGTATTTAGAGCCTTCAGAATTAACATTCTAGCAAAATTCTTCTCATCATCATTTTTGTATTTTTAATTTGTGCCAAGAAGAAAAATCTAACTTACTTCAACACTTCCACAAGAATTAACAAACTCCTCGAAGTTTATCCAAAGTTATTGAGATAGCAGTAAATTCACGAGGAATATCCGCAAGAATGATAGCATTCAGTCATGAGCAAAATGCACTAATGAACAAACTGAATGACTGTCAAGTCGTGACTGAACAACAACGTTTCCCGACAAGTGATTACATAAAACAACCTCTCCATATATATTTCAGTAAAATATCGATACAATTCACCAGAACATCTCAACTAGTCATTAGGCTGACACAGAAAGAGCATCACTTTCAGATCCCATTTCAGCAAAAACAAAGGTCATACATGATGATTAGCCTGTGGGCTAGACCACGCATGTTTTTGAAACTGATGCATGCCCTAATAACAGGTGCCTAGCAATAATCTATAACATGCAAATAAATAGATACCGGTATTGAATAAGGGTGGGGCAATAAATCAGCTCTTAACTCATGTCACTTCACCAAAACATTTTGAGAGGTGTGGATCATCTGATTTCAAGCAGGGCAACATGAAATGTGACAGGTGATTCAACTGGGTTGACATTTTATTGGATCAATAATTCAGAGAACTGGAAATATTACACTTCCAAAATACTACTCTGTTGACAACAATGTGTGGCTGATTATAGGGGACATTCAGTTGGACTGCAAGATAAAATGTCTAGACAAAATGCATGAATCCAGCATCACTACTAAGTGCTGTCAGAATGGAATCATCAGCGCCTGTCACCTCTGAGGTCCCGGGTTTGATTCCCGGTTCACTCCGTGTTATTCATGTGATAGAGAGGATGATTCTCCCGGACAGCATCGGTGTCTGCCCTAGTTATCTGGTTTCCTCCTACATTTCATTTTAAATTGCCCAATAGACGGTTCTCGAATTTGTAGGTCTGCACACTTCCACCAAAATCTCAACCAGAACCCCGAACTAAAACCGGGTGACGAGATGCAGTCCATGATTCAGCTACGGTCAATTCTATTTTGGTCCGAATTCCAGAATTTTACAGTTGATTTTACAGATTTGTTAACCAAAAGGGGAGGCGCATGCCTGGGGTGCCCCTCTCTGGATCCGTGGCTGGAATACATCCAAATTTTGGTTTTGCTTGGTTTGTGATATTTTTGAACCATTTCGCAAGTAACTTTTTGCTACAAGTATGAATCAGACTCACCTTTGGCATATACTCATGAGTGTTTGTGTGACGTCTTGATTTTGTTTGATATATGATGTTAACTCTGCAGCTTCCTTCTGGAGTTCTTGCCGCTTGGCCTTGAGCGTTACTTCTGTCAGTCGATCGTCAATAATCTCATTTTTCAGAATTGCCTGAAATGTAAAAACATGGTTATCAAACTGCATCACATCACAGGAGAGGACAGGTAATTCAGCTTATTCTAAAACCAGTGACTGGTTTATTCCAGAGTGAATCACCATTAACATAAACACTAGCCAAATAATGTGCCAACAGTGTCCAAACAGCATTTGTTTGGGTTGTACGGATCTTTCAATCTTGGGCAAGTTCCAGCAAGCAAGTGCGAAAAAATTACCTTGATTTATCCAGATGTCAAAATGTTATCAAAGATTTTCCTGGAAATTCCAGGCAAACTAACTTGTGGTATTTGCGAGGCCAGGATGGCCAAAGCTTGTTGTAACTCAAAGGGAACACTTCCCAAGTGAAATATATATATCAGATCAACGTCCATTCTGGATTAAAGGCTTGAATGACCGTCTGACTCAAGTGGATATTCATGCCTTCCAGGCAGAGTTTACTACAGGGTGGGCCAGAGAAAGTGTCCCTCGAACAATAGGGAAACAATGGAAATGCTATTGTTCAAGGGACACTTTCTCTGGCCCACCTCCACCCTGTAGTATAAGAAGAGGCTGCCCAGGTCTTCAAATCTGTGTCACTCACCTCTGTTCCTCCCTGTGATTCTGGGGGTGTAAATACATGCATTTCTGGTAACATCACTGGATCAGGTCCTATTGCTTGCACGAAATACGATATGTCATTTTTGGGTTGGACTATTTTGCAAACTTTTAACACCTCTTCAAATCTTTTACTCTGTTCACTTGCCTGAAAAGATAAACTCTCTCAGAACATTTCCAACTGAAGCCATGCAACCATTTCGCAGGGGTAGTCACATTTTGAAATTGACAAAATGACAAATTGACAAAATGCCTTTTAAGTCTTTCTCAAATTATTTACTGAACTACTGCAAGGGTTTCTCTTAACATTCTACTTGACAGCACCTGAGCGACAATAATTTGTACGGGTACTATACTTTGTACTATAATTTGTACTATACTTTCCTGAGAGCATTTTTGAAGAAATGCCCTCTAGAATGCTGCAACTGGTTCTCACCTTTGTCACTAATTGAAGTGAATGACTCTCTATTGCACCATTTAATACATTACTAGTATCAATATAGATTTCTTCTAATTCCTGAAATGGACAGGAAAATGTGCTTTCAACAGTTTTCCGTCACTGCTGTGTGCAACATGACCACAAACTGATCATCCTTCCACCGCAGGGCTTTGGTCTCACTCCTCCTCTTGCCATGCTAACTACGTACATGGAATGTTGCTGACTGAACTGGAGAGTACTAAGGAACATTTCATTTGTTAGCTTTTCAAAAAACTGCATCCAAAACATGAAAAAAACGCATGTAGAATAGAAGGTGTAGGCTACACACTCACCTCTAAAATGCATGGTAAAGCTACTGATTGGTATTCATCAGTCATTCTATTGGAAGCCCATAACTGGAGAACGTATTCGTTGTGTGCATCAAAATAACTTGCAAGGTTTTTGCCAGTATCGCGACTATTGCTTCGATATCGGAGGTAACTTTCAACATATTCTTCATGACTCTAAAATGGTGAGGAAATCTAAAATGATTCCTTGAACAGAAGAACTTCATATTAATTATCAGTGGTAACATGGAGGGTGATAAACATTCTAATGTCTTTGTCGGATTGTTCACTGCAACGGCAACCCTAAGCCAACAGATCATACTAGCCTGGCAACACATGCAAAACCACTCAAAAGAGTTGCAAGTTCATGGCATCACAGAGAGCTAGAGTACACTGCCATCTATAAGATTGAGGTGGAACTAAAATGGCTTGGAAAATTGCTACACCTTTTCTAACGCCGTTTCCCCCTTTTCTATAGTGGATTCAAACTGTTCCCGAAATGTGTACAACTTCTTGCAATGACTTTTCTTGTGTTGAGCCACCTCAACCAACGGGTCATGGACATTCTTGATAAGTAAGTTGGCGGTGTCTGTCTGCGCCTGAAACGCGGAAAGAAGTATATTGGAGTGTCTCCACAATCATGAGCCAATCAGAGTAGGAAATCTGACAATGAGGGTGAGGCATTGGCAGATTCAAATTTGACAGCCTTAATGTTATCATACAATGTATCTCTGCCATTTTGACGACTGACTATCCATACACCACCTCTTTTTTGGTTTCACTCATTGCCACTTGATAACTGACCATATCCACCAATTATTTGGTCATTTCACTCTCTACCATTTGATAACTGACCGTCCATCATCCTCAGGCACGGATCCAGCGTTGACAGAAAGGGGGGCGTAGCTCGATGGAGGTGGCGGACAATGAAACCAGGAAGCCCAAAGGGTGGTCTGGGGGTCCTCCCCCAGAAAAATTTGACAATTTAAGTGCTTTTAGATGCATTTTCCTGGCATCTGAGAGCAAAATACTCGATTTTTTTATGTGATTGAATTTTTCTTGCTAAAAAAAATCATTGCTCTGCCAAAAATAGGGGGGCGTACGTCCCTTCCGCCCCCCTCTGGATCCGTGCCTGGACCGTCCATCATCCTCTTTTTTGGGCAATTAACTCTCTGCTATTTGGTAACTTAAAGGAGCACGGTGAAGAGAAACTGAATATAGATGGTTCTTCTTGGGTTTGGTTGAGTGCTCGTAGATTAGATTTATTGCTAGGAATCTTAGTTACCCGGTAGGCCTATATCTCTAGTTATCTTTCCCACATGGCCGGTGTTACTATTAATTTGCTTAGACATCCACTTTTTGGGATGCAATTGGGGAAAACAGCTGAGGTAATTTGGTACAGGGGTTTCTTCTTGTTATTACTTCCAAATATTATTTTCGAACAGTTAATTGAGGGATTTATGGTTAAGCACTTGTTGTCAGGGAACAGAGGGAAAGAAGTTGGTGGATTGGATCTCAAATACGTTATTTGACTGCCGATGTAGAGTGAGCCACCTAGCAGCAGTAAGACGAACTACAAAAATGCATTACAAAATGTACGTAGTAAATTGGGTCAATTCACCGACAACGTTGTTAGTCCCCGGGTTGGAGAGTAGCGCGATGGCACCGGCTGTCAAGAAAAAGTGGCAATACCGTGCTCCTTTAAATATTTCTGACCTGTGCATCCATTTCTGTTTCATGCAGCAGGGCATCCCAGGCAGCGTGGAGGGAATTATGGTAGTCTACAGGTCTGAAATATATACGTAATAGGATATTGATGATAATGTGACAGTATGGGAAATGATGGCAATAATGATACCGGTACCGCTGATGATATGGGAGAAGATCTAAAAGATGGCAGAGCTGTCTATGTGTTGGTAATTAAGTTAATTCGTAAAGATGATGACAATGGTATGGTAATGGCAAAAGAAGTGGGGATGACAATGGTCATGGTGGGATGCGCACGTGGTACTGGTGATGGTTTCTGTATTGGTAATATATAGAGAATGCCAACCACGGTCAGGGATGGTAATGATAACGGTGATAGGAATGATGATTTGGTCAACATGGTAAAACGCGCTGACAATGTTGATTTCTCTGTCCTAGTGAAAGCTCCTTCGATGTAATGCATAGGCTAGATCGTAGACTGAATCTCTACCTCTTCCACTTACAAAAGCATAGGAAAGATGGCAGCACACAGAAGATTGGTGTGGTTGCATCAATGATGAATGAAGACCACAAGTGCAAAAGCTAAGTATTACT
>NMRB01000009.1:260125-333952 GCA_002633025.1 Notospermus geniculatus | reverse complement strand
ACATGACCAATCTTTGGCAACAGCTGTTCACATGACCTGTCCATGAAATAGCGGCATCAGTTCACATGGCCATCCTTCTATAGACAGCACCATTAGAACGTACTACATTCCTTCTACTATATCAGGGTCTGGCATGAGATGCTAAAAAAGAATTTGTTCCCATTGCCAGAAGAGCTGATCAACAAGGATGGCACAACAACCTCTTCGACCAATCCTAGGTCCTTTACGGCAATTCTCAGCAACGAAAAGGTGTACATCCAGAAAATCTTTACAAGAAGAATGAGAAATGAGGAGGCCCCCACAGCAATGATACATGAAAGTTAAATGGTAACCACTCATACATTTTCATGAGTAATCCCCTTTAATAATTCTTTAGGAAGTTTCTTTGCGAAAGAAATGTTTGTAGTCATTTGCCAATTAGAAAGAGTTAACACGCAAGCAAAGGATTTTGCCACAAGGGTTTTGCCATAGATTAAAACACCAAACAGCATTACGAATCTCTGCTGAAAACACTGCTCACATAATTAGAAGAAGGATGTCATCTGCAAACTAGATATGTTTTTAATGGTGAGACCCTGGGGCACATCTTGACATTTTATCCGAGCTGTTTTGAAAGTGTTCGTCAGGAGGAAACTGCAGTCTCTAAGACAACGAACTTTAAAGGTTAACCCTCCGACAATTCTTTGGTAAGTACTAGGGTCTTATCTTGCTTAGAGAGTTAGGTAGAATGCCACAAACCCACATCTCAGATAGTTCTAAAGCCAAGTTTGATTTGTTCATGGGCATTTAATAGCAACCTTTTTGAATGTGGCCAGTCTGCTCATGCAACCCCAGTTAAAACCCATTGACTTAGCAGGAATCAAATGACAACTAGTGCAAACAGCCATTTTTAAGATCAGCCCTCTATTCCACAATTACCATACCTGGTTATTATGGTTTCCGATCTCAAGATCGGAAACCATATAGTGTTTGGTCGTGGTGTCTGTCTGTGTGTGTGTGTCTGTCTGTCTGTCTGTCTGTTCAGTCTGTCACACCTGTAACTTTGTTCCTGCAAGAGCTACAGACCTGGAAATGTGACCTACCCCCANTAGCAGGAATCAAATGACAACTAGTGCAAACAGCCATTTTTAAGATCAGCCCTCTATTCCACAATTACCATACCTGGTTATTCTGAAATGTTCTCAGGCATCAAACATCTTCACAACAGATCCCCCATGGTGCAGTGGATGTAACACACCTTGCAACATCAAGACTTTCTTATTTCTTTACATTTCTTTCCCACTGTTTTGAGGGTAACACATTTCATTTTTGACACCTGGGACTTGATTCACAAATCTTCTATGCAACATGTGGATTCACAAATCTTCTGTGCAACACGTGGATCCAGAGTCGGAACCAGGGAGCAGTTGATATTTTGTTATCAAGCTTAACTCGTCTACCCCAGAGTCCAGCACACAGCATCTTTTGTCAAAGGTTTCTCACATCCTGTGGAGTTGATTGAAAAGTATTTGAAGAAAGTTTCTTCCTAAGAATGTTCCTAAGAATGTTTCTTCAAATTTCATCCACCACATACCCCCATCAGAAGACAGAAGATGCTGTCACTCAAACCTGAGGGGAGAAATTGAGCCAGATTCTTTGTCAAAAGATCAATCTCTTCCCAAAATTTGCCTTTTCCAGCAGCTAGCCTGGACTTCTCTCTTTCAGGACAAATTTTTCGCCCTAGGTTACTAAAAGACCATCTTCTTACGTCAAATGTGTCTTAGGGGAGAATCTGCAGGAGAATGTCGATTTCCCAGTGCAGTCAACATCAAAAGAGCAAGTTTCATACCGCATATAACCATGCTTTAAGAGGATTATCTATTCTTCACGACTGATAGATATTTCAGAACATTGAACCTACAGAAGCCGAGCGTATCAGGACATCAGAAACAAAACCTATTATAGAATACCAGGTGAATTACAATAACATTCTGTCTTTTTGATCATCAGAATCAAACCACTGACATTCACGACTGCGTTTGATGTTGGTATCGGCCATGGAGAAATGTGATCTGTTGCTCATTATAGCCATTTTCTAATGTTCATCGCATTTTAAAAGGAGATGGCAGTCTTCATTATTAGGTTAGCTCTGCCAACTTTTGCCTACACAGAAAGAAAATTTCAATGAAAATTGAATTGAATATTTACATCACAGCAACAGACTACTCACTTGCATCACACACAATCATCTGATCATAGTAATCAGTTTACTGTGATGTGAGTTCATCACAAGCATTGACTAGTCAGTTTACCGTGATGCAAGTTCATCACAAGCACTGCAGTAGTCACTTCACTGCGATGTAAGTTCATCAGAAGAATGGAGTAGCCAATTTACTGTGATGCAAGTTCATGACAAGCATAGAGTAGCCAGTTTATATACTGTGATGTAAGTTCATCACTAGCATAGAGTAGCCAGTTTAGGGTGATGTAAATTCATCACAAGAATAGAGTAGTCAGTTTACTGTGATGTACATGTAAGTTCATCACAAGCAGGGACAAGTCAGTTTACTGTGACGTAAGTTCATCACAAGCATAGAGTAGTCAGTTTACTGTGATATAAGTTCATCACAAGCATAGAGTAGTCAGTTTATTGTGATGTAAGTTCATCACAAGCAGGGAGTAGTCAGTTTACTGTGATGCAAGTTCATCACAAGCACTGCAGTAATCAGTTTACTGTCATGTAAGTTCATCACAAGCATAGAGTAGTCAGTTTATTGTGATGTACATGTAAGTTCATCACAAGCATGGAGTAGTCAGTACTGTGGATGCAAGTTCGTGACAAGCATAGAGTAGTCAGTTTACTGCAATGTCAGTTCATCACAAGCATAGAGTAGTCAGTTTACTGTGATGTAAGACTCATCACAAGCAGGGATCAGTAGTCAGTACTGTGATGCAAGTTCATCACAAGAATAGCGTAGTCAGTTTACTGTGATGTAAGTTCATCACAAGCAGGGAGTAATCAGTTTAGGCTGTGATGTAAGTTCATCACAAGCAGGGAGTAGTCAGTTTACTGTGATGCAAGTTCATCACAAGAATAGAGTAGTCGGATCATTGGCACTGCTGCAATCTGAAACTGATGGTCAGCCACACAAATTGTAATTCCTACAGATCAATCAAGATGTGGGGCAAAACATGGAAATTGGTACAGTGGAATTTTTGGACTGAAATGCTCAAGTTTTATGCCTTTTTCCACAAAAGTGATCTTTTGAGGTGAGGCATGAATGATCTGACTCAATACCTCAAGGTATTTCACATCATACAATTTCACACTAATAACCATCACTGAGTTGAAAATGAAGTGTTTCTTTCATCCCCTCCCTTCAGCTATGGCGCCTGTGAAACTGCTGAATGGGAACTTGGGAACAAATTGATTCGCATTTTTCCACAATTAGTTTCCACAACTAGCTTTCTACTGAGTGCCAGTTAATGAAACAAAAAATTATACAATTTAGACCAAAGAGTCATTGCTACGTGTTCCTAATGCTATCAAATAGCATGTTTACTCAATAATTTGAAGACCTAGCAATAGCGAAGCTGGTATGTCCTCTTTCCTGAAGTAGCATACAAGTGGGAGAGGCGGTATAAGGAACAAGTTGACGGGTTTCTGTAAGTGCACTTCACATAAAAGTAGGCTAGAGTGTTCAGGTCTTAGTTTTGTGAAAATATCATTCGGAAATACTGTGGAACCTCCCCTTGCTCACTCCTTATCAGTGTTTCCGCCAGAGGGTATGCTGTGAGTACCCTCAAAGGAACAGAAAAGGGCCATTTTCTTTAATTTCATGGGGTTTTTTGCTGATTTTGAAGAACTGCATACCCTCAAAAATATTTGTGGCAGAAACCCTGCTTATTTGCGAGGCTAAGGACTCCTCTCTATCAAAGAGTCAGTCCAGATTTTAATTATAGCAGTTTCTAAACAATGTTACTTCTGTAGGACACCTCTCAATTACCAGGGTTACTGGATAACCACTTGTTGCTCGGAAGGCCCTTTGAGTCAGACTACTGGAAGACCACTGGACTACTCCCGGAAATACCCTTGGCATCTGGTGAGGGTAACGAGTGTCCTTATAGTGTTTGGTCAATTGAAATGTACTTACCAAGGATATCATTATCCGAGCCGCATTCCAAGCTGTACAAGGAATGTAATCCCTGCAAACCTAATCCAAGAATACTCTCCCTATCAGCCATTTTGATTAATCTAAATCCCAATGTGAACAATCTGCTAATTAATCTTCAAGCGTGAAAGCAAGAATTATATCCACTGGAGCAAAGGGCATCAAAGCATTGTCACAGCTCACAGCCTGGTGGCGAGATATGCCATCCTCTGGTCATCACGAAAGAATGATGATATCTTCTATAATATTCTTTAGTTATATCTTAGAAGACCGATGCAGAGTAGGATCAAAATAAAGATACATGTATTGCAAAATCCACACTAAGGATCTGACATATTCTGATGTTCGTTTTCTATTCCATTTTGTCAACCAGAAGTTGCCTTTGATGCTTCGGCATTCGGTTAAGAGATGTCGGTCACAATCCCAGAATCACACAATATGATATTTAGCATTTATTCTACTCCGCAACTTGTCCTTTTCGCTTGCACAACTTCTTACGTTGTCTCAAGAACTCCTTATCAGCCTCCCTGAGTAGTCCCCACCGACGAAACAATCAAGATCTCTGACGCAGATAATTACTGAACATTCGAATTGTACCACAGGATTAGAACAATTAGTGAGGGTAACCTGGAGGTATCATGGTCTGATCTCTTAACTCTTGGTTCATACAGGTCACGTCCATGGTGTCGGGGTAGATCAGAACAAAGTATCACAGATCAAAGTCATAGATCAGATAGTTTCAGGCAGAGAATGCACCCTATTTCCACCACTGTTCTTATCTTATCTACATTGTTGTAAGTAATGTCCATTTTGTGGCAAGAACTTCACATGCCATGACATCCCCCAACTTCAATATTACACACATCTATAAATTACTTCTAAAGATTTACTCAGGTAGACAAAATAAATGAGTACAAAAAATGACACACAATGTGAAACAATCTAATCAAAGTCGTCTCTGAAAATTTGCAAAATATCGGAGACAATTTGGATTATACTGTTTAAAGATTTACTCAAATTTGTTCTTGAAGTTGCAACGCAGATTTTTCAAGAATCTAATATAATGAGGAACATTCATGATCAGGAAATAGGGCCTCAATTGCAGTGTTCAGCCAAAAAAACAGGAGATGCAGTCACAGCTTACTAAGTCAGTTCTGTCAAGTTGATGGCCTGAATTTTTTTGTCATGCTGTTAATTCATTTCAGGTCTATATAAAAAATTCTACTAAGACCTGACCGTCTTATGTATTTGGTAAGACCATTTTGATTACACTCTTGTATGATACGACTAAGTATCCTGAGCTGCGAAGGAGGGAAAACTTATCCAGGAACCAATGAATGCCATAAGATAAATACTTCAACAAAACTGATTATTCCTTGTCAATCCATTGGAAGATTCCAAGTTGGACTTGAGCATTTGAGAAGAAATGTGTTCCACAGCATGTTATCTGACTGGATCCCATGTTATCGACTTCAAAATAGATAAAATTCCCCTCCTGAAGGTCCAACACTTGAAATCCATTTAATTAACTATCCACTCCAAGAAGTGTTAAGCATCATTAAAGTTGGAATCGGCACATGACGAACTGAAGCATTCAACTGAAGGAAACTCAATCATGGCAAGTTGCTATCATGATTATCTGTTGAAGACTGCGCAACTTGTGACTTTACATATTGATTGTATGTAATATACAACATCCCTAGAGGGATCGTCTATACATCGCGCACGGCAGAAATCAATAGGGCTCTAAGGTGACTCTCATCGATGATGAACAATCAGCGTAATTCAAGCCACGGAGGCAATATCGTAACACTGATGTAGTAGATGATAATATTGATATGCCCGCAAATATTGAATGAAATATTGAGAAGTGTCAGCCACTCTAATTTTTTACAATCTTTTAATTCATGTTATTGATTATGATCAATCCAAGGGTTAAAAATAAGCAATATGAGGTATGGTTGTAAAAGAGGAATTACATGATGCCAACTAATGTGCAGCATACGTATCATTCTGATACATTACCTCACATATGCATCAATCATGCCTTAATATGCACCACTGTTGAAGCATTGGTGACTGCATGGAAGTGCGCTAAAAAGGCAACTGTGTTTCCATCATTGTGGGAGTTCACAATTTTTCATAGGAAAGATAATAAAGACCTAATGTAATTATTGTGTTTAATAATCAGCTTGATCTGATTTTGCTGTTTAATAGGGGGGTTGAGATCAGCGACTTATCACGGATCCTTATACGTATACGGATCGAAATATACACAAAATTTGTCCTCGTTGTACAGAATTCTATCCGTGTACGTACCGGTATTAGGATCCGTGATAAGTCGCTGATCTCAACCTCCCTAATATCAACCTTTTTCTTACCAACTGAATGATAAGTTGTTAATTCACAGGTCATTGCCCTGCCATGCACATGTATACGTCATAACGGACTGAAGAGTTAATTCCATAATTTGAGCAAATCTATTCAATGTCACTGCGTTGTCTCTCCCGGCTATGATTATACGCTATAAATAGTTGATGATCCGGTTTCAGTCATTATTAAGCTCGCTCAGCTAACCTGGATGCAGTGAAAATATGGTATCAATTTTGATCCAATCTGACTCAAAATGAGACTCAAGGAAACTGCATTCATTTTATATTGGACAATTAAATAATATCACAACACCAGCATCACATGGCTACATTTGCTTTCTGAAAGGGAATGATTATTTCTGATTAACCACTTCAGCCTATTGTACAACATTTTGATCACAAGAGCAGTCAGGAAATGCACCATCCACCCACACATACACCAAACAGCTGCTGGATAGATGTACTACAAACATCTATACATCTACACGCAGTATAATACTGCGTGCTAGAAATCGCAAAAACACTTTACTTTGCATTTCAGTCATCTGCAAACTGCAAAAGTCCCCTGAACAAATGTATCTGCTTTTTCCAAAGTTAGCTGACATTCAGCTTAGACCATCTAGAGAGGACTGTACAACCTTTATTGGAACAACAGCAACAAGACACTAAAACATGCTCAAATTTCCTAAAATCTTCAAACAATAAGCCCATTATTCATCTCTTCAGATCAGGTGGCTAAGCTTTCTTAACATCCAGGGTTCCTCCCGATTCTAGCGTCACTGCTTCTTGTCATGTCACAAAATATCCTCCATAAATCCCGATACTGAAGATTGTTTGCCATTTTTATTCATCCACTTCGCTAGTTCTCGCCCGTTTCGACTTTCGGCTCTCGCATTACAAAGGCTTGGAAAGTATATCCAGCAGAATGCAGAAAAATAACAGGCAGGTCACTGTTAGTGTTACATCTAACAGCATATATGTCAATGTACCAAAGGGACATGAGTTGAGAAGAAATACATAACATATGCTGATGCAAAATGCACTTTGCAAGTTCTGAAGAGAGAAATGAAAAGAGCGTGTGCGACACCAACTTCTAAATGACATGCATGTCGCTTGTACCATCCATGTTATGAATCTGTGTGATAGTTTTAGAAAGGGGAATTTCTTCTCATTCCAGCTTTTAATTCTTAATCAATTTCTTGTTCTCATTCAGTTCTATAGAAAGCGTAATTTTGAAGGGCAAAATTCTGATCTTTATTACTGTATCCCCCAAAGAAATAACCATAACATTTCAGAAATTGCTGATGACACTATGCCTGTTACACATTCCCTAACTAAAAAGTTTTAGCTGACAATTGTTCCATTAAGGGACGGATAACAAATGATACTTCAATGTATCTTGCTTTGAATTTCGCATCAATTTTAGTCAAAACAGGATACGGTACGCCCCACACTTATGAAGCTGTTACAACAGTCAAATAATTCGGAGGTATCGTTGGTACCAACCAGTCTCCAACCAACTCATACAATGCACTACCACTGTGAAATCAACACTGATGGTAGGAAAATCACTCTCACCAGATCTCCGGAGTGTCATCATCCACTTAGCGATATTGACTTGATAGGGTACTCTGACATAAAATCACTGGCTTCATGGATCACATCCACCCATCACAGCTCAGTAATTACACGAGAAAGCTTGAGACACCAGAAGTAAACTTCGTTAGCTTCATGGCTTACATAGACGTTAATGTTGATCTATTAACCTGAGCATTCATGTCAGGTAGATTACTTCGTCAAGAGCAATCAGTGTTTGGCAAGTGTACCAATTCCTGCCTTGGGTTGTGAGCTAATACTGAAGCGTTGGAAAACCTCCAGTCAACTGAAAAACCCAGATGAATCTTTCATGTGACAAGGAGTCTTATATGGCATCAGAGGTATTCTGACCACCAACGAAACAAAAAGGCATAAAGTCTCCAAACTCCATCAGCAACCACTTCATCAGTCAACTAACTATTGATTAAATTGAACCTAAAGGCCTGTCTACACGATCATACATTTGTTCAAAACATCATCATACATTTGTATGATGATGTTCATGAACAGATATTTGATTTTGTAGGCTGTTTTCCCAACAAACTTGAACAGCAACCAACATGTATGATGATGTTCAAATTTGTGTGATGATGTTCAGAACAAAATGTATGATCGTGTGGACTGTTTTCCCAACAAACCTGAACATGTATGATGATGTTCAAATTTTTAGCTGCATGTTTCATCTTGCCAATGCAAAACATCNAATTACACTATCATAGAGTCACAGTGAGACGAGTGACCTTTAAAATGTTCAGAATCTGATCCTTTCAGCATGAAAGCAATATAAGACAAGCAATAAACCTTTGCTTTGTCAACAGGATCATCAGAGGTAATGAGCAATGTGATCCATAGACTGTGGTATTACGGCATTTGGGCAAGATGACAATGGAGATGAGACAAACATCCTTCACAGCAGACAGAAAATTTTCACCTGGTAGAACATATACTGAGCATGTACAAAGCTGATTTTTACGAAAAAAGTCACAAATTGCCATGGTAACATGGTATAGTCAAGAAATCATGATGAAATAAATCTGTAATCAGTTTTGAAGACCGATTTTCTTCTTTACCATCCTTTGTGATATTTGGATGCTGTTACCATGCCAACACACTCTTTATAGCGATAACAAAATGACCGATACAAAGAAGATTCGAAAAGATTTGATCGTCGCAGAATGAATGAAGTCATGAGAGTGCATTTTTGAGGAAGCAACCTTATACACTAACAGGTGAGGAAGGAAGAGTCATACAGTACAAGTACTGTAGGCCTACATAGTAATGACTGCCACCAAGGGAGGCAGCAGAGGGCTGAAACATTTTAGCCAAGATACCACTACCGCACAAACTCAATCATCTATCAATGGCTTTGAAAACTCGGTTACACAACAATTATCCAGCAATCTCGTCAATTGTTTTGCAAAACTGCCACCTGGTGTCCTTTCATGAAACTTGAATCTGTTTTTCATCCAATCAATAATCATTCCATTGATTTTCAATAATGCCTGGCGGCTTAGAGAACTCATAATCATTCATTTCTTGGTTTCACCTCATTGATGTATTTCCAAAACCTCACATTTGAGATGGTGAAAGTTCAACTTTTGTTCCGTCAAGCTAGAGCTCATTCCGCATGCTGATCAAGGGTACCTGATCCAAACAAGATAATCAGGCAAGTCAGTGTCAAGGAACTAAGGATAGGACTGCAGACGATGTTCCCCCATCAATCTCAATAAATCCCCACGCTGTCTTGAAGTACAGCAGAAATATAACCTTTTCCTGCAGAAGGCACATCATCCGTCTGCATACTAAATTGTACTTTTATGTTATTTCTGACGGTAGGTGGTGGAGACTGCATGTTTTGGAAGGGTGTGAGGATGGTAAACATGGGTGAGTGACTAAACTGAGACTGGCCAAAAGGAGAAGGCCCTGAAGTTCACTAACTTTGGCATTATACTTTTATTCCGACTGACTCCCTAGGCCTACTTCATTACTCCCTAAGATTTAGATTCAAGATGCCTTGAAACAACCCAACCCATCCATCAGATGCAAGGAAAAAGAGCAAAGACACAAGACTTGTAGTCACAAAGTACACGTGATGCGATGCAACCAGAATTGATACTCAGCTGTGAGCCGTCATTTTGCGAAATGAATGCTTTAAATCATGAAGTGTGGCAAAGTGCTACTGAAAGAATGGTGGTCCCCGATGGCCAATTCAACCAATCAAATTTCACCATCTCTAGAATCTATTTTTAATAATTGAGAGTTACAGGACCAGTAATGGTATTCAATTCAATTACAGAAATGGGTTGCCGTACTCTCTCGCCATTGGCATGCATGTTCTCTGAATGTCAGCTCAGCTCCCTGGGAATGCCTGAGAGTCTTGAAGGCACTCAGAACAAGCTTTAGGGAGCGACGAACTGGTGTAGTCTTGTTAAAAGTTGGACCTCTTTACCAACGAGCCCATCCTGAGGGCAAATGCTGATCAATAGAAGTATTAAGCAGCCAGATGTAACGTACAAGGAGGCTGATGAGTGCTTTGACTTGAAATTAAAACAATAATTGACTTGGAAATCAAGATGAAACCAATTATCTGATTGTTACCATCAGATTAGGGTGAAATTGTTCGCGGTAAAATGTAAATGAAATCAGGGGTAAAATTTCTTAATATCCTTTCACTGATTGAAATGCCAGTGCCGTTACGTTGAACATGAAATCTAATTGGGAACAAATGGAATTGATTGAAGAGACAAAAGCAGGAATGGTTCGTAGATCATGTTTACAAGAGTTCTCGAATGCAGAGAATTACAAAGAATCAATAAGACAAATACCCAACACAACTGCCCAGCATGGATCCACAATTCTATTGCTGATCAAAGGACATTTAAGTAATTTGGAATGGTAATTGACAGACAAATCTAAACAATTGTTCCTCTAAATGTTGCTAATCTTGAAAGTTTTGAAAACAACGAGTCCATGCAGCTTCCATATTGTCACTTTGGCCTTTAAGGGTTTTAAAATGTTCTGTCAACTCATCCACAGGCGCGGATCCAGAGGGGAGCCCTGGGAGCGTGCCTCCCTTGGCCAGCAAATCTGTGAAATCAAACACGAAGTTTTGGAATTTGGCACAAATTTCAATGTCCCCTCTTTTCCCAATCCTGGATCCCAACCGGCCCTGCACATCCTCCTCATAGACTGTATGAGACAAAAGAGTGGAAAAGATACGATACTGCTGAGCAAACTTGATACACACAGTTTTGACAACAGATAGTCTTAGTTGCAGAGAGATTTGTTATACAATAGGATAAGAGAAATAATCAATCAGAAGAAAGAAGCAACAGTAATAGACATGTAACGTGAGTCTGAAGTGAGAAAGAGATAGAGCAGATGAGACATGATCTAAAATTGTCGACTCACCAGTTCTGTGTCCCAAGTATCAGGTTGAAAATCCTTTGAAACAGAACAGTTACACAATTTCTAATTCCAGTTTGCTTCCCCAGCAACAATACTTGATCTTACGCTGCATTGATGTCTTGACTTTATATGTGTACTCATGATGCAAGAGTATTGGTCACAGAGCACGCTCACTCTCACTCTCACCGTTAGCTTTCGGTGAGCTATAGCATGGCATGTGAAGATTACGATAACTGCATGTGACACTTATACAACTCCAAACCCTGCATTAGCCGTATTTATAGCCGCAGTTCCCAAGTAATCATCTCGTACGCACCTCTATTGTACCAGGCACGGTGAAATCACTGTCGCAGTGGCTTGCAACGAACTATTATCTCAGATCACAAACAAATTAATTATCAGTACACTCACTCTGATCAGTTCATCAACAGAATCTGTACTAACCACATAATGAAGACACAGACGTTATTAAATACAATGTGGGATCTGTTTGGTGTGCGTGCGATATAAAACACATGGAACACCAGCTGATTATTATGATCACAAGGCAAATCAATACACGAATTGAGATTGGAAAAGTGTCCCCACTAGTACCACTTCATGATCACTGAATACAACACAGTTCTCTCATTTGAAATTGAGTTGTCACATGAGTCTGCAGCACCATCCCCTGAGGCGGTGAAGTTTTTCCAAGTGCAATAACATTGGCAGTACAAAGCCATGTTTTTGGAAGGGAAGGAGCGTTTATTGAAAATGAATTGAGGAACAGGGGATTTCTGCCTACAGATGATAAATATTCTACGTGAACTGGATCCAAATGGATGAGCAACATACATGTACATGTATGTGAGGACAAGAGGAATAGCAAGATTATTGCAACACTTGTCTAAATAGAATTCATAAGTATCAATCCATCTGTGTACAATACTGAATGTGCAGTATTGTTATAAATGCCTCATCCATATGACAATATAACCCAAGTAAAATGTAAACATGTTTTCATTTATCCAAAATTAACTCTTTCAGGATCAACTGCAGAATTTTACACCCACATAAATGTAGGGAATCGGAAGACCAGAAATATTTTATCATTTCCAGCATCTCATCACTCGTCCCCAGTGTTCAGTTGGCCATAGGTATAGACCCAATACACACTGGCATGACTGGTGCCAAAACTAAAGGATCATCAATAGATGGCGCTGTTTGACAAGGGATCCAATCATAAGCCATCATGACAGGTTTAACCGATACTTTGAGGATCGCATCAACTGGAACAGTTTCAGAGCACAGGTAATGTAGCGGGTAGCGATTTGAAACTGCGGGAGGAGATTATACATGTATGCTCTAAAGAAGCTATTTGTGACCCTCCACTACAAAACCAGTGTAAAGTCGCATGGAAAATGAGCCTGAACGTATCGACATGACACCAGGAGATGAAGACAGAAATAGAATTGCTGACTTCACAACAGACATGCAGACAACACTGAAATTGACATATACATTCGTCCAAATTTGAACCTCAGAGTGTCTGATGACTGGTTTTGTGTGGTGGAGGGTAACATATTTGTCAGTTTCAGTGTTGTCTGTCTATTGTGAAATCTGAGTGATCCTGTTTCTATCTTTATCTCCTGGTGTCATGTCAATACGTTTAGGCTCATTTTCCATGCGACTTTACACTGGTTTTGTGGCGGGGGGTCAGATTTTCAAATGGGGATCAACAACAGAAGCACATAGCAGAACCAGATTGCTAGTCCATTCTGTAAGATAGGCCTACTTGACTGATTGTAACATTGGATCAGTCCTCTACATCCAGTTACCACTGACTTTTACTACCGGGAAATATTTTTGTGACCTCCAGCAACAACTGGAAAGTTAGAGGCTTATTTTTAATAGCTGCCTTCATCACCATGCAAATTTACAACACCAGGTTGCCTCTGGCTTTCAACTGAGCTCATTGATCATATAAATGTATAGTATGACCGCCCACGTGCCAAGGTTCACACACTCCAACCTTTAGCAAGGCATTGCACCTTCCATTTCTGGTAACCTTCAATACATGCTGCTCTGAGGAGATGCCATGAAAAGGACAGACTCTTTATAAATGTTAAAATCTCAGTAGCCTACCAGTACCCGGTACTCTGAAAAGTGCCTTTTGTCTACTGACTAAAAGGAATAGAGCTCTGTTACTGTCCTGAGGAAATTTTCTCTGGACATTTCCAGCAGAATTGGTAAGCAGTCAAACAGACAGAAAGCAACCAGAGAAACAAGCCGCAATGTACCCTTGAAAAGAAATCATGAGAAGATGTTGCAGCTTCCTGTGTGTGAACTATCTCCGTAGATCATAGAATATGACATGGTAAGATTTAGAAATCATAGGTTTGCTTCAGTATTGCCTATCGACAGTACCGGGATTCGAAGGCACACCTCCACATAAGGTAAGATTTAATACAGACATGGCATGTGACCAGAACAACAAGGTGAATGGTACATGTATGATGAAGGAAGTCTTGGAAATGCTTCTTCAGTTTGTACTTCCACTTAACTCATCTGCCCCAGGTCTGAGCTGACAATCTCTTCTTTTGAGGTTTTCTATAAGTCTTTGACATGAATTCAAATATTTTTCAATCAACAGCATAGGATGTCACATGTGAATGTTTTGACAGAAGATACGATGTCTGCTGGACTCAGGGGGTAGATGAGTTAAAACATACAAAAGCAGAAATGAGGTAGACATTTTCTAATTAATTCATTGTTAGTACATGTAGGCCTACTCATTTTCAGAAGAAGTTTTTCTTTGTGATCATTAACTTCATGACGTGTTTATCTACCACCAACCTTACCGATGATGAATTTGTACTTTCATCATGATTGAAGGACTCATTACCAGAAAATCATTGTCATGAAAAAGATGTGAAATAATTAAACTATGTGATCTGAAGTCATGCAAGCTCCTTGCATGACATTTCAAACTGCCTTGAAAGTGTTTGGAACTGCCAGTAAGTAGCTCATCAAGGCAACACAAGTGACACATCAGAAATTCACTGGTGCTCAAGTGCACCATGCAGCAGCCCGCTGATCTTCTCTCCAGGTAATTTTTAAGATGTATCTACCGTTCAGTTCATCAGTCAAATGGCACTTACAAGTTACAAGTTAAAAGTTTCATGCTACAGGCTGCTCTGCCAGCATACCTAAAATCCACAGCGCCAATATCTGCACCTAGGTAACATGACAAAACAATTTTTCTACTTCCAGAGAAGCAACATAATGGATCAGAGACACTACAAAGTGTCTGCTGGCAGCTCAACTAGACTTTCCATCCTTGAGATAGCCACAGCAAAGAAATCACCACCAGCAGATAAAAGATGTCTCGTAATCTCCCAGTGGTTGTCAAGGAGATGTGCAAAGCATCATGGGAACTTTGTGAACAACAAACCTATTTGATAACAAAGGAGTGAAGAAGGCATCAGTACCAGGGAGTAAATCTCTGAACATGGTGAAAAAAAATCACCATTAAACTACATACATTACATAAGGGGGTAAACAACATACACGGGAACACCTGTCCTTGGGATTAGCATATTTTGTGAACTTTATTTGGAACATAAATTGCAAACTATCTATATGGGGGGGGGGGGGATGTTTACAATTTTCCAACTGCAGCTTTCACTACCAATCCCTATGGCGGCACACATCAGAATCTGTTCTGGGTGTTTGCCAATGGTTCTAAAACTTACCAACAGATGGCAGAACTGTTTCCTGATGAGGTCTTGTCTCAAGATGGACAAAGCACGCAGTAGGCGAAATGAACAGTCCATGGACAATATGCTGAATAGAGAGTGCTAGTACAATTTGACAAATGATGAGATGAAGAGCCCACGAGATGAAGAGCACATGAAATATTTGTGCAGAAATTTGTTGTACACAGGCACGTAATGGCAAGATTTTGAAATTCCACCTCCGTCCCATGACTTGTTAAGTGGGTCAAATCAAAAACTCATTATTTTATGTCATGTATCCTTTAAAGATATACCTATGATAAAAATTTGGAGATGATCCAGCGATTAGTTCAGGAGTTATTGTACTTTTGTGTTTCTGGTTGTGGCCACCTGGTGGCCAAACCAAGAATCTGATCGGACTGAAACTTGTATCGAAGGTCATCTGGCCAAGGGGTGCTTTGTACAAACTTTCCGGTCAATAGCCCCAGCAGTTACAGAACATGCCTGCTAATGGACGGAGGACGGACTACACTGCAAAGAGAGGCTCACCAGGTGCGTGGATGGATAAATTGGTGTGGCCTAACTCTAAGGAGAGCATACTGGTTCCGAGTACACAGTGAAAGTAATTGCACAATAAAAACTGCACAACATGCAACCCTAGATCGACACCCCCGCCTGACATGAGTTTTTCTGATCTTAAATGTAATCAGGATTAATGTAACTGTATGTTGACACTACACAGACTGTTTCTTTGTCATCTTCCATGGTGATAATGCAAGTGTATTTTGATATCATGGTTGTATGCGAGGACATTTCAGTTATTCATAACACTTTATGATACGTTACATGTAGTTAAAATCCTGCACAACACTGAAGCAATATTAACCCTCAACTTCTCAAGCACAAAACCACTGTCGGAAGCTATCATTCTTTCCAACCAAACAGGTCCTTGATTGTTCATGAGGAAGTGATTTTTATCCCATGTTCCAAGCCTTTGTTTGTATCTGCCTTCCCTGAGTACCCAAACTACCCCCCTATTCGTTTCAATTACTAGTACCTGAGCGTGCAACAGAACAAACAGTCCTTCCACAAATGACTCCAATACATCAGGATGATTGATAGAGTGCTCAGAATCAGCAAATGCCAATCATGACCATCTGTATTCATTTGATCAGAATAATTGTCTCTCAACAGTAAACATCATGATTCATACTTTGTTACTTAGCCGAAGGCATTGAGTAGACCTCCAACAAAATAATGTAAGGTCAAAACGACCAAGTAAGTTCCATACTCCCAAGACCCTTTTTGTATGGTTTTCGTGGGGAAATAGGATTAAAGGGTAGTGATCCGAATGGTTTCAGAAGCAAGGTGATCCAGGGGGTAGACCCAGTGGACTAATATTGCCAGTGGAAATAGTTCATCTTTTGCTTTAAAGGCTCACACTTGAATTTTTTACATTGCGATTACCAACAACAGACAATACACATAAAATCTTGCATAACATGAACACATAATATTAACCAACCCAAAAACACTAAATTTTATACAACAACAACAACAACAACAGCAAGAGTTACCGAGGATAGACAACACTGAGAGCAATTGTCTCATGAGATTACCTGGAGAATCAGGCTCCATCTTCAAATCGCATTAATGATACTTGGTACTAGGATTTTAAGAAGAAAGTACCAGTATTGATGACAAACCTGCAAAGGAGATAGAGTTCAATCAACCATAGCACAAACCACAAATTCCATGATTCAAAATCTGAGATGTTGCAGGATGTCCACCAACATTCATCCACAATATACTGTGGCCAGCCCCACCACAACCAACAGACTAAAATTTTTGGTGCATTAGTGTGCCCAGTTTTATAGAAGCCTGTCATATTCTTTCTGTACTACTTTTTCATGGATTCAAACGCCTTGCCACAATCCAGCATGATAAAATATATTTTTTGCAACTAATCCTTTTTTCCTACTGCTGTCATCCAAATGCAAGAATTAGTTGCAAAAAGCATATCTTCTCTCAGGTACAGAAATAGTTTCTCATTTACCATGCACTTTTGCTTTTACAAGATTTCCAGATGCCTGTCTTTGTCATCATTCTTGAACTTTTATCCTGGGACAGGGCTTTGCCATGCCCTAAATGGGGGTGCCACTGTGCCCTTTTTAACCCCCCAGGGTGCCGTGCCCCTAAAACGTTTTTAAGAGGTCCCAGTGCCCTGCATATCCTTTGTCATGATCCCTTTTGGTGATAGCACCTTAACTGGATTTAAAACTTGCAGTTGAGTTAAGACCCCTTTTTTGACTGACAGTGACAAGCTTCTCAAATTCTGTTTGTAGAAACTTTGCAAATGAACATGGATTCTGGATACCTAAAATCACTTATGTAAATGGCATCAGAACTTGATGACTGGTGCCTGCCATTTCAATCAGTGCATTCACTAACAGCAGTTCTTATCAAAGGATTGTCATGTAGGTGTACCTAATTAGACAGAACATCCATACACTCTCAAGAGAACATTATTAAATCTACCCAGGCACATGAGAGGATTCAACTTTAGAGACATCCTACTTCATTTATCAACGCTGTGATGGAGTATAGCAATGCATCGTATAAAGAAAAGAACAGAAAGTGCATATTTTTGTGGGAAGCATTTTCACATAAATTCTGTGGTACTGTAGGCCTATAGGCTATCCACAAAACTTTGAGAAACCAGGCGGTTGTTTCATACAATTGCTTCTTCTATGAAACACTGCCTCGTATAGTAGTCAGTCATGTCAGTAATGCTGAAAGCACTGCAATCTATTGACTGGAGTGCGAGTATGAGCTACTGAAAACAGAAATGGCATCTGGCGGGAAAAGACAAGAACTGAACATAGGTCGATTGGAATATCTTGAGGCTGCTCAGCACTTGGAGAACAAGGCACGCAGTTCCAAAAGTTTGACACAAATGTTCACAGCTTTAAAAGTCCTCAAATACATTTATGCTCGTCTGGCCTAGAACTGGTCTAAACAATGAAATCTGAAATACGAACCTCGAAGAAGCCAGCGTCCGATATGGCCGACCCGGGGGCCGACCAAAGGAGGAATTAGCATTTGACAAGTAATTCCTCCAAGGACCTCGCAATTGCTTCAGGAATGCACATCCTGTCGTCTGCGCGATGGGATGATCACCATACTAAGCCGGTCCCATCAAGTCTTTGCGCGCGCGGGAAATGCCATAAAAACTGGAACAAGATTTTGTTCCAATCGTCTTCGACTCGGAAGGTTTCGGCAACCTTCGGGCAGCCAACGAAAGCACCTCGTCCGTATATAGCGGATTATCCACCATGATGGTGATCAAGTCAGAAGTGATGCGGGTGTAGCTTTGCGCAGACTGGAAATAGTTCACATATAATTTTTTATTTAACTGATGTTTGTTTGCACAAAATGAGTTATTTCGTAATCAGTATCAATATAAAAACGTTTGAGTGGTTAACTGCGCATTTTGCAACGATTTTTATTGAAAAATTCGTATGCATTAGGTGACTATTTCTCCCTCCCCACCTCGATCATGGCCGCCACATAGCTTCACCACTTGAGAAGTTCAACGTGCTGTTACAGCGTGACTAAACCTTCATCAGGTAAGGCAACATGCTTCAAGTCATTTTTATATTTTAGGAACACTCATAATGCCTATGGTGACTTAGATCATTCAAATAGATAGATTTGAACAGTCTTGTCGAGCCACGTTTGAACTGATCTTCATCAAAGTAGTTCCCGGAGCAATATGGCGCTGTCCGATATACGTCAGAGTTACGATGTTGGCACGAATCGTTCTCTGACGTTCAGATTGGAATTTTGTTCCTGAGCGCTGAAACGCTGGCGCACAGGAACGCATAAGCCCCGTCGCCGCTTCTTGTAACAAGATTTTCTTGTTCCGTATAGCGTCAGCTCCCGGCGCTATTTTCTTGGATGAAGTGGAGTCGCCGGCGCTCTGGGACAAAATCACCCGTCGCCGCTCAGGAACAAAATCCTGATTCATTTCTTAAAAGGGCCTCTAGAGGCAGCGCTTTTAGCGGATACTGATATGATACTAACACAGAATTTGTGACATGATAGATAGATAGATAGATAGATAGATAGATAGATAGATAGATAGATAGATAGATAGATAGATAGATATGTGCTTTATTTGACCAAATCAAGTAAATAACATAAAAGGTAATTGTGCAAACATAATGGAGACGAGAGACACAGGGTAATTACATACAAATTAATTGTACACAAAATAAAAATGCATAGGTCAGGAGACCTGCGCAAAAAGACCGCTGGTGCGCAGGCCACATGAGGATACAACTTGGGCATAATTTTTGAAGTACAATTTCATCATTTTCAACATTTGATTCATAATTCACGAGTTCATGGTTGCTGGCGTCACCTGTTGCATAGTAAAAGTACTGGTAGCCTAATATTGAGCTGCCTCTAGAGGCCCTTTAATTCGAGTCCCACTTGACCCGGTCTGAATATCATTATCACTCGGAATTGCCGATCTGTCGCGAATGATTCCGAGCAAAATGGGGATTATTGTGAATGCTTTCGTCTGGGCACACATCGTCTTTATCGTCGTAATCGTGACCTCCGAATAGAAACGATGATTTCAACCAATGGGAACGTTTGTTTTTGTTTACATCTTGCACGTGGGCGTAAGAAATGCGATGGACATTGGATTTCAAAGGTTATGCTGCAACCAGCGTCATTTGGGCGATTTTCAGAATGAATCCGCCATATGGATGGGAGACAGCGTCTTCAACAGAATGAACATTTTCAGTTACCCTCTTTTACTTCAGCAGGAGGGCCTTTGTTTATTGACGAAGACAGTCTGGTTGATGGTAAAATGGGAGCCACCACTGTCTATCTTGGCCACGCTACTTGCTAAACCTTATAGCTAATGTGTGGATCTTTTTGCCGTCATAATAAAATTGACAGCATCTTTGGTTTGGCACAAAGCCCCATTGGAATCGCTCCAGTGATACTGTAGCGTAACTGGCACTGTAAATAAATGCTCTGCTAAAGTCGTTCCATATACCAAAATGAACTTCAGGTTTCCATTTTATACCACGCCGACCTCTTGACCCCCTCTGCATATCATTATCACTCGGAATTGCCGATCTGTCCCGAACGATTCCGAGCAAAATAGGAAATATTGTCACTGCCATTGCCTAGAATTGCGTCATCTTTATCCCCTTATGAGGATGCATTACGATAATTTACGCACGGGGCGTACCGGTATTAAACAACGACGAGATTATTCACACGGTCAGTCATCAGTCAGTTGACTAGCGCAGTGCAAAGATGTAGTGGACTGTAACCCAAAGGTCGCTGGTTCGAATCCCGGTAGTCCCCTTTGGTTTTCTTTTTTTCCTTTCTTTTTCTTTTTCTCAGAGAACTATTGTGACTCCTTGAAATTCCTTCATGAAACAATTGGTTAATTAATCTTTTCTTAATGATCACACTGTTAAAATCGGCTACAGAATCGTCCTATCTTGGAGGAAAATTCCTCCAAGGTCCTATCAACATGGGCAAGGGCACACCCTATTCGGACTCATCCCCATATACTGACCCACAACCCCAGGGGAGTTAGTTATGCGACTGGTAAAAAATATTGAACTTAGGCCTACATCACAAATTTATGGCAATGCAATCTGTCAATTTTAGGGTTACATACATCACAATCCACTGCAGGTTTGTAATCTACGTATTACCTACAGGCCTAGACTAAAGCCTACAAAAGATCTGAAGGTGCAACAGAAAGCAAAGAAACGACCGCCGTTGTCTTATTTATTGTTTACTCAGTTCGCGTAAAATGTTTATGGCATGTTCAGGGTTGATATGTATGTAATACATGGTCCAGGAACCGTCCTGGGAACAGGCGAACATAGTCTATTTATAGTTCAACGTAGGCCTACTTAGCATTGCTTAGCCTACATAGGCCTAATGCAGACTACGGTCTGAGTCGAAAGGGATCACATGTATTCTTTAGATAGGTCTTAAACATTTTATGATATACATGTATCATGAATTTTTCTGACATAGGCCTATCTGTATATTTTATGACACACTTTATTTTCATGACATAGCTTTATTTTTATGACATGTCGTTATTTCCGTTATTTCTATAACATATCGAGTCAGAGAAGTGATCCCGGGAAGTGATCGTTCTTGCGAATTCTTTTTGCCAGGATTGACTCTCTGATTCACCTGTAGACTTAGTAATGTAAACTAATGATTTTATAGGTTATCTTACATTCGTTTTTTTCTGCCTTTTAAAAATATCTGTGTTTTTACTACTCCAGGTATTACGATGGTGTAGGCTACGAAACTATTTCCGCGCGTGACGACAGCGGAATTAAAAATGATGATGCACATTTATCAATTTTAGATGAAGAAATTTCCTCCCCATCATCAGCATCAAAAGCAAGGTTCAGCAATACTAATGCATGCTTAGTCGACTTGTCAGACATAGTGTACATGAGAGTTCAAGGTGTAAAACTCATAAAATAGATAAAAAGCTGGACGTTTTTTCTCCACGAGAGTCGGCTATTTCCAGTGTAAAGCATTAGTCAGGTAAAGCGCTGGGCTTAATTCCTTCACCTGACTGGTGTTGTGTGGGAAATGAATAAAGAATAGATCTACAAAATTCCCACCAATTCATGCAAATATCACGCTCAAGAGGATATACTCACTTTCCTGTTTGAGTTTTGTTGGCGAGGGCGACGGAGGTGGAGTGTCCTCATCCGCCTCCAACTGGGCGGCTTCCTCTCGATGGAGACATGGGACATCTTGCGTATCCATCTTGTATCCGTGTTGCTGTTTCTACAGGAATGATGGTTACTGCCAGGTAATGTTACCAACAACTCCTGGTGCAACTCCGCACGGTGGCTTGGCTAATTGGCAGACGTACTATATATTTTGTAAATTAAAGTCGTACGTTCAGGAAAAGAGAAACTAGCTAGCGAGTGGGTATATCATTCATCATCACCCAGGTGCACGAACTCCTATACATTGAGAATCACCAACTTCAAACAATGTTTTGTTTTCCGAATCGTAAATCAATTTCTTTTCCACATTAACATCCAACCTTCGCTCTTTTAACAATTTTGAGGNTCACCAACTTCAAACAATGTTTTGTTTTCCGAATCGTAAATCAATTTCTTTTCCACATTAACATCCAACCTTCGCAGCCTCTTTTAACAATTTTGAGGTAGGCCGATACAGCTTCAACCAACCCCGCGCGCAAAGCAGTCACGAGCGCTTGCAACTAATGACTGTCACAGCGCCGTCAATTCCCATATTGACGAATTTCATTTCCTAATGTCCGCACCTACACTGGATTATTCAATAATATTGCATGCTGATTTCAACAGACCAAACAACGGTCTTTGGCGTTCGCATCAGGTGAGTAGCCTACATATTTTTAAACAGTGGGCATACTGAGTTAAATTAGTTTGAGCCAATCCAATAATATCAACAAAATATAGCGTTTTATTCAATATCGCACAGAATATCAATTTATTTGTAATGTTCCACCGTTCAATGCATCGGATGAGTCATACATACCAGGGGCGAGGTAATATCTCAACCTTGGCCTTTCATTATTTAAAAGGGTTCTGCGTCGGCATTCATCACCACACTGGCATTAGGCCTACCTACATCGTTTTTACCAAAATGCAGATTCTCAATAGACACCAATCTCTGTGGCCTTGAACCACATAGGCCTATAATCGCTTCTAATGCCTCGCTTCACGAACTGGCCCGGATTTACCTCGCTTGGTACTTCCCGAGGAGGAAAATAGTAAAAAGTTAATTACAAACTTGGAAACTCTTCTGGAATTAGCCTACTAATTTAGCAGAATTTAGCCTATTCCCTTTATGTGAACAGGTTTGACAGAAAGAAATTCCGACGAAAATCTGGGAGCAAAAGATCATTTTATTTTTCCATTCTAATCTCTGCCAATTGGTTTCTATATGCTCCTTACTCCGTCATTGAAAAATAGAAACGGACACTTTTTACAGAGGGATACTCTTAACTGTTACACCGCCATTTAGGGGAGTTGGGGATTTGAACCGTATGCAATTACCGAATCATTGAAATCACATTTTCTCTAAGCCGATCACGTGCTGCTGTTGAAAATTCGAATTCGAATCACATGTATACCACCGACAAAAATATCTCGTCGAGGGCATGGCAAATGGATCAGTTGTTGGCATTTCACTTCTCAAGGTGAGTTCAATTTCAAGGGGTTCATCCCAGGTGAACGTCAAAAACATTTTGCAAGGTTGCTTTAATATTACAAGTTCATCCTGCAACGAGATATCGCGGGTGTATCCGTAGTGAAAGCTGCCCGAATGGAATCGCGTGCAAAACATGCTGACGTTGAATGATGGACATCGCATTTGAGGCAACATTTTTTACCGTTCAGGGTCTGTAACATCCACAGGGAGGATTCAAACTCCTCACAGCGCCACCTAGTCTCCATTTTTTCCGACCTACAGTAGTTGAGCCACAGGCGCTTGAGCCATGCATTGCAGGGGTTGGGTACTTCAGAGGCCCAATCACCTAAAACACGGCAATAACAACCATCCCCCTCTCCTCACCCCCGTTGAGGACATAGGGGTTTCTGGAAAACCCCGTAGGGAAAGGTTTTCCAGAAACCCCGGTATGTCCTCAACAGTTCCCTTTCGTATTTTTCAAAGAAACGTTTAGGTTTTGTATATTTGTGCCTCGCGTGCAAAAAAAGATTTTTCTGAATAATTCGTTTTCTAAGAGAATAATGTTCATACGTTCTGTAGTACCACAAAAGTGCACAGTACGAAGAACTTGACAGGCATGACGGGCAGGGTCGGAGAAAAATACTTTCTTGAAGCACCTTGCTTGACACAACTGGACATCCTGAGAACATCTGTTACCTCAACAGGATGAAACTGGACAGAAACATTGACAAACGTTGTATCCACCACGATACATGATAATATTTATGCATCATGGCTTCATATGAAAACTACTTGAGGCCGTTTATTTGATTTGACACTTGACCCGTAATAGACAGTAGCAGACAGGAACTGGTAAGTGCAAAAGTTAACAACACCGAACGACACGGACATGGCACTTACCTAATGGAAGCTGATCAGAGTCTTAATCCCATGAAACTGACTGCAAACCAGTGTTTACCCATAACATGTACCTGAAATTTAAATGTAATTCGCCAAACGAACAAACCAGAATCCCTTAGGCCTAATGTTGCTATGCCAACATCATCATCGATGCAAGTGGATGACAGTAACTATTATACTATTGGCGCTAATCCTTCATTTATCATATGCTGGAGGATAATGAAAAAAAGGCTCAACTCTGGCGCTGACCTTTTGGTTTTAAAACCTATATTGTGGTGAAGGATAAAACTAGCGTTGACAATTGAATCACAAATCTCTGCATTAACACTTCAGGGATGATGGGTTAGTCTAAAACACATGTAATTATTTTCGGCGGTACTGGTACCAATGGCATGCAGTCCGTATAAATATAAGTAAACCATCGACAGCTAGATTAAGATTGTGAAAAAAATGTTTTTTCATCGAGTCGGGGAAATATTTTGAGTTCGGTCACCAACGCGAGTGGGGAACACGCACTCTTCTCTAGCTAGACCCCGGTTCGATGGTTTATCATATTTATACTTGGTTGTTATACCAAATCGCGCAAATGCCGTCATTTTTCCTCCAAGCAGTAAAGTAAATGATTTCGATCAGGGTTTGGTGCTATTGGGTTGTTGGAATCCAAAGCATTAAGCTACATTGATTGTAAACGAGGCAAAAACGGTCCATGACGTCACATATCCAGCAGACGACAGGAATAAGGATTGATTTCTCACATCAAGCCAGCGTTCACACCTATTTTTATATCGAACTCATGCTGTTGATCACCGTAGCTAGGAACGTAGTGTCAAGGTCAGTCCACGGGAAACCATCGATCAGCAGGTAGCATTCCTGTTGTACGACACAGGCTAGCAATATTGTGGACACACGACGTGAGTGACATGTACTGTAGCTAGCTGGACAAATACCGGTACGAAGACTGCTTGTTTGCGAGGTAGGTTCTGCTTAGTTCCCGATTGATAATCACCGACAATCAACGACACTTCTACTCATCCTGTACGACTCACACCCTTGTCCAGATGAGCAAAACTGATCGAATCTTGAGGGCGAGCTCCGTCGGACGAGTGTCCGAAGCATGTCGCTTGTGGTCCACTGAATGCAAACATCTCAGCGCCGACGTGGACGGCCTCGTCCTTCATGTCCTTTCTAGTTTCTGATGCCCGCACGAGACGCTCCGAACCATTCTGGTGAAAGAAGAAAGCTTTTATCCCCCGGGTTTATCCCCACTCCGTCGTCCATAGCGGCCGGACTATTTCTACAGGGGACTGATTTTCCTTTTACATTTTGCGTTCAGTTCAGCTTTTAACACCAGAGCGGAAATGTTTTCTGCTGTTCCGTCGGTTCCCCCGACGAGCGACGACGCCTATTCGTCGTTGCCTGGAGGTCTCCATATTGTGACTCTTTTGCCATGACTGGTCTTTTCTATCTCTTTGTAGCCCATGACGTATCTAAATATGTCTCAAGATATCCGCGAACAGGCCGCCTCTCGCCGTCAACATCGGCGGCACCAGATCCACTCCAAGGATGATGACCTTCTGAACCTGGAGGAACTCGACCTCTCGCCAAGGACAGAGCTGAGTCCTAGAGATAAGGTGCGTCAAAACTGTTGTCAGATGAATTGGACAGAACCGACTGTCAAATACGGCGTTGAATCCGTGGTCCCTAAACATGACGTTTACATCCACCCACACCGGACTCCGGCACCTTTTGCGGTGCAGTTCCCGCCAACGCTATTCCAATGAAGCGCGTCCATACACTGCATACAGACATTTTGCGGCATGCGAATCTCCCGCGCGGATTCTTCTGTGGACGCTTTTTCATTGTCGGAAATTGCGGGCGGGAACCCCACACCGCAGTGACGCACCAGAATCCCGTGGGTGCGAACGGAGTCCCCTGGGCTGTATGAGTCTTCCGTTCGTGTTGAATTCAGCAGACTATCATCCGTATGTAACCCTATTGACCCTTCAGTCATGTCAGTCACGTCTTCATAAGCCTAGTAGTGACAGCGACGTTTCTTGAAAATTTTCGAGCAATAGTACCCCCAGGATAAACTTCTGATACTTCGTCAGAGATTATTTCTCCGTTTTGCGGTTCGATCCATCAAAATCAATTTCAGAAGTTTTCCCAGGACAGGATAGACGATGAATTGAGTCCCCGGCCAAGGACGGGACGGCAGGGAAAGTCCAGTATTTCGGAAAACAGTGATGTCTTCATAGAGAGACTGATCCCAGAAGCGTTTGGTGCCACGTTCACGCCACCTTTCGTTAAATGCAGGGTACGTGTTGATTGGATTAGCATTTACATGGTCCAACATGACTTCGACTGTCCAAGCAAAATCTGGCTCCTCTGTGAGGTATCAAATCAAACGGTTTTTAGGATACTTGCCCAAGAATTGTACTGCAGTGTACAGTTGATAACTTACTGTAAATGGGATTCCTTTCTAGTGCCGTGGAAAGGAAGTAAGAGCCATGATCAACACAACTTCCGTCAGTTGTATTTCAAAATCAGCTGCAGCATCATGTGGGTGGGTATGTCTATCATGGTATGGTATGTTTCTCAGGTGAAATAAGTAATGACCCACTAAGCTTATCAGGGTGCAGGTGATAAGCATCAAAACAAAAGCCAACTTTCTACTTTCCACAATAAAGTCATTCAAAACGATCGTCTCCATGTCCTCTGGGCCAAAGCGAGTAACACAACCAGCTACCGATATACTAACTCAGTACCTGTCTTTCTGATTGCAGCCTTCACAATAAAATGGACTTGAAGCTTAAAAATGTGGAAATTGCATTTGGAGAGGACAAGAAAATAAAACTGGACCTCAAAGTGGAAAATGATTGCTCAGACCTTGTCTTGGGAGTAGACTTCCTTAGAAATAATTTGGTATGAATCATTCCCAAACATATTATTAGAGTATCCTCAGCGCCCTCACTCTCCTCTAGTGTTGGGAGTATTGGGGAAAAAACCGGCACAGAGCCGGGAAACACAGAGGAGAGGAGGACACAAAACGGGAGGGGCGGGTGGGGCGCGAATTTCCAAGAACACCCACTCCAAGAATAAACGGCTGAGCACGGAAAGGTACGGGATCGCCGGACCCAGGCGCCGCCAGTGCACAAAAGACCCCGATTACACTATTCGTCGTGTGAGGGCGCTGAGGATGTTAGAGTATCCTCAGCGCCCTCACTCTCCTCTAGTGTTGGGAGTATTGGGGAAAAAACCGGCACAGAGCTGGAGTTCTAGAGGGGGAAACAATACATTTTTCATTACCACCACCACAATTTCTCCCCATTTCCTCCCATTAACCCCCATTACTCCCATTACTCCCCAAAACTCGCTCAAAACTTAATGCATGCCACCATAAAGGAATCAACCATAAAGGTTCAACTGGCAAATTTAGCATTTTATAAATGTGGACAATATCCCTTTAAAACCCAACAGATTTGCATTCTACGTTTCCATGTGATAGGCAAGACCCTTCTGCACATTCACTGCAAATTTTGTTGAATTCCGACTAGTTGGTCTTATGATACAAAAGGTCTGAATTAATGAGAACCCCACGAACGATGTGTGTTCAGGGTCATCGGTGTACATTTGAATAGGCTTACCTACATTTGTACATGGAACACTAATTGTGCTGAAAATAGCTCAGTTATCGTCAGAAATGGAATTCAAAGCATCATGTTGGCAGGTTCATGTATATGTATGAAGTCCAAACCTGAACAATTTGTTTACCAGATTTATCCAAAGCAGAATGACAGGAACGAACTCAACCTGGCCTTATCCACATATCTTGAATAGAATCTGATGGACTGACCAACCATTCCATGACTTGAAACCATCAACTCTGTGATTTTCATAAGCCCCATGGTGGTGAGTCACTTGTTGGATCATTCACATCCATGTCTGCCTGAAAAATATGAACCACAAGAATTTCAGCATCACCATCAAGTTTCCCATTTTCAATTAATCGACTGATTGATCGATCCAATCAATCAATCAATCCTTTATTATCCAAAACTAATCATTGATGAATTGCCCATTCTGAGCCAACTTCCATGGATAGGTGCCTTTAATGCTATCTGACTGACTGGGTCTCCGCATGAAGGTCTCAACCACCCAGCAACACAAAAAGATTTACAAAAGATATTTACATCATCAGGTGAGTCCCTGTCATCAATCATGTCGGCGTCAAGTTCTTCATCATCATTCGTGTCACTCTCATCATCATCATCAGCCTCGTCATCCTCTTCTTCATCATCATCTTCATCATATTGCTGAAATATTAGGCATTCTAGTTTTTAACCTTTCCTTCACCAATCCAAAGCTAATTGAAGGACATGTCAAAATTCCTTGTCAGTGTGTGCCTTCCAAGATTACTAGTATCACATCAGCATTATGGCAGCATTTTCTTAGCTTTCATTATGCACGTGAAAAAGTGAAATATTGAGTGGGATATTAGAAATAGGCTAAATAGGATTAGGCGAAATAGGAATTACCCAGGCAAAATGGGTAGTGAAATAGGTTGTAGTAGGGGAAATGGGTAAAAATAGGCAAGTTGGAATTTGGCGATATGGGTGGAGGTAAAATGGCCACATAGGTGAAATGGGTTTAGCAAGGGAAAAAAGAAGTAGGCGAGATGGACCATAACCAGGAGCTCGGCAGCTTTAACTTACCTCTGCTGCAGTTTTTCCGATGGGAATGATGTCATTATCTTTTTCTGCGATACCAGCCAACTGAAGATAAAGGAAAAGTATATACATATGTAGTATTTTGGGGCCACTCCGCTGTTGCATGCATCCAGGTGAAAAACTCTCATGGTCTAGTGGACGGCTGGCTGAGGCAAATATTAAGAACACCACTTTACAAATTCCCTGACAATTTGGTGACACTCCTGGACCTGGTATGGGAATTCCATTGGTATTAATTTATCAGCAGGCAACAGCATACTGCCTAGCGGTAGAGTTTATTTATGGGAGAAGTCAGTGACACTGACAGTCTGACAGCTGAGTGACATAGGCCTAGGCCTAAAAAAAGTTTTTGGAACGTGGCACAGTGGCCAGCACGGGGCCTACCTATCCTAGGGCCTATTATAATTATTAGGCCTGCCCTACACCTTAGGAGGAAAGCAAGGGACGACCGCACAGGTGGACGTCCAGTGCACAAAAGACCCCGATTACACTATTCGTCGTGTGAGGGCGCTGAGGATGTACATGTAGTCCCTTATAGATTGTAGCACAGTACGAAGGGGAATACTTTAGAATGATTCTCAATCTCACGAATCTAGGGATAATAGATCACACTTTATGTTTAGGCTAAGGTATTAATTAGCACATTATCTCTTTCAGTGCCAGCTGGATTTTGCCAAATCCATCCTCCTGATAGACGGGAACATAAGAATACCATTTCTTACTGGGCGTGACATTCCTCTCAAGGATCGCTCAACCTCATCTCCTGCCTCATCTCAATGAGATGCAGTCAGTATTCTTATCAGCTACCGGTAATAGAAAGTTAATTCTTTTGGCACAAAGAAGTTATCAATAATTTCATGTTGAGCACAGAAAAGGAGAAGGAAATTGTGAGGAAATGCAGTAAATTCAGTTGCCAAATCGCCATTTCCATCAATGAAGTGCAAGGTCCTAGTCCCAGCAGGAAAGAGACTACAGAGAATGGCATGAACTCTTTTTGTCATCCTCCCAGTTCTGCAGGAAAAATTGACAAGAAAACAAACAAGATTTAAATGAAACATGAAAAATGTACATGTATTTACATATTGTCACATGCATTTACATGACAGACTGTCCGATTAGGATAACCTTGGCATGATTTCTGTGGACATCACTTGATGGCTTAAGAAAGAATAAATTACATGTATGAAGTCCAAACCTGAACAATTTGTTTACCAGATTTATCCAATGCAGAATGACAGGAACGAACACAACCTGGCCTTATCCACATATCTTGAATAGAATCTGATGGACTGACCAACCATTCCATGACTTGAAACCATCAAATCTGTGATTTTCATAAGCCCCATGGTGGTGAGTCACTTGTTGGATCATTCACATCCATGTCTGCCTGAAAAATATGAACCACAAGAATTTCAGCATCACCATCAAGTTTCCCATTTTCAGTTAATCGACTGATCGATCGATCCAATCAATCAATCAATCAATCCTTTATTATCCAAAACTAATCATTATTTATTAAACCCTTTATTTATTAAACCCTTTTCTTTCAGCTAAATCAGTTTCTCCTTAATTACATCCACTCCCTTTATTAGGTCCAGCAACCATCCGTGGGGCTTGGACACTTTTCTTTCCTTAATTACATCCACTCTCTTAATTAGGTCCAGCAACCATTTGTGGTGCTTGGACACTATTCTTTCCTTAATTGCTCACTCATCCTGTCTACACAGGTGTTAGTTCTACATTTGGGTTTCAGCTCAGTCTTTTCTAGAGTTTCAGATGTAAAGTTCCACTTGAAAAAGACCCCGGTTGGGGTCGAAAATTTGTGAATTCTGGAGATTGACTTCTTGCTTATTATCATTTTGTGTGTCAATTTTGTGCTTTTCTGTATCTTGGCAAAACTAATCATTGATGAATTGCCCATTCTGAGCCAACTTCCATGGATAGGTGCCTTTTAATAGTCATGCTATCTGACTGACTGGGTCTCCACATGAAGGTGTCAACCACCCAGCAACACAAAAAGATTTACAAAAGATATTTACATCATCAGGTGAGTCCCTGTCATCAATCATGTCGGCGTCAAGTTCTTCATCATCATTCGTGTCACTCTCATCATCATCATCAGCCTCGTCATCCTCTTCTTCATCATCATCTTCATCATATTGCTGAAATATTAGGCATTCTAGTTTTTAACCTTTTACCAATCCAAAGCTAATTGAAGGACATGTCAAAATTCCTTGTCAGTGTGTGCCTTCCAAGATTACTAGTATCACATCAGCATTATGGCAGCATTTTCTTAGCTTTCATTATGCACGTGAAAAAGTGAAATATTGAGTGGGAAATTAGAAATAGGCTAAATAGGATTAGGCGAAATAGGAATTACCTAGGCAAAAAGGGTAGTGAAATAGGTTGTAGTAGGGGAAATGGGTAAAAATAGCCAAGTTGGAATTTGGCGATATGGGTGGAGGTAAAATGGCCACATAGGTGAAATGGGTTTAGCAAGGGAAAATAGGAGTAGGCGAGATGGGCCATAACCAGGAGCTCGGCAGCTTTAACTTACCTCTGCTGCAGTTTTTCCGATGGGAATGATGTCATTATCTTTTTCTGCGATACCAGCCAACTGAAGATAAAGGAAAAGTATATACATGTAGTATTCTGGGGCCACTCCGCTGTTGCATGCATCCAGGTGAAAAACTGTCTCATGGTCTAGTGGACGGCTGGCTGAGGCAAAGAACACCACTTTACAAATTCCCTGACAATTTGGTGATACTCCTGGACCTGGTATGGGAATTCCATTGGTATTAATTTATCAGCAGGCAACAGCATACTGCCTAGCGGTAGAGTTTATTTATGGGAGAAGTCAGTCTGACAGTTGAGTGACATAGGCCTAGGCCTAAGTTTTTGGAACGTGGCGCAGTGGCCAGCACGGGGCCTACCTATCCTAGGGCCTATTATAATTATTAGGCCTGCCGTATGCCTAGGCCTACCCATTTTCATCATCATCACACCACATCATCATCGACATCATCACCGCCGCGCGCCGCGTCATATTTCTGTTAGCCGCAGCAGGTACGCCGGCAGGCTATTCCTGTTGACTAAAACATGTTTTGTAAAATACATATGATTTCTGGCACAAAACGTCACGTTTTTACACGTCTATTTTTTGGCGGATATAACTGCCCATAGATATTGCACACTGCGGGCTTACATCGACCAGCAGCTAAAGGGAGCTTTTGCGATAAAATGACTATCGTACGATTGCCTTGTGCTCCTCTTCTAATTTGGTAAGTTCGGTGTCATCGTCATAAGGCTTGTCATAACATTGAACCATAACGGATCAGCGATTCTTGGAAGGAGGGAAGGAAATAGAGGTCCGACTCCTGCCATTTCTGGCCCTCAAATACCGTGCCGCCATCTGACGGCAAATGGTGGAGATGCCGAGAAATGACGTCACTTCCTTCAAATTAACCAATCAAATTTCGCTCTCTCTTTGCAAGAAGAAAGTTAGGGCCCCTCATGGATCGCCAAACGGGGCAGCAAAATGTCGAGTAAAGGGGGACTTGTTCCTGGAAAAGATGGCGGCGCCCATACGGACACACATGATAGTTTCCAAATCAAAGTGGAAAGTCAAATTTTAGATGATTTTGTTGTAGAAAACCAGTTTCACAATGTTAAAAAGCACTGTAGCATTTTGTCGCCAATTCAAGATGGCGACCCGACTGTTGTCAGCTCAAAGGTTGATTCCATGTACTTGCCCTGTGCACATGGTGCATCACTATCAGAATCACTTCCTGGAATCTCTGACGTTGTCATGGATGCGTGCATGGAAACTGATAATGACAACTCAGTTGTTGACCTTGGTAATTTTGATAATGGTTCTGGAGACTGGTTTGATAGCAAGTCAAAATGTCGCAACATAGATTTCGATATCTCGTCAAGTCCACCTGGCTCAACATCGACTGGAGAAGAACTTGACATTGCTTCACGTAAAGATACCGGTATCCCAATAATTGGAGATATTTTTGACAACCACAGTATTGATGTGAATGAATTGAATGATACCACTTCGAATATTGATGTTGATTCAAGCGTAGACACTGTGATCACAAGCATCGCTTGTTCAGCACCACCGAACATTTCTTCAAGTCGCTCTCAGTCAACAATTCACTCGTCGCTGTCGTCACAAGATCGGGCATGTCTGGAAGAACTGGAACGAGGTTCACAACTGAGTCAGGAGGAGAAGGAATTGATGGAAGATCGCCAGAAGGAGCTCCAGGACTTTGAGTTTCATCAATTGGGAGCGGATCGAAGCGGGACGTTGATTACTTCCAGTGATCTGGACAACTTGCCGACAAGAAGTTTAGATTTTGATGACGCAGTCGAACCAACCGAGCCTGTCATCAAGCAAGAACTGGCACCAGATATAGATACATTTGTTGCTGATGCTGTTCAGAATCTTGCTGATTATAATACCCAGGATTTAGGGGGAAACATATCTGCCAAACCCTGCCAGTTGGTTTCAGTTAAATCTGAAAACCATGTTAATGAACAATCAGTTGCGACTGTCTCAATATCTTCAGATAAGAACACAAATCTGACACAGATTTTGGTTCAGACTAGCCAAGGACAGCAGGTCATTCATATCAATACAGCAGATTTGTCTCAGGCATATGCCACGGTGAATCAGCAGTTGTCAGTGCAGACTGTTTCAGAGAGGTGCACAGATCAAGAACTGCCAACAAATGAGGCCCTTGCCAGGGATGGTGAGTCAGTAATTGATTCAGCTGCAGTGTCATAGGCCTATTGCTAGTCGGACACTTTGAAACACAAGAAAAGAATTATGGTTCCCTGATTATAATTTGTGGCTGATATTAAACACGTAGGCTATCAAGGCTTGTCAATTTTGTTTGCTAAAAATACTTTGTATGTTTGCAGTTTGGGTTACATTACATTACCTACATCTAACGTAAATTGTGGTAGAGGAAAATGAAAATGGTGGAGGCCAACCTAACTCTGTGGATTGTCACAGTATTCCTCCCCTTAATCATTATCATATTTTTGTGGGAAGCATTTTCACATAAATTCTGTGGTAGGCCTATATCCACAAAACTTTGAGAAACCAGGCGGTTGTTTCATACAATTGCTTCTTCTATGAAACACTGCCTCGTATAGTAGTCAGTCATGTCAGTAATGCTGAAAGCACTGCAATCTATTGATTGGAGTGCGAGTATGAGCTACTGAAAACAGAAATGGCATCTGGCGGGAAAAGACATGAACTGAACATAGGTCGATTGGAATATCTTGAGGCTGCTCAGCACTTGGAGAACAAGGCACGCAGTTCCAAAAGTTTGACACAAATGTTCACAGTCCTCAAATACATTATGCTCGTCTGGCCTAGAACTGGTCTAAACAATGAAATCTGAAATACGAACCTCGAAGAAGCCAGCGTCCGGTATGGCCGACCCCGGGGGCCGACCAAAGGAGGAATTAGCATTTGACAAGTAATTCCTCCAAGACCTCGCAATTGCTGCAGGAATGTACATCCTGTCGTCTGCGCGATGGGATGATCACCATAGCCGGTCCCATCAAGTCTTTGCGCGCGCGGGAAATGCCATAAAAACTGGAACAAAGATTTTGTTCCAATCGTCTTCGACTCGGAAGCTTTCGGCAACCTTCGGGCAGCCAATGAAAGCACCTCGTCCGTATACAGCGGATTAAGTTCGACCACGGTCAGAAGTGATGCGGGTGTAGCTTTGCGCAGACTGGAAATAGTTCACATATAATTTTTTATTTAACTGATGTTTGTTTGCACAAAATGAGTTATTTCGTAATCAATATCAATACAAAAACGTTTGAGTGGTTAACTGCGCATTTTGCAACGATTCTTATTGAAAAATGTGTATGCATTAGGTGACTATTTCTCCCTCCCCACCTCGATCATGGCCGCCACAGCTTCACCACTTGAGAAGTTCAACGTGCTGTTATAGCGTGACTAAACCTTCATCAGGTAAGGCAACATGCTTCAACTCATTTTTATATATGTAGGAACACTCACAATGCCTAATTGGTGACTTAGATCATTCAAATAGATAGATTTGAACAGTCTTGTCGAGCCACGTTTGAACTGATCTTCATCAAAGTAGTTCCCAGAGCAATATGGCGCTGTCCGATATACGTCAGAGTTACGATGTTGGCACGAATCGTTCTCTGACATTCAGATTGGATTTTGTTCCTGAGCGCTGAACGCTGGCGCACAGGAACGCAAACGCCCCGTCGCCGCTTCTTGTGACAAGATTTTCTTGTTCCGTAGCGCCAGCTCCCGGCGCTATTTTCTTGGATGAAGTGGAGTCGCCGGCGCTCTGGGACAAAATCACCCGTCGCCGCTCAGGAACAAAATCCTGATTCATTTCTTAAGGGGCCTCTAGAGGCAGCGCTTTTACGCGGACCCTGATATGATACTAACACAGAATTTGTGACATGAGGATCCAAATTGGGCCATCATTTTTGAAGTAGGCCTACAATTTCATCATTGTCAACATTTGATTCATAATTCACGTAAATAAAGTACTGAGCCTAATATTGAGCTCCCGGATTGAGCTGCCTCTAGAGGCCCTTTAATTCGAGTCCCACTTGACCCCGTCTGAATATCATTATCACTCGGAATTGCCGATCTGTCGCGAATGATTCCGAGCAAAATGGGAATTATTGTGAATGCTTTCGTCAAGATAGATCGTCTTTATCGTCGTGATCGTGAATTCCGAATAGTAACGATGATTTCAACCAATGGGAACGTTTGTTTTTGTTTACATCTTGCACGTGGGAATACGAAATGCGATGGACACTGGATTTCAAAGGATGCTGCAACCAGCGTCATTTGGGCGATTTTCAGAATGAATCCGCCATGGATGGGAGACAGCGTCTTCAACAGAACGAACATTTTCAGTTACCCCCTTTTACTTCAGCGAGAGGGCCTTTGTTTATTGACGAAGACAGTCTGGTTGATGGTAAAATGGGAGCCACCACTATCTATCTTGGCTAAACTACTTGCTAAACCTTGACATAGCTAATGTGTGGATCTTTTTGCCGTCATAATCAAATTGGCAGCATCTTGGTTTGGCACAAAGCCCCATTGGAATCGCTTCAGTGATACTGTAGCGTAACTGGCACTGTAAATAAATGCTCTGCTAAAGTCGTTCCATATACCAAAATGAACTTCAGGTTTCCATTTTATACCACGCCGACCTCTTGACCCCCTCTGCATATCATTATCACTCGGAATTGCCGATCTGTCCCGAATGATTCCGAGCAAAATAGGAAATATATTCACTGCCATTGCCTAGAATTACGTCATCTTTATCCCCTTATCGTGGTTCCGAGTAGTGACGATCATTTCAACCAATGGGAACGTTTGTTTATGTTTACATCTTTGCACGTGGGTTTAAGAAATGCGATGGGAATTGGATTTCAAAGATATGCTTCAATCAGCGTCATTTGGGCGGTTTTCAGATTGACTCCGCTATAGACTATATAGAGTGGAGACAGATGTCTTCAACAGAATGAACATTTTCAGTTACCCCTTTTTAATTCAGCTGGAGGGCCTTTGTTGATTTCCGAAGACAGCTGGTTGATGGTAAAATGGGAGCCACCACTGTCTATCATGGCTTGCTAAACCTCGTGTGTGGATCTTTGCCGTCAAAAACAAATTGACAGCATCTTGGTTTGGCACAAAGCCCCTTTGGAACCGCTGCAGTGATACTGTAAGCGTAACTGGCAGTGTAAATAAATGCTCTGCTAAAGTCGTTCCATATACCACAATGGACTTCAGGTTTCCGTTTTATCCCACGCCGACCTCTTGACCCCGTCTGCATATCATTATCACTCGGAATTGCCGAGCAGTTCCCGTTTTGCTCGGAATCATTCGGGACAGATCGGCAATTCCGAGTGATAATGATATGCAGACGGGGTCAAGAGGTCGGCGTAGTACAAAACGGAAACCTGAAGTTCATTTTGGTATATGGAACGACTTTAGCAGAGCATTCATTTACAGTGCCCGTTACGCTTACAGTATCACTCGAACGATTCCAAAGGGCTTTGTGCAAATCCAAAATGCTGTTATCTGTTGACGGCAACGATCCACATTGGCTATTTCAAGGTTTAGCAAGTAGCGTGGCCAAGATAGACAGTGACGGCTCCCATTTTACCATCAACCAGGCTATCTTCGGAAATCAGCAAAGGCCCTCCGCTGAATTAAAAGGGGGTAACTGAAAATGTTCATTCTGTTGAAGACGTCTGTCTCCCATCTAGCCGTGACTATTTGGACAGCATGTTGCTGTGAAAACAGTAGAATTATTTCTTAGTTTTCGCACTGCTCACACAGCAAATTCTAACCAATGAAAACGCAAGATCATAATGAGGATGCATTACGATAATTTATGCACGGGGCGTATTAAACAACGACGAGATTATTCACACGGTCAGTCATCAGTCAGTTGACTAGCGCAGTGCAAAGATGTAGTGGACTGTAACCCAAAGGTCGCTGGTTCGAATCCCGGTAGTCCCCTTTGGTTTTCTTTTTTTCCTTTCTTTTTCTTTTTCTCAGAGAACTGTTGTGACTCCTTGAAATTTCTTCATGGAACAATATTATTGGTTAATTAATCTTTTCTTAATGATCACACTGTTAAAATCGGCTACAGAATCGTCCTATCAACATGGGCAAGGGCACACCCTATTCGGACTCATCCCCATATACTGACCCATCCCCAGGGGAGTTAGTTATGCGACTGGTAAAAAATATTGAACTTAGGCCTACATCACAAATTTATGGCAATGCAATCTGTCAATTTTAGGGTTACATACATCACAATCCACTGCAGGTTTGTAATCTACGTATTACCTACAGGCCTAGACTAAAGCCTACAAAAGATCTGAAGGTGCAACAGAAAGCAAAGAAACGACCGCCGTTGTCTTATTTATTGTTTACTCAGTTCGCGTAAAATGTTTATGGCATGTTCAGGGTTGATATGTATGTATATAAATACATGGTCCAGGAACCGTCCTGGGAACAGGCGAACATAGTCTATTTGTAGTTCAACGTACTTAGCATTGCTTAGCCTACATAGGCCTAATGCAGACTACCGGTCTGAGTCGAAAGGGATCACATGTATTCTTTAGATAGGTCTTAAACATTTTATGATACATCATGAATTTTTCTGACATAGGCCTATCTGTAAATTTTATGACACACTTTATTTTCATGACATAGCTTTATTTTTATGACATGTCGTTATTTCCGTTATTTCTATAACATATCGAGAGAAGTGATCCCGGGAAGTGATCGTTCTTGCGAATTCTTTTTGCCAGGATTGACTCTCTGATTCACCTGTAGACTTAGTAATGTAAACTAATGATTTTATAGGTTATCTTATATTCGTTTTTTCTGCCTTTTAAAAATATCTGTGTTTTTACTACTCCAGGTATTACGATGGTGTAGGCTACGAAACTATTTCCGCGCGTGACGACAGCGAAATTAAAAATGATGTTGCACATTTATCAATTTTAGATGAAGAAATTTCCTCCCCATCATCAGCATCAAAAGCAATAGGTTCAGCAATACTAATGCATGCTTAGTCGACTTGTCAGACATAGTGTACATGAGAGTTCAAGGTGTAAAACTCATAAAATAGATAAAAAGCTGGACGTTTTTTCTCCACGAGAGTCGGCTATTTCCAGTGTAAAGCATTAGTCAGGTAAAGCGCTGGGCTTAATTCCTTCACCTGACTGGTGTTGTGTGGGAAATGAATAAAGAATAGATCTACAAAATTCCCACCAATTCATGCAAATATCACGCTCAAGAGGATATACTCACTTTCCTGTTTGAGTTTTGTTGGCGAGGGCGACGGAGGTGGAGTGTCCTCATCCGCCTCCAACTGGGCGGCTTCCTCTCGATGGAGACATGGGACATCTTGCGTATCCATCTTGTATCCGTGTTGCTGTTTCTACAGGAATGATGGTTACTGCCAGGTAATGTTACCAACAACTCCTGGTGCAACTCCGCACGGTGGCTTGGCTAATTGGCAGACGTACTATATATTTTGTAAATTAAAGTCGTACGTTCAGGAAAAGAGAAACTAGCTAGCGAGTGGGTATATCATTCATCATCACCCAGGTGCACGAACTCCTATACATTGAGAATCACCAACTTCAAACAATGTTTTGTTTTCCGAATCGTAAATCAATTTCTTTTCCACATTAACATCCAACCTTCGCAGCCTCTTTTAACAATTTTGAGGTAGGCCGATACAGCTTCAACCAACCCCGCGCGCAAAGCAGTCACGAGCGCTTGCAATTAATGACTGTCACAGCGCCGTCAATTCCCATATTGACGAATTTCATTTCCTAATGTCCGCACCTACACTGGATTATTCAATAATATTGCATGCTGATTTCAACAGACCAAACAACGGTCTTTGGCGTTCGCATCAGGTGAGTAGCCTACATAATTTTAAACAGTGGGCATACTGAGTTAAATTAGTTTGAGCCAATCCAATAATATCAAAATATAGCGTTTTATTCAATATCGCACAGAATATCAATTTATTTGTAATGTTCCACCGTTCAATGCATCGGATGAGTCATACATACCAGGGGCGAGGTAATATCTCAACCTTGGCCTTTCATAATTTAAAAGGGTTCTGCGTCGGCATTCATCACCACACTGGCATTACCTACATCGTTTTTTTCCAAAATGCAGATTCTCAATAGACACAAATCTCTGTGGCCTTGAACCACATATAATCGCTTCTAATGTCTCGCTTCACGAACTGGCCCGGATGTACCTCGCTTGGTACTTCCCGAGGAGGAAAATAGTAAAAAGTTAATTACAAACGTGGAAACTCTTCTGGAATTAGCCTTAGTACTAATTTAGCAGAATTTAGCCTATTCCCTTTATGTGATTTGGGAACAGGTTTGACAGAAAGAAATTCCGACGAAAATCTGGGAGCAAAAGATCATTTTATTTTTCCATTCTAATCTCTGCCAATTGATGCTCCTTACTCCGTCATTGAAAAATAGAAACGGACACTTTTTACAGAGGGATACTCTTAACTGTTACACCGCCATTTAGGGGAGTTGGGGATTTGAACCGTATGCAATTACCGAATCATTGAAATCACATTTTCTCTAAGCCGATCACGTGTGCTGCTGTTGAAAATTCGAATTCGAATCACATGTATACCACCGACAAAAATATCTCGTCGAGGGCATGGCAAATGGATCAGTTGTTGGCATTTCACTTCTCAAGGTGAGTTCAATTTCAAGGGGTTCATCCCAGGTGAACGTCGAAAACATTTTGCAAGGTTGCTTTAATATTACAAGTTCATCCTGCAACGAGATATCGCGGGTGTATCCGTAGTGAAAGCTGCCCGAATGGAATCGCGTGCAAAACATGCTGACGTTGAATGATGGACATCGCATTTGAGGCAACATTTTTTACCGTTCAGGGTCTGTATAACATCCACAGGGAGGATTCAAACTCCTCACAGCGCCACCTAGTCTCCATTTTTTCCGACCTACAGTAGTTGAGCCACAGGCGCTTGAGGCATGCATTGCAGGGGTTGGGTACTTCAGAGGCCCAATCACCTAAAACCGGCAATAACAACCATCCCCCTCTCCTCACCCCCATTGAGGACATAGGGGTTTCTGGAAAACCCCGAAGGGAAAGGTTTTCCAGAAACCCCGGTATGTCCTCAACAGTTCCCTTTCGTATTTTTCAAAGAAACGCTTAGGTTTTGTATATTTGTGCCTCGCATGCAAAAAAAGATTTTTCTGAATAATTCGTTTTCTAAGAGAATAATGTTCCTCGACTTTCTGTATTACCAAAAGTGCACAGTACGAAAGTACGAAGAACATGACAGGCATTACGGGGCGGGGGCGGAGTTGAAGCACCTCGCTTGACACAACTAGACATCCTGAGAACATCTGATTACCTCAACAGGATGCAAGTGTATCCACCACGATGCATGATAATATTTATGTATCATGGCTTCATATGAAAACTACTTAAGGCCGTTTATTTGATTTTGACACTTGACCCGTAATAGACAGTAGCAGACAGGAACTGGTAAGTGCAAAAGTTAAACAACACCGAACGACATGGGCATGGCACTTACCTAATGGAAGCTGATCAGAGTCTTAATCCCATGAAACTGACTGCAATCCAGTGTTTACCCATAACATGTACCTGAAATTTAAATGTAATTCGCCAAACGAACAAACCAGAATCCCTTAGGCCTAATGTTGCTATGCCAACATCATCATCGATGCAAGTGGATGACAGTAACTATTATACTATTGGCGCTAATCCTTCATTTATCATATGCTGAAGGATAATGAAAAAAAGGCTCAACTCTGGCGCTGACCTTTTGGTTTTAAAACCTATATTGTGGTGAAGGATAAAACTGGCGTTGACAATTGAATCACAAATCTCTGCATTAACACTTCAGGGATGACGGGTAGCCAAAATGACACTATAATTATTTTCGGCGGTATTGGTACCAATGGTCTGCAGTCCGTGTGAACATGAATAAACCATCGAATAACGGGCTAGATTATCATTGTTTCCAGCTGGAGGATGGGTGTAAATGTATGAATGATTTCGATCAGGGTTTGGTGGCACTGGGTTGCTGGAATCCAAAGCATTAAGCTACATGGATTTGTAAACGAGGCAAAAGGGTCCATGACGTCACTTATCCAGCAGACGACAGGAATAAGGATTGATTTCTCACATCAAGCCAGCGTTCACACCTATTTTTATTATTTTATCGAACTCATGTTGTTGATCACCGTAGCTAGGAACGTAGTGTCAAGGCCAGTCCACGGGAAACCATCGATCAGCAGGTAGCATTCCTGTTGTACGACACAGGCTAGCAATATTGTGGACACACGACGTGAGTGACATGTACTGTAGCTAGCTGGACAAATACCGGTACGAAGACTGCTTGTTTGCATGGTTTGCGAGGTAGGTTCTGCTTAGTTCCCGATTGATAATCACCGACAATCAACGACACTTCTACTCATCCTGTGGGCCTGTACGACTCACACCCCTGTCCAGATGAGCAAAACTGATCGAATCTTGAGGGCGAGCTCCGTCGGACGAGTGTCCGAAGTTCAGCATGTCGCTTGTGGTCCACTGAATGCAAACATCTCAGCGCCGACGTGGACGGCCTCTTCCTTCATGTCCTTTCTAGTTTCTGATGCCCGCACGAGACGCTCCGAACCATTCTGGTGAAAGAAGAAAGCGTTTATCCTCCGGGTTTATCCCCACTCCGTCGTCCATAGCGGCCGGGCTATTTCTACAGGGGACTGATTTTCCTTTTACATTTTGCGATCAGTTCAGCTTTTAACACCAGAGCGGAAATCTTTTCTGCTCGTCGGTCCTCCGAGGAGCGACGACGCCTACTCGTCGTTGTTGCCTGGAGGTCTCCATATTGTGACTCTTTTGCCACTTATCTTTTCTATCTCTTTGTAGCCCATGACGTATATAAATAATGTCTCAAGATATCCGCGAACAGGCCGCCTCTCGCCGTCAACATCGGCGGCACCAGATCCACTCCAAGGATGATGACCTTCTGAACCTGGAGGAACTCGACCTCTCGCCAAGGACAGAGCTGAGTCCTAGAGATAAGGTGCGTCAAAACTGTTGTCAGATGAAATGGACAGAACCGACCGCCAAATACGGCGGTGAATCCGACACGCGTTCACACCAGACTCCGGTGGGCGGTGCCTTTTGCGGTGCCGTTCCCGCCAAACGCTATTCCAATGAAGCGTCCACACAGACATTTTGCGGCATGCAGTTCTCCCGCGCGATTCCTCTGTGGACGCTTCATTGAAATTGCGGGAACCCCACACCGCAGTGACGCACCGGAATCCCGTTTTCGAGTTGAATTCAGCAGACTATCATCCATCTGTAACCCTTGACCCTTCATTCATGTTTTCATAGTGACAGCGACATTTTCTTGAAGATTTTCGAGCAATAGTACGCCCAGGATACCTCTGATACCCCGGGTCTGATACTTCGTCAGAGATTATTTCTCCGTTTTGCGGTTCGATCCATCAAAATCAATTTCAGAAGTTTTCCCAGGACAGGATAGACGATGAATTGAGTCCCCGGCCAAGGACGGGACGGCAGGGAAAGTCCAGTATTTCGGAAAACAGTGATGTCTTCATAGAGAGACTGATCCCAGAAGCGTTTGGTGCCACGTTCACGCCACCTTTCGTTAAATGCCGGGTACGTGTTGATTGGATTAGCATTTACATGGTCCAACATGACTTCGACTGTCCAAGCAAAATCTGGCTCCTCTGTGAGCTATCAAATCAAACGGTTTTTAGGATACTTGCCCAAGAATTGTACTGCAGTGTACAGTTGATAACTTACTGTAAATGGGATTCCTTTCTAGTGCCGTGGAAAGGAAGTAAGAGCCATGATCAACACAACTTCCGTCAGTTGTATTTCAAAATCAGCTGCAGCATCATGTGGGTGGGTATGTCTATCTATCATGGTATGGTATGTTTCTCAGGTGAAATAAGTAATGACCCACTAAGCTTATCAGGGTGCAGGTGATAAGCATCAAAACAAAAGCCAACTTTCTACTTTCCACAATAAAGTCATTCAAAACGATAGTCTCCATGTCCTCTGGGCCAAAGCAAAGCAGAACATTGCTGGGAGTAACACAACCAGCTACCGATATACTAACTCAGTACCTGTCTTTCTGATTGCAGCCTTCAGAATAAAATGGACTTGAAGCTTAAAAATGTGGAAATTGCATTTGGAGAGGACAAGAAAATAAAACTGGACCTCAAAGTGGAAAATGATTGCTCAGACCTTGTCTTGGGAGTAGACTTCCTTAGAAATAATTTGGTATGAATCATTCCCAAACATATTATACATGTAGTCCCTTATAGATTGTAGCACAGTATTTTTGAAGGGGAATACTTTAGAATGGTTCTCAATCTCACGGATCTAGGGATAATAGATCACACTTTATGTTTAGGCTAAGGTATTAATTAGCACATTATCTCTTTCAGTGCCAGCTGGATTTTGCCAAATCCATCCTCCTGATAGATGGGAACATAAGAATATCGTTTCTTACTGGGCGTGACATTCCTCTCAAGGATCGCTCAACCTCATCTCCTGCCTCATCTCAATGAGATGCAGTCAGTATTCTTATCAGCTAATAGAAAGTTAATTCTTTTGACACAAAGAAGGTATCAAGAATTTCATGTTGAGCACAGAAAAGGAGAAGGAAATTGTGAGGAAATGCAGTAAATTCAGTTGCCACATCGCCATTTCCATCAATGAAGTGCAAGGTCCTAGTCCCAGCAGGAAAGAGACTACAGAGAATGGCATGAACTCTTTTTGTCATCCTCCCAGTTCTGCAGGAAAAATTGACAAGAAAACAAACAAGATTTAAATGAAACATGAAAAATGTACATGTATTTACANGGTGCCATGTTGTCCAAACCCCAGACATGCTAGATATTTTGTTACTTCGGTAACAAAAAAGACAATACATGAAATTAGAAAATGTATTTTCTCATAGCTAAGAATTGTTCTTGTGTTGCAACTTTGTAGAATCCTTAAAAATTCACTAAATCAGCAAAATAATACCAAATTATCAGAAAAAAATGGGTTCAATTGTTCACGAGTGTCTTTTATGTTACTTGCACACTTGGCTGAAAATCGCCCAAATATGTGAATTTATCAAATTTTTGAGGGTACGGATCCGTACCCTGGAAAAATTTTAGGGTACGGAATTTTACCCATTTTACCCTCTGGCGGAAACCCTGCCATTTTCATCATCATCCCACCACATCATCATCATCGACATCATCACCACCGCGCGCCGCGTCATATTTCTGTTAGCCGCAGCAGGTACGCCGGTAGGCTATTCCTGTTGACTAAAACATGTTTTGTAAAATACATATGATTTCTGGCACAAAACGTCACGTTTTTACACGTCTATTTTTTGGCGGATATAACTGCCCATAGATATTGCACACTGCGTGCGGGCAGTGGCAGTGTAGTGCATAGGCCTACATCGACCAGCAGCTAAACTTTAGCCTAAGGGATCGGGAGCTTTTGCGATAAAATGACTATCGTACGATTGCCTTGTGCTCCTCTTCTAATTTGGTAAGTTCGGTGTCATCGTCATAAGGCTTGTCAACATTGAACCATAACGGATCAGCGATTCTTGGAAGGAGGGAAGGAAATAGAGGTCCGACTCCTGCCATTTCTGGCCCTCAAATACCGTGCCGCCATCTGACGGCAAATGGTGGAGATGCCGAGAAATGACGTCACTTCCTTCAAATTAACCAATCAAATTTCGCTCTCTCTTTGCAAGAAGAAAGTTAGGGCCCCTCATGGATCGCCAAACGGGGCAGCAAAATGTCGAGTAAAGGGGGACTTGTTCCTGGAAAAGATGGCGGCGCCCATACGGACACACATGATAGTTTCCAAATCAAAGTGGAAAGTCAAATTTTAGATGATTTTGTTGTAGAAAACCAGTTTCACAATGTTAAAAAGCACTGTAGCATTTTGTCGCCAATTCAAGATGGCGACCCGACTGTTGTCAGCTCAAAGGTTGATTCCATGTACTTGCCCTGTGCACATGGTGCATCACTATCAGAATCACTTCCTGGAATCTCTGACGTTGTCATGGATGCGTGCATGGAAACTGATAATGACAACTCAGTTGTTGACCTTGGTAATTTTGATAATGGTTCTGGAGACTGGTTTGATAGCAAGTCAAAATGTCGCAACATAGATTTCGATATCTCGTCAAGTCCACCTGGCTCAACATCGACTGGAGAAGAACTTGACATTGCTTCACGTAAAGATACCGGTATCCCAATAATTGGAGATATTTTTGACAACCACAGTATTGATGTGAATGAATTGAATGATACCACTTCGAATATTGATGTTGATTCAAGCGTAGACACTGTGATCACAAGCATCGCTTGTTCAGCACCACCGAACATTTCTTCAAGTCGCTCTCAGTCAACAATTCACTCGTCGCTGTCGTCACAAGATCGGGCATGTCTGGAAGAACTGGAACGAGGTTCACAACTGAGTCAGGAGGAGAAGGAATTGATGGAAGATCGCCAGAAGGAGCTCCAGGACTTTGAGTTTCATCAATTGGGAGCGGATCGAAGCGGGACGTTGATTACTTCCAGTGATCTGGACAACTTGCCGACAAGAAGTTTAGATTTTGATGATGCAGTCGAACCAACCGAGCCTGTCATCAAGCAAGAACTGGCACCAGATATAGATACATTTGTTGCTGATGCTGTTCAGAATCTTGCTGATTATAATACCCAGGATTTAGGGGGAAACATATCTGCCAAACCCTGCCAGTTGGTTTCAGTTAAATCTGAAAACCATGTTAATGAACAATCAGTTGCGACTGTCTCAATATCTTCAGATAAGAACACAAATCTGACACAGATTCTGGTTCAGACTAGCCAAGGACAGCAGGTCATTCATATCAATACAGCAGATTTGTCTCAGGCATATGCCACGGTGAATCAGCAGTTGTCAGTGCAGACTGTTTCAGAGAGGTGCACAGATCAAGAACTGCCAACAAATGAGGCCCTTGCCAGGGATGGTGAGTCAGTAATTGATTCAGCTGCAGTGTCATAGGCCTATTGCTAGTCGGACACTTTGAAACACAAGAAAAGAATTATGGTTCCCTGATTATAATTTGTGGCTGATATTAAACACCTAGGCTATCAAGGCTTGTCAATTTTGTTTGCTAAAAATACTTTGTATGTTTGCAGTTTGGGTTACATTACATTACCTACATCTAACGTAAATTGTGGTAGAGGAAAATGAAAATGGTGGAGGCCAACCTAACTCTGTGGATTGTCACAGTATTCCTCCCCTTAATCATTAATATCTTTTTCTCCTGTACTGAATCTGTATATTCTGCAATTTCAGGTTTATTACTGATACCAGTTTACCAAGGAACTGCAACTTCTGCTACGACGACACTGTCTGGAGATGAAGGCGTTCTTCTGTCTTTGGGTGGCCAAGGTGATGGAGAGAAGGTCAGTAAGATAGGAAGGAAACTTGCCTCAGTTTCTTAACTCTCGTTGTAGTCCTTGCCTTTGTCTGATGGTGACTACTTGAAGAACTCTGGATTCAAGAATTGTGAATTCTATATCTCTTTCCACTTATAATTGAATCGAATATGGTTTGTTAGTTTTGGTGACTATTAAACTTTCCTTGTGTGGGGAATGGCATGAATGATTGAACAGTCCATTATGCTGGGTGCTATATGTTTGTCATCAGTTACAAAAATTGAATTGGGATTTGTAGAAAAAAAATTACAAGAAATTATATATCCATGTGCTTTTGCTACCGGTACATGTACCTTCACTGTTTACAAGATGGCATGAATGATGATCTGCTTGTTGTAAGTAGTGTATTATACCAGTCTCTAATCTGATCCAGAGTTCAAGTGATGGTGGTCTGAAAGATGCTCTTGAGAACAGGAAGCTGTGGTGCTGCCAGGAACCAGGATGTGGCCGAGCATTCAAGAAACCCTCCAAGTTAAAGATCCATCAAATGAGGCATACAGGAGAAAGACCATTCAAGGTGAAAAACAAGTTCAAGTGTTTAAATTTGTCTTTTACTTCATCAAATAAGTTGCATTGGTGTGGATGGGGATTGGAACACGTACAATGTAATCTCTGAGGTGTGGTCGATCTCACTATGCTATTCTGCCAGCTGTGTTGTAATCCTACCCCAACCCAATTAATGACCCTTTTACTACAGTCCATTTCATACCCTACATATGTATCATTTCCATATCCATCTTGTAGTGTGACCATCCTGGTTGTGACTGGGCCTTTGTGACAGCATACAAGTTGAAACGACATCAAGAATCTCACCAAGGTCAGAAAGACTTTGTTGTAAGTATTGAAAACAAAGATTTTGTCCACTCCTATCATTGTTGAAAAAAACGTTTTGTCCACTCCTATCAATAGTATCATTGTTTGCTGTGGTAGATTTTAGTGAATAATTCAAGATGTTAACATGATTGTCAAGGTATTCCTACATGTACCTAAGGTATTATCTATGATGCAGTCTCCTTCTTTCAGGACTCGTCTAATGGAATATACATGTATTTTCATTCACTATTTCAGTGTGATTTTGAAGGATGCCGTAGGAAATTTACGACGATTTATAATCTGAATACACATAAGAAACTTCATAGTCGTCCGTGCACAGAGTTTTGTCCTCATGACGGATGTGAGGCTGTTTTTCCTACCAAGCGTAAATTGGACATGCATATGAAAATACATGGTTATGAAAAGAAGTATATGTAAGTTATTGTGTGTTGTATTTCTAATGAGCACCAAAAAGAGTCATGATATAGGCTTACTGGCCTAACTCCAGGATATTGTCGAAGGGGAACATTCACTCGGGTAAAAATAAACACTTCAGTATGCAACTTTGTTTTCAGGTGTCCCATTGAAGGCTGCAACAAAACATTCTACTCTCCTAGCTGTATGGGTTCACACGCACGAGTTCACCAACACGAACATGACCTGATCTGTGAGACTTGTGGGAAGAAGTTTGATAAGCTTTGTCGCTTGAAGCAGCATGTCCGCATGCACACCGGGGAAAAACCATATCCATGTACATTTGAGGTGAGCCATGAAATCATAGAAATAATGATATTTATATTTATTCATGGAGTCCAGGGCTGGATGGATCTGCCACTGGTGTTTCACTCTCAGGCCAATAGAAAACTAAATATTTGTTGTGGTGTCAGTTCGATGATGTAGTTATGAGTAGTTGGGGGGGGGGGGAGGCAGTTGAAAAAGAAGTGATCGTTTTGAAGGATATGTCCATACCCAACAAATGAAATAAGCATGGCCAAAGACTGTCAAAGTGAATCTGCTTTTCTGGGCCCATATTCATAAAATTACTTAAGTCTAAGTGTGATATTTATCGTTTGTTCAACACAAAAGGTAAGTATCACACTTTGACTTAAGTATGTTCGTGAATATCAACCCTGGGTATGTTGCCCATCACATTTTGATAGAATTTCATGTGCCTCCTGCTTCAGGGCTGTGGTTGGAGATTTGCCAATGCCAGCAAGTTGAAACGTCATATCAGAAAACACACAGGCGAGAGGCAATATCATTGTCCTCATGAAGGTTGTGGCAAATCGTTCATGAGATCGGAGCACTTGCGAGGACATGTCATTACTCATGCGGGAGACAAACCATTCATTTGCCCTATTGAAGGTCAGTAAAAGTGAACATTCTATGCATATTACTCATGGGAGAACATCCACCAAAACAGAATCGTGCCCGTAGTCAGTCAGTGTGTAGTTAGCAGCACTTGCTATGCACTGTATATAATTGAGCTGTTATCAGTCAAATTTTCTGTAACTTTCTTTGCATTATTTTCAAGGTTGTCAGGCCCGTTTCACAGCCAAGAGCAGCCTGTATGTTCATATGAAAAAACATCAATCGAGTGAAAAGATTAACTACCACTGCCCAATAGAAGGATGTCTTAAGAAGTATAGCTCAAAGGCTAGTTTACGAAGTCATATTGCGAAGCATTTCAGTAATGTCAGTAAGTAGACAAACATACAATATTTATCATTCTCAGGAACATTGTACCAGCTTTTGGGTAGATTGGTCACTTAAGAATTTATATACCTGTAAAAAAAGTTTCCCCCTCATTACTGGGCATATTTCCCTCGTTACTTGGCATATTACATTCCTCATAACTGGATGGAAGGGTGGCTTAGAAATCCTGAAAATGAGCACATTTGAATGTTTTTCTTCTTTGGAATAAGCCACAGCGTACTGACCAGGAAAAACAATTTCCATCATTGAGGACAGTTTCAGTTTCACTTTACTCTGTTACAGATGATGCCAGCATCTGGCCAATGTTGCAGACATCAGAAGCTGATGATCTGGAGGCCCAGGCCATGGAATCACTGCAACAGGCTGCTGAGGTTGCCACGGCAACCCAAGCTGTGGCGTCAGGCGACTCTGTTGCCATCACAAATGTGTTCACAAACCTCGCTGGACAAATCATTAATCCTGCAGAGTATATTCAGAGTGGTAAGTTATGGTATTGACTTTTATCATGGAAGGGAAGAGGACCGAATGTAACTGGTGTTGTTTATTCCTGGCTGACCAGAAACGGCAGCAGCATACACTGTATGATGGTTCACTGTAATACTGCCAATGTCACAAAAGATATACATGTAACTATTGACCTGGAACGCAAAGAATGAATATGCTCATTATTACGATGCCACAAGATGGTACAGGCATTTCAATTTGTTGATTTTCATTACAGCAGTTACATCAGACCAGTCAGTCACTTCAGGCACAGTATTACAATCAGACGTCTTGTCACAACATGTTGGTAGCAATGTTGTGACTCAGATGATGGTCACTAATGAGGTCAATCACATCCCTGATCAAGATTTCGTTGTTGCTGCATCATCGAGTCAAGATTTCGTTGCATCTGCCACCTCGACTGAGGACTTTGTTGTTCCTTTGTCTTCCAATCAAGAGTTAGTGTTACCTGTGACTAAGACACCTGTTCTGGCTACACAACCAGAAAACCCTCCAGTTGAGGTTGTTCCACTCTCAAGTAAGTATTCCATGACATTAATGAGTTGTATGATATGTGTACCTTTTGAAGACCAGATTTGATATTAAATTTTGTCTTCTGCAGATTGGTGCATGAAATCATATGGTGCATATGAACATGTAATATGTTCCAATCAACCTCCAGTAACATTTTTCTGTTTTTCCTGTTATATCTCATTGCTTCTCTTTACAACCTCTCTACAAGCATGTCGTGCCCTGTGGCAGCTCTGGGTAGGAGAGGGTTGATTTCTTATTTGTGAATTTTTTGATGCAGACTTCTACATTTAAATCTTTGTTTAGGTGATCAAATTGCGAATACTCCACAACCGTGTGAAGAGCTCGGTTCAGCGAGGACTGACTTCCTGAGTAATCAGATGCTGAGTGATCTGGCCAAGAAGCGGAGAGCTCTGATGAAGGAGGCCGGTGGCACACTTGGTGTTATAAGTTTGCAGGGTGAGGAATCAAATTGTCTGTCTGTTGAATGTTGTTGCGTGCTCAGTCAGTCATCTCATCATTTTACGGTTTTCAATCAAGGTTGCTGTCAGCATTGGTGGGTTCGGTGTATCATTAAAAACTTCAGAACATTTGCCCTTATGTCAGCGACAAAAATGCTCTGGCATACAAGTATTCATTTGCATTTGTCACATTTCAGAGATGAAGAACCGTGATTTCGTCACATCTAGTTTCTTGACATCACCAACTGCTACGACCAGTGCCAGTGACTCATCGTCGGTGTTCAATCCGAATGATTTGTTGTCTTCACAAGCTCTCACGTTCAGAGATCCAGAGACTGGGGTGACATACGTTCAGACACAGCTGCTTCAGGTTCGTACAACATCTGGCATTACAAGTAGAGTTAGACCTGCATTATTTACTCTTTATAAAAACAGTCAGCATGGTTATTTCATTTTACAACAAACACCCAGTCAAGTGGCCATGAATTTCTTTCCAGGACGACCCACCGCACCCCGATTTGTACAGCAGCGACATCCACCTTGGAGATGATGATGAGAGCCCGCTAACAACCGACCTGTCTGTCTCTGCAGTATCGTCAGATTTGATTGGCACAACAATAAATCTCCAAGATCTAGAATAAGGTGCAGTGTTAGTGTTGTTTTTTTGCTCACTTCACATGTATCATCATTACTACTTTGACCTATATAATGATGGTGCTTTGGACGTGCTTGAGTAATGGAGGCATTTATGTGCCCACCAGTTAGCAGTGTCGGCCGCCATATCTGTACGTGTACATGTATGTATTGTAGTTAAATGTTCACCTAGGCAACAAAAGGAAGATGATTTAGAGGTCAGTACATGTATGGTCTGTTTCAAATGGAAATATTCAATGTTAAATTGTAAAGCACTTCCAACTTCTGTTAAAAGTGCTTGTGGTGAGCACTTAAAACAAATTGGGGCATCTGGGTGGTGTGTATATACTGTATAGAGTTGACATGACAGGTTCAGTACATGTATGTAGCCTAGTAATTGTGACTGAATAGTGATATACATTGTACCTGTAGCCCACCAGAAATCCGAATATTGGTCTTCGTTCTTCACGTGCTGCCGCTGTGCCTCCGTTTCAACTAATCGGTGTGCCGTGGTGTATATACATGTATACTCTTGCATAAAATGTTTAGAATTGGTTGTCCGTTCTGCTCGATGTAATCAGAGATTATTGAAAAGCAGTTGCACAATTCAGTACTTATTACGGGTTCTTTCATCACTAGATATTCCCCATCTAAAACCTCGATATTTTTTATGCTCTTCATGTGACATATCAATGTCATGTTCACATTAGTCCATGGCTTCATTTGGCTTAGTCAATATGTACATGTAACCTATTTCAGGAGTTAGACGGGTGAATGGGAGTACCCTCATAATAAAAATGGATTTGTAATTCATCACAAGTTTGGATAAAATTTGTACCCGAATATTTTGACGGGTGCTCTTTAGACAAGACTTCATTATTTCCTTGAGTCATTATGGTGTTATGTGACAAAATGGAAGCTATATGCCAAAATGGAAACTAAATGTGCTTTCAAATGTGATACAGGGTATGGATTGTCAGTGTGATCTTTGCATTAAGAAAATGCCGTCATGAATATTTTCTGGATCCTATCTTTAATGACTATGAGTATGACTGGAACATTTCAAATGAAAATTGTCATTCGTTTCCGTGGCAGATTTACACCCAGGTGAGCACAAGGCCCTTGGGCCATTTTAGTAACGTGCATGTATGTAATATTTTGAGGGTCCTCCACCCCCATGAGGAGGAATCCAGTAATGTTGTATTCCTACGGGTGATAATGCTGTCATCTGGGCATGTTTGGTGCTAAATTAAGCTGATATTGAGTTGAATGTTACAAAAAATGTTCCACTGTTGTTTAAATCACCCAATTCAGAAGGCCAGCAGATTTCTTGAATGAGTTTTGTCCATTAATCTGAACATGATGGGCTAAATTTATTATCCAAAACAGGTGTTTTATACTCCTGAATATACAGGGTCTGAACCTGCCTAAGTTCTTCATAGTCAATTGAGCATTTCAGTCGTGAGCCTGAATAGAACATTCACTCAGTTTCGTCAATTCAGCTTGATATTCAGAGTAATTGTTGAGACAAATCAATGAGTTGCAGGTCTTTTTATAATTGTATTAATTATTGTTGATTCACTTGTGAAAGTATCCCGGTGACATTATTACCCAATTGTCTTTCAGTGCATTGTACATGTCTTGCGCATGGAGCTTGCGCATGTTGTTCATAATTGCCACTTGTTTTGTTTGTTCTTATTTCTGTATATAAATAAATGTGGGAACTAGTATCGTTCTACTGGTCGAGTGAAAAAAAATCTTGTGTGATTTCAGATTTCTGCTGTTTTGGCTGCCCTTCAAAAATTTCTTCGCATACATGTAGTGACTGACTCTTGCACCGTTTCAGTGCAGTTGCTTAAAGCTAAAACTGAGAAATAAGATACATGTATCAGAAAATGTCTGTCTCATTGAAATCCTTATGACATTGGTTACTGGATATATGCTAAGTTCTGGTACGCTGTACTTCCATCACAGGATATTTTTTTTTCATTCAACCAGTCAGTAGGTAGTGATTGAAAAATAATCATGATATAAGATCNGAAAAGAAATTACGAGACAGTGTAAAAAACACTGGAAATTTAATTTTCAAGACTGAACATTTTATTTTTTAAGGACTTTTGTGGACTTTATAGGATTTTCTCAATATTTATGGACTTTCAAGGCCTTAAATTTAAGCATTTTATATTCTTGGACTTTCATGGTTTTAAAGGACCTGGAGGAACCCTGGTAACTCATTGATACTTTTAGGCTAGTAATGCTGGCAGTACACCAGGCAAGGTGAGGGCAATACTGCAAGTGATCTGATGGCCACTGTACAAAATCGGCTTTGACAGCAGGTGTGAACTGGACAGTGATCCTGGAATCTTCTTGCCAGGAATTGCTTGTTGCCGAGCATATCGCCAACAACTGCACACACAAGATTGATATCATCGCACAATCTGTGTTGCTGGCGAGAAGCAGGGTGGCTGTCCGTTCAATTTTGATATTAGGGAGGTTAAGATAACGTTCCGAGTCCTGACTCCGACTCCAGAGGATTCTTTTTTGGCAACTACGTCATCACATACAACGGGGTTTTCCAAAGCAATGGTGTTTACTCATTCAGGAGAATGAATAGAACCCGCCTGGGTGGTAAATTTGACTTGAAAAATCCAAATTTTAGCACCTCGGAGTGGGAGTCGGACCAGATCTTAACCTCTCTATTGCCCTCATTCATGTCATCTTGCCTGATGCACAGCCCGCTTTATGAATGTCCGATTGAATTCAGATTGGTCAATTTGGGATTTGTCGATTACATTGAATAGCCTTCAGAACAACTGAACTGTACATGTACATGTAATTCTGAAATTTTGTACAATAAACGTAAGTGTGATAAAAAGGGCTGTAGTTTCCTCATCTGCTTTCATGCTTCCTTTTTACACCCTCCCCCAAAAAACAAGTCTAGCAGTGAAGGATGCGTTATCTTCACCATGTTCACTTTTATTTACAAATATACACTTAACAGCACATGTTACTTAATCATTTTTCCTGACGGAAAAATGAATACAAATACAAATACTTAATCAACATGATTAACTGATCACTTAACATGCAATTGTAGAGAATCTATGAATTAATTCATCGGTGATGACGTCAAAGAATCCATTTCTACACAAATTTGCTACTGACTTGAGGAAGTTCATCATTGTAACAGGAATTCAGAACACAAGGCTTTAATTGTCAGCCAAACGTCTCATTTTGTTGCACCAGGCTGGATCTGTTCACCGTTGTCTAATGTTTTCAGCAAGCGAAATAAACCAGCAGCTTCTCGTATTCGACTGAATTCAATGCAGAATGCTTGCACTTCTATGAAGATATCCTGGAAATCAACAAAACATTGAAAATGTGTGGTTTTCAAACATTTCTTCCCTCTTTTTGATCCCATGGAGAATGTAGATGCACTGATTCAGGTATGCGGTAAGTTATCAAATTAATATGAATATAGGTAACCACCAAAGTAAACATTTTGACGAGAGAGCGTTGAGTTTTAGGGCTCTGATGAGGAATTTTCCAAAACTTCCCATGTAGAACTCACCTTAACATCAATGATTTTATTCCTAATAAGTGACTGTAGGAACACACAAACTAGCCGCACCAGTCGATTCTGCATGTATCTGTCTTTGATTGTTTCACAAGTAGATATACAGTTTGAAATGTACAGATGGATGAATTCCGATGGCAGATCTACAGCCTGAAAGAAATTTGTTCAATGCAAGAAAATTAAAAGCAATACCACACAAAGATATCAGTTTGCTAGATCCCCTGTGCGAGACAGACTTGTTTACAAAAGGAAACTGAAATTCTTCTTAATGTTTATCATCAAAATACATGTATGTACTTGTACTGGGGATCAAAATATGACACCACAAAAAAGGAATTGAGCAACACATGTAAGTATCGGTACAGCTACTTACTGTTGTCAACCGATTCACAACTTCCATTGAATGTAATGACATCTCCATATTGACCAGAACTGAGAAATACTCAGTGATTTGATTAGATTGCATTAACTTTAATAGAACTTCTATAGCAACAATTGGGTTGTTCTCCACCAGATCTGGCAACTGTAAGTAAATGGTAGGACATTGTCACGGCAATGTACAGCAAAAAAACATTATTACAGGTTCATTAGTGTGCAAAATATTGATTGTGATGGATTTACTGTGGTACCTGTCAAATCTTCCATACACTATGTGAGTAAAATTTGTTTCACTGTCTCACCTTGACCGGGGTCAATCCTATATGATACACTAGCTTCGGATCCTTCTCTAACTCTCCAAGTAATTGGTGTTGCTGGTTAGGAGCTAGCGGGCCTTTAATTGCTTTTACCATAAGACGCCTGACCTCTGTCCCAGCAGAGTTGCTTACACACATTGACGTGTCCCATGCAATCTGGTGGTCACCTTCTTTAGGGTTCATCCACAGGAGCTGAAATGAAAGATCGTTCACTCCTGGAGATGTTTTGTTAATAAAGTAAATATTTTACAGCCAGGCAAATTTATATGACTTTGCAGAGAGGAAGTACATGTACAATAAAATCCATGTGTAATACAGACGCAAATGTAAGTGTATCTAATGCATTGAAGTATGCATTCCTCATGTTATCTGGAATCTTAATATAGGCCTAAACCAGTGAATGAGTGTAGATCTTGCTTGAAATCACAATTAAAACGGCTCTGAGGTGAAAAATTCCATGAAGAAATCTACTGGCTCATTACCTCATCCTCGGCAGCATGCAATGGTGGTGCTAGTCTAAAGAACTGTGGCTTCATACAATATTCCACTGGAGGCTTACATGTATTACCCGCCAGTAATGCCTCTATAGTCTGTCTTTGTACATCAGCGTTGATACACCCAGGTTTTCCAAACTGATCAAAGCTGAAGTTGAAAACAATAATAGGTATTCTTGTGTTGGCATAAAATATAATTTGTCATCAAGCTCAGGACTCTACTAAAAACAACTGTATTGTTTTGCATTCTAGAGATTCAATGATGCATCCTTTTTGTCATTATATGTGTACATGCAGCTCCGGAAAATATGAAAATTCACCTTGTGGGCTTCATATCAGGGTCAGGTACAATGCAGGGAATTCCTGATTTACTTTGTGCAGGCATCTCAGACTGTCTCTCGACCAATGCAAGCTGCAGACCACTCACATCAAATGACTGCATATTTACCACATCCATGTGAATTATCTGTGTGCAGGTCTTCTTAAACAGCTGAAAAGTTCAGTCATACCTTAATTTCTTTCCCACTGAGTAATATTCTTCTGTATAGCAGACTTCATACCTTTTCAATATTTCTACTCTAGAGCAATAATTAAGAAGAATTTTTGGAAAAACCCAAGCTCTTAGACATGACCCCTTAAAACGGTGTTATCTTTAGCTCACCTCCTTTGAAGGGCTGGAGATTAGCTGCGAGAGAAAGTACCGTTCAGAACTTGATATCTTTGGGATTGCCCAGTGGAAGTCCATAGCCTGGCTCATTTCACTTCGATCAATTGGAGGATTCTGTAATAATGCAAATAGAAAGAAATATATGAGAAAGCTGGTAAATGTTCACTGACTTGATTCATGCTCACAAATCAGGAAGTTTTCTTTGACTGGAAAGCATGCTTTCAGACCACACCTGCTAGTGCTACTGTGGAAAGTGGCATGCTCATTTCATTAAAAACCCTCGTTGGACCTAGATCCGTGCAATCCACACCAGTTACTCACCAGCAAATGGACAAAGACAGAAGCAAAGGGGTTCACAGCAATGGGCTCTGTCTTGTACATTTCATACAGGAGAAATATTGCCGCCAATTTCTGAGTTGGGTGGGGTAAGAGATCTCTGTTTTGGAGCAACAGTACCTGGAATCAGATCAATGAGATGAAAGGTTGGTGTTGAAGTTTCTATCAATATCAAACATAGGCCTACAGGTGCACGCCATGGCCATCGTCTATGAACTCAAGAAAACTCCCAAAACTCACCAAGGCAGTCCCAAGTTTGAAATGGTCTTGCTTGTTAAAGTAATGATGAAGACTTGAGGCAAGATTCTCAAATGACTGTGTTTGGGTCGCATCTTCAGAAAGGACACTGGAATAGAAGGAATCAAGATACAGTCATGAGTCAGGAGATGACGAGATTGAAGCATCATCATCATCATCATGGATGGCATCATACATATGGGATGGCCTAGCTTAGCTAGTCGCATCTCACAGTCACAGGCTGCTTGGTTTGTGTGCTGCGCCTATCATCAGCATGATGATCATGCTTGTATCAATCAATGTAGGCGGGCCTAGCCTAGGCTAGGTAGGGCCTAGGATGTAGGCCTATGACTATGTTGATTATTGTAATGTTAGGCAGTCAGTCACAGCACAGGTTCTTGTGGTTTTAGTTGGAGAACCATAGGTCCTTACACACTTATTGTCAGTAAAGTGTGTAAGGATAAGTGGTCCCCAACGAAAACCACAAGAACCTGCTGCATGCTGCTGAGCATGTGAGCTGACTCACAGGCCTCTGTCAGGAAGTAGGGGGTTAAATTTTTATGGGACACACCGCAGATAGCCTACACAATGCATTGGGTGTACAAATGTACACCGGTATGATAATAGTAGAGAAAGGCTGATCAACCGAAAAGACACCGACCTCTTTTTCATCAAAGTTATCCTATTTAGAATTTGCACAAGAGTCTCAAAACTGGTCATATGGTCCTTCAGTAATGTATTAACAAGATAATTTGGTTCGTATCACCAATATCCGAAAGTAATCCATCCAAAATGAACTTTGAAAACCGTAATCTCCTTTTCTCATCGAACGCGTCCCAGACAGTCCACAGTGCTATGCATTGTGTCTCGACTCTGGTTGGCTGAATCCCCGACCCAGTTTGTGCGACCCACATAGGCTGGGACGCGTTCGATGAGAAAAGGAGATTACGGTTTTCAAAGTTCATTTTGGATGGATTACTTTCGGATATTGTTGATACGAACCAAATTATCTTGTTAATACATTACTGAAGGACCATATGACCAGTTTTGAGACTCTTGTGCAAATTCTAAATAGGATAACTTTGATGAAAAAGAGGTCGGTGTCTTTTCAGTTGATCAGCCTTTCTCTACTATTATCATAGGCCTACCGGTGTACATTTGTACACCCAATGCATTGTGTAGGCTATCTGCGGTGTGTCCCATAAAATTTTAACCCCCTACTTCCTGACAGAGGCCTGTGAGCTGACTGCATGTGCTCATGAGCTGACTGTGCTGGTGTGTGCGGATGGTCACAATCATCATTCATTGCACGGTTTGCCACATAAAGGGTTATGGAAATGTCGTGTTACATTTTTTCTTTCAGATATGCAACATAAACGGCATATCTGACCACAAATAAGGCTGGAAAAGGCCAGTTTTTTCACCTCAGCAAGGAAGCCAGATCTTTCAAGGACAGCGCCATCTTGGAAAATATTTGAAATCTCGCGAGAGGCTGGATTGACCAATTTACTGTGGGCTGTACTTTCATAACTTTTTGTCAGTTTGTTGGATATCTTGGCAACAACCAGACACAAAAACCAACACCTGAAATATATGTTAGATTCATAGAATTACCTGACACCGGCGTTGTTGCTATCAATGTCGAAATCTATGCAATAAACCGATATAGGCCACGGTGACCTAGAAAAACCAAGTTTGCAAATCTCGTCTGTCACGTGACATTCCAAAATCCAAAATGGAGATGACAACAGCAAAGACGATCGGAGTTTTCTTCGTGATTTTTGGCTGTTTTGCCATTCTCTATCCAAAAATTTTTCATCCGATGGTAGTGCAGATATTTGGGCTCACTCCAAAGCGAGTGAAAACACCTGGTATGTTGAAAGAAACAGGTGCCAAATGATAATAGGCCTGGTTGAAGGCCGAGGATGTAGGATCATGGGATAGGCCAAGCCGCCGCCAAGCCCAAAGACTTGAAGAAAGCAAAAGGAAGGAACATGAGGAAGGGCCTGCCCCCCGGCCCCGCCCCCTCCGCTCCGGCCCTCCCAGGCTCCCCCCTACCTAGCTCATCATCACATCATGAGGGTAGGCCTATGGGGCCTCGTCGGAGCTTAACTCAACTGCATGCCATAGGAACGTGTCAGGGTGGTGGGAGATGCCGCGCCGCGCCCTAGGCCTAATCATGCAAACCATTAATCAACGACCTCTTTTTTTGGCACTGATCGGGGACTCTAAATTCTTTCCGTGATAGCTAGGGTAGCCATTTTTTCTGTCATGCTTGAATAGATGGATTGATCCGCTGCCCTCGAAACACTCCCCAATTTGCAGTGCATTTCGAGGGCAGAGGACGATGGTGAATTGAACAAATGGCCGTCACTTAATTGCAGTTGCATAGGCCTACCCTTTGCTAATCCTTCCACGTTTGCTTCTATTCCATTCTTCTTGGCAATAAAGAGTAGGCCTACTTCCTTTGAAATTTATAAATTTGGACTCATTTTGACTCACTTTTAATATAAATTATTGTGTCCTTTCAAACAGGTCATGAAGATCTCCATCCACGTGATAGAATGCCACGCCCGGCAGTTCCTTCGGCTGGACCAGGTTCTCCTGCAAATGATGCTATGAGGAGTCACATGCGGGTAAGTTTCATTGCCTCATTCAGGTAATAAATAATTCACTGTTATTTTTGTAGCATCACACTCACAGTCATTTTGCTCTAGGCCTAGGCATGCTAAGTTGCAAAATGGACACTTCATAGCTATTCAATGAAATAGGTTTGAAGCCCTCTTGGCCTACATCTTTCTCCAACATGTCCAAGTTGGAAATTGGCCACATTTGCAATGAAGGTTACCACCACAGTGTTTGAGTGTTGACAGTCAACTCAGCTTTGGATTACCATATTGACAATCAGTTTGTGTTGTTGTTTCCATCACCATTTCACTTTCAACCATATTTTTGGTGGCCAAAGAAGACAATTTGATCTTTCATTTGCCCAAATCCTAGTGCAATTTCATTGCTTCTTTTCAAAAAAAAAGATTTTGACCACAAAGAACAAATTTAAACAAGTATTTTCTCATGTATTCCAGGCTGGAATGCATCCAGGCATGCGAGCTGCTGCTGAAATGAAGAAACAAGCTGCAGAACAGGGCAGCAGCAAAGGCATGATGGGAATGATTCTGCCAATGTATGCTGTTGGAATCATTATATATTTAGTCTATACTATGACAAAGGTGGGTGAAATCACCAGAAATGTAAACAATATTATAGGCCTAAAAAACAGATAGCTGGATAATTGATTGTTTGGTATCAGTTCTGGGTGCTTTTAGAGGAATTTTACCACAAGTTTTTTTTTAATACTTGAGGATGGCAGGTGTTATGTACTGACACCATAATATTTCATTCAGATCAAACTCTTCTGTGGTAAATTTCTTTGAAGAGGCATCAGTTGACACTGGGTTGATGTAATATTCCTGGCTGTGAAGATGAAGTGAGGCACTGCCTTGTTTCCTTATAAAAAAAAGATTCTAGGATTTGTAAATTACTCTACAAACACAGGTGTTCATGAAAAACAACAAGAACAATGGAGACAACCGATACAATAATGATCCATATTCAAGATACATGTCACAAGAACTAGCTGGTGGTTATGACAGACAGGATCAGTTTCAAGCTGATTTGGCTGATGATACAGATTTTCTGTTGAGTAAAAAGGAGAAGCTTGAGGAGCTGGAGCAACTTCTTGCCAAGGCAGAGGAAAGAAAAATGAGTGAGTTCAAGATTTCAGGAATTTTTGGTCTTCTGAAACTTCAGGTTATACAATCTGCAGACATTCTTGGGTTCTTATTTGTTCATAAACAAATCATTGTTTAGATGAGTTCAAACTTCGCAATTAGGTCATTGCCATGGATAATTCGCCGGATTATAAAGTGACCCATTGGGATTGTTTGTGATTTTTTCCTGTTAGTGCTGAACACAATGATTGGTGTTGGTGTTTAACTTGGGGATGTGCAGCTGTTGGGAACTATGAACTGATTTATCTTCCGTTCAAAATTCAGATGACACTGAGATGAGACTCTTGAAAGATCGTCTTCATGAGACAGAGTCTCAGATGGCACGTATTCTCAAAGCCATGGAGAGTGTACAATCACGAGTTAAAGATGGACTGGAAGCGAAGATTGCTGAGACAGATGCAGAGAAGACTGGCGGTGAGAAAATTGATGCAAAAGAGGATGGACTTAGACGTAAGGTACGTGATGAATTTCAATAACTACTCATTGTATGTATATTCAGATTATTAAAATTAACCCAAATATGTATTATTCTATTAATATTTTAGTGCTGATGTTGGTGCCAGCATGATTGAATTCTTTTCAACTTAGGAGAGGAGAGAACCTGCAAATTTCTCTTCCCTTGTGTCCTTTGTTCATTCTATACAGTCGTATGCTGGTATATTGAAATGAACTGAAGTGTTTTCTCACTGGTTTTGATTTCAGGTGCAGGCCTCCTGTGATTCGTCACCCGACATGGAGTCATATGAAATCATTGGTAAAGAAAGGGATCAAGGAATTGCAACAGAGAAAAAGAAATCGGAAAGAAAAGTGGAATCAGAAGATGCAATGAATACGGATCTGGATGCGCTTGATAGTGAATCATCTGGACGTGAATCTGATGATGAGGACAGTGAATCTGTAGGTCTGGATGATATGGCACCAAATATGATTCCTGGTGGTACGATTGTCGGTGGTATCGGTGCAGGATTGGGCATTGGTGTGGCGATGAATATGTCGAGCGATCCATTGGACATGCTGGGAATGGATGCAAGGGAGGTCGAAGTTGTAGGAAGCCTAGGAAGGGCATTTAATGTTTCTGGTGACGACACTGACAATGATGGTTCAGATGAAGGTGAAGCTGATTATGGGGATGGAGTTGACAATGACAATGACGATGATGATGATGATGGTGGTGACTATGATAGTGAGCCACCGGTTGAAGCAATTGATGGTGATAGCAACAATTCTGGTAAGAAGCCAGAGGGTCTGAGAAAGCGACAAGCAATTGACAGAGCTGATTCTTAAGATATGGCTGTCTGCCTCGATGACTCCAAATATCAACACTTGTCAGACAAACAGTTGATTCTAGAACATAACTGTCGGTCATGTGAAGTTGTTACGTGGTGGTGATAAACAGATTGACAGTACTGAGGAATCTTTTTGCTCCCACATCCAGTCCAGTGGCCTGCAGGGTTTGCTGGAAATGTCAGATATCATTGGATTCATTCCCACATCCCTCTCTCACCGAGTTTTTGATGGCTTAGTTGAGTGAGGAGCACTCTAATCAGATAAATACATACCGTAAAGAGATTGTGGGTACCGGTACATCTGGTGTTGGCTGTATTAGACTAGACAAGATTCTCAAAAACTTGATCGTACACGTGCGTTTGTGGCAGTGAAAAAGCTGATATTCCTGTAATGCCTGTGGGAGCAATAAAGTCATTTGATGGAAATAGGAAGAATGTTGACTGAATAACTGTCCTATGGACTTCGGTCTCCTTCAATGTGTATTACAAAACTTAGATTCTTACTTAGAATAGTGTAAGTTGTGACAACCAGAAAGTGGTTGGAATCTGTCATACTTCTATTCTTGTTGTATCTGAGAACACTCACTTGATTAATATGTGTTTGAAATTGAGTGATCTTGTTCCTCACACCAATTGTTCATCAAAACCATCACTTGTCATTTGTGCATTTAACCCATTTCTGGGGAACTTATTACTCATATTTCATCTTCTTACTTATTCGGTTTTGATAGATAAAAGTGCGGTTTGTGCAATATGATATTCAGTACACATTGTTGCATGAATTCTGATGTATATACATACGCACATACATACATACATATACATGTATATATTCTGTATACATTTGTCAAATAGTCGGGCTGTCTGTACGTGATCTGTGATTAATACGCATGTATAAGTATGTAGGCGTTAGGCCTATGTTCCTGCATATAAAATTGGCTGTACAGTCAGTGTACATGTCACCGGTATGTGAAATACAGATCGGCAGAAGGTAGCTTCTGCATTTTGAGAACCAATATTCTTTCTGTGTGAGTACAAAATCTTTGGCAAAGGATGGATGGAATACATACCGGTACACACTACATGCATGACTTGAGTTCATTTAGGTCTACCCTATGACTTCGATTCCATTGTCAAAGTGGCATTGGCCTTGTACTGCATTAACATGTTCGCTGCTGCACCACGAATATTCTAAGAAACTGTGTCTGTTGCCATTGCCTGCCACGAATATTTGTTCAGGGACCTTGCCTGCCCAGGTTGGCATTTTCAAGGCCTAGGTTATGTTTATGGCATGTCATGGTAAGGCCCCGATTACATAGAAGTATACGGTATACGAAAACGCCGGTTTACAACATGGCTTCACAGTCGCGAATCCTTTGCGCGGCCTTTGTTAACTGGTGTTTTCGTATACCATATACTTCTATATAATCGGGGCCTAAAGCCTGCACTGGTAGTGGTGGCCACCTTGGTGGCTCAAGTCTGAGAGAACTTTCAATAGTGATGTGTGCATTAACAGTATTTGAAACTCTGAAAAACATGGAATACGACTGACAGAGACCTCAGACAACACATGTATAATTGCTATCAGAATTTTATGACATCCATCATAAAGAAACAATTATGATACTGTTTGCTGTAGTGTTGCCATGCTGCTTTACCATAATTTATTTTTTTCAACTTTATTGGCATGTTAGCTTTTTTGTTTTATATTAAACCCATTATCTCTGTATGTTTGCATTTTACAAATAAATTCACAAAAATTCTACACCATCGGGTTTTCTAATTTATCCTATAAAATACATAGTCTGGTATTCCATTATTGTCACGTGCTCAACTCTAAACAATTCCACCAAACGAGGGATATTTTGCCTCGGAACAGCATTAGAAGCTACTGGTGAAAACTCCTGTTTATCTTCCCATTAGTCAAAGCAATGTCGCCACCAAGCAGGTGACGTCTATCCACTCGTTTCCTTGATCTTGAAAAAAATGCAAACATGAAGTCCCAGATATATAAATACTTGAAAGATGAAAATTTATTTCAACATTTTTTTTACGAATTAAGTACAAATTATTGTAAATTCGATTCACATGTTAAATTCTTGCGGAGGGATATTTCGTAATGTTCACATCATACAAATGATTGTATGCACGCTAAGATCACTTCATGTACATGTACAAATGTGGAGCAAATTCCATTAAAGGACCACTGTATTGCATCTTTCTGTCGACAGCCGGCGCCACCGGCACCATGCTCCAATATTGTAGTTAAGCCTTTCGCCCCAGTGTTGGGAGAATATACCCAGCCGCTGGGGATCGAACAAGTTTGTGTAGCAGTACTGCGGAACGAAACGGCTGGCTGCGCGAGACTAGTTGCATGCGGTAGTTTACCAAGTCGTTAATAGAGGTCTCCCCTTAACACGGGTAGGTGTAACGCAGGATTGGGAAGCAATACTGTGGTCCTTTAATGGTTGACAACATCAAGGATTTTCACAACCAGGAGCACACACCAGCCACATAGTCGAGGTGAAGATTGCTTGAACTGTGGCAGAATTACACCAGCCCAAGCCAGAAAAGTGAAGATGAACTTCCATAAAAAATACCAAGTTTGCACATGTGTGACTATGTCACCCCTGCGCTCCAATTTTGCACACTGATGACATTTACAATCATCCAAATTGAAAACTTCATTTCAGAAAACGTCCATGAGAAAATAACTCAATCCAAAAAACCACACTCTCAACAAATTGGGCTGCAAAACTTGAAACCCTGACCATGTTTGAGCACATGCAATCAATAACTTGGAAGAAACTGATTACTCCTGAAATGTCCAACAAATAAAAGCCCAATATTTTGTTGTAAAATAAACTTTGTACTTCTTGTCCAAGTGAATATCTCATCTTCAAAACTTGCGAGAAATCATGGTTTGATAAACAGTAACAGAAGTGAATAACCACAGCAGAATACTAACCACCGTTATAAAATTACGAAGTTATTACTTGATAATAACATAATATGCAGCACAATGTCATTTGAGATCAACTCGGATTAACTGCATTTAAGTATTAATGGCCAGTGCAGAGGTTATGAAAATAACCACAACAGTGTTTCAGTACTGATCAGTACAGCACGAAACAGAAAGAGTATTTATTGCTGGAGAATATAACTTATCACAAATATCAAACAGAGCAGCAGGGAAGTGAATTGCATCTAATGATTACTAAAAAATCGGACCGGTATCAAAAATTCATAAGCGTATAAATTTTTGCCGGTATACAACAATGGGGCAGAAAATCAGAATCTCATCGCTTCTAGGGCTTCTACCATGGCAACAATTTCATAAGTAGCCACGGTTGTCAAAAGTATGAAGGCTGAATGAATGTGGCACATTGTATTGAAAAAATGTAGAAAAACCTAAAAATCTAAGTCACGACTTTTGAGTCATTTTGAATATCTTCCCAACCTTGCTCTTATCATCAAATAAACTTCGGATTAAAACAATTTGTGAAATGCCAACGGTTATCATGACAGCGAGCTGTACCACAGACCACGTGTTAACTCGATCAAAATTCGATTCCATCAGGCTTCGATCTTTGGCTTCAATAACAGCCATGAACTTTTGGGCTGTTTTTGTTTTTTCCAGATTGTGCTTGACCTTGTCCATTGTCACCTGAAAGACAGAATGTAAAAACATCTGAAACTACGCACTTTTTTCAGGAATAAAGCTCAGCAAACAAAAAACCTCTCAATAGACATTTTGAGAATCCAACAGCCCACACAGCCAGAGATGCCAACTACAGCCACTGGCCAGTATTGATCAATAAATATTGCATACCCTAAAGTCCTCTAACTTCATATCAATCTCATTCTCAGCAGCAGCTATTTTTGACCAGTCCTCAGTGGGATCTTCTTCATCAGTGACCACTTCGAAGAAGACCAATTTCCGGCTAAAACGACTGAACGTATTGTCAAAGCAGACTTGGTAGTCACCATTCTCTTTAGCTTTTATTCTGAAAAATTGAAGTGCAGTACATTCATTTACCGGTAGTGCTTCAGCTAGAGCAAAATGGAATGGCGCTCCCCCATGCCCCTTTTTCTAAGCACCATTTGCCCTTTTCAAGGCCAAAATTAGCACCATGCCCCTTTTCAGAAAGTGCCCTGCCTCACCAGATCAATATTTTTTTACGCCATGCCCTCTTAGTATCAACTGGCCTTATCCCATCGAAACCCCGCCATGCTGTACTCGCGTAAATCCATTCTCAACGCAGAGCCTTTCCGAACAATGACAGAAAGACCCGAAGTGTGGAAGACAATGACAGATTATTTATCAGAAAATGACATAAAACATGCAAAAACGGGTAGGCGAGTGGCAGCGGCTTTTTCATTCCCGTGGCTTGTTGTGTGGTAGGACTGGCAACAAGTCTTGTTGCCTTTTCACCGACACAACTATGCCCTTGCTTTGCAAATCTAGTACCATGCCCTTTTTCAGAGGTGGCCAAAATACCCTGCCCTTTTGGAATCCTGGCAGAAGCACTATCATTTCATTGGAAGGGCAGTTTAATATTTCTATCAATACATGCAATAGCTTCGACCAGAAGTTTACATTCTCAATCTGAGCAAAGACATTTACTAGCTTTTATATAAATGTAGGCTACAATATTTGGTATTAAATTCAAGATATGAAATCTAAGTTGAACAGGACTTCTTTACGTACTTGTGAACACTGTCCGACTTCTTCAATTCTGAAAGTAACACTGAACCAGATGGGCTCTGAAGGATGAAGTTCACATCAAGTTCACCACCATCAATGACCTGAAAAATTAAGATGACTGAGCATGAGACTGATAATAGTGTTATAGTGTAGGCCAGGGCCTATGGGTCGTATTCATGAAGCGGTTCTATCGTTAGAAGCGTCTTAGGCCGGTTCCAAGTAACGACAGTGGTTGACAATACTTAGAACCGGCCTAAGACGGTTCTAACAATAGAACCGCTTTATGAATATGACCCTATAGGTCTAGCCTATGGGCCTAAGCTATGCCTGAATTAAAACCAATTTTAATAATTGGAAAATGTCTGACTTTTGAAAACCAGATGCACTAGGCCCCTATTTAAATTTCTGTTCTGGAATTTATTGACTCATTAATTCATGTCATTTGAACCACACGTTTGTGGTTTTAGTGAGGGGGCCACACGTCCTTACACACTTTACTACTGGCAATGGGAGCAGTCAGCCGCGCATATTGCTAACAGATGGCAGCACAGTCTTAGCGGACCAAATGTACAGGAAATCTATTATGATCGCTGCTCGATCGATAATGACTGGGTCCGCTAGATGCATTGAATTGGGCCCTAGTGACACCTAGTGGTCAACTCGCTGACAGCTCCTATTGTATGGCGATGGTCCCCCACTAAAACGAGCACCTGGAGCCGAGGCCATCAACATACAAAATGTACTGCAATACCTGGTATTCAACCTCGAAGTTGGATCCTTCCTTGATACCAGGAGCGAAGAAACAGGCCCTTTGACCCGCCTCTATTGCGACCGTGAACTCCGAATCTTTACCAAAAGTAACACTAACGAAACATAACTCTAAAATTAAAACACATAAACAGCTTAAGCTAGACATTGGTGGCTCCATTTTGTGTGTTTAGACAGGAAATACACGCCGGAGAACCAGAACTAAACTGCAGAAGGCAAAACCGGAATTTAAGGTCTGCTTAGGTACTTCGTGACGTCACTATATGCTGTTCCTTCTCAAGTGAGAGGATGACCTAACCTATTTTTAGACTAAAAACACGTGGTCTTTGTTTACATTTTGGACTTGGGGATTCTCAGTGTGCATGATGCAGTCAACCCTGATCAGCAGGTGCTGCTACCTGGTATCCATCCAACGTGCTGTAGCTACATGTAGATGGGTGAACAGGTTTCTAAAAGTTGAAAGACTTGAAGCCCCAGCTTCCTACCGGACCCTCAATCGTCCCTCACTCCTTAATAATTCTAGGGCACACATGCTTGTTCCTGAGTTTAAAAGGATAACCCCCTTCTGGAAGGAACCAAGGGAAATTTTCCACCCCTTTCTGCGCCGCCGGCGGGCTTTTTTCATCCAATTAGACCTCCTAATGGAAGGGCCCAAGATATTTTCACCCCTTTTGTGGAGGAACGGAGCCGACTCGGATATGATGCACTACACGAGGTACTCGTTGGGGATAAGGTAACTGCTGGGCGAAATGATAAAGGACGACCCGGAAAGACACGCGTACGTACAACGGAATGGACGACTGAGAATAGTTCGCGAAGAAGCTTATTGACCAAGGGCCTAGTTACTAAGATAGAGTTGAGCACCGCATCAGTCTTCAAAGGGCAATGTGGTATTCGGGATTCATGTGTTGTCTGAGGTCTCTGTCAGTCGTATTCCATGTTTTTCAGAGTTTCAAATACTGTTAATGCACACATCACTATTGAAAGTTCTCTCAGACTTGAGCCACCAAGGTGGCCACCACTATCAGTGCAGGCTTTAGGCCCCGATTATATAGAAGTATATGGTATACGAAAACACCAGTTAACAAAGGCCTCGCAAAGGATTCGCGATTGTGAAGCCATAGTTGTAAACCGGCGTTTTCGTATACCGTATACTTCTATGTAATCGGGGCCTTACCATGACATGCCATAAACATGTCCTAGGCCTTGAAAATGCCAACCTGGCAGGCAAGGTCCCTGAACAAATATTTGTGGCAGGCAATGGCAACAGACACAGTTAGAATATTCGTGGTGCAGCAGCGAACATATTAATGCAGTACAAGGCCAATGCCACTTTGACAATGGAATCGAAGTCATAGGGTAGACCTAAATGAACTCAAGTCATGCATGTAGTGTGTACCGGTATGTATTCCATCAATCCTTTGCCAAAGATTTTGTAGTACTGTACTCACACAGAAAGGATATTGGTTCTCAAAATGCAGAAGCTACCTTCTGCCGATCTGTATTTCACATACCGGTGACATGTACACTGACTGTACAGCCAGTTTTATATGCAGGAACATAGGCCTAACGCCTACATACTTATACATGCGTATTAATCACAGATCACGTACAGACAGCCCGACTATTTGACAAATGTATACAGAATATATACATGTATATATGTATGTATGTATGTGCGTATGTATATACATCAGAATTCATGCAACAATGTGTACTGAATATCATATTGCACAAACCGCACTTTTATCTATCAAAACCGAATGAGTAAGAAGATGAAATATGAGTAATAAGTTCCCCAGAAATGGGTTAAATGCACAAATGACAAGTGATGTTTTTGATGAACAATTGGTGTGAGGTAAACAAGATCACTCAATTTCACACACATATTAATCAAGTGAGTGTTCTCAGATACAACAAGAATAGAAGTATGACAGATTCCAACCACTTTCTGGTTGTCACAACTTACACTATTCTAAGTAAGAATCTAAGTTTTGTAATACACATTGAAGGAGACCGAAGTCCATAGGATAGTTATTCAGTCAACATTCTTCCTATTTCCATCAAATGACTTTATTGCTCCCACAGGCATGACAGGATTATCAACTTTTTAACTGCCACAAACGCACGTGTACGATCAAGTTTTTGTGAATCTTGTCTAGTCTAATACAGCCAACACCAGATGTACCGGTACCCACAATCTCTTTACGGTATGTATTTCTCTGGTTAAGCTAAGCCATCAAAAACTAGGTGAGAGAGGGATTTGGGAATGAATTCAATGATACCTGGCATTTCCAGCAAACCCTGCGGGCCTCTGGACTGGATGTGGGAGCAAAAAGATTCCTCAATACTGTCAATCTGTTTATCACCACCACGTAACAACTTCACATGACCAACAGTTATGTTCTAGAATCAACTGTTTGTCTGACAAGTGTTGATATTCGGAGTCATCGAGGCAGAGAGCCATATCTTAAGAATCGGGTCTGTCAATTGCTTGTCGCTTTCTCAGACCCTCTGGCTTCTCACCAGAATTGTTGCTATCACCATCAATTGCTTCAACCGGTGGCTCACCATCATAGTCACCACCATCATCATCATCATCATCATCGTCATTGTCAACTCCATCCCCATAATCAGCTTCACCTTCATCTGAACCATCATTGTCAGTGTCGTCACCAGAAACATTAAATGNCCCCAGTGACAAGTTGGGAGGAGAGCAGAGTGAATACCTGAATAAGCACTGTACCACTCGGGCTCTTTGTATAGTACTATTATACAGTGTAACCATATGTTACCTTGTGACCATGGTTACAACGAGCTTCTGCAGGGAAATGCTAGAATTTCCAACCATATCTATAGAGTAGACTAAAGCCCTGTCAGTGCCATCTCCACTTCACCATGTTGTTCGCTAGGCCTAGGGCCTAATCACTTACACTTGGCCCCCGAGTCCCCGCGAACCACACCGCGAGTGTCACCGCAAGTAGGCCTAGGCCTATACTCGCGGTGACTCGGCTGGTGATCGGCGGTGATTCCCGGGCCAAGTGGAGACACGGCACCGCAAATGGAAATGCCTGCGAACACCCCGCGAGTGTTCCTGGCCTGGGCATTCGCGGCCATTTCCAACATGTTGAAAAAATCACGAAGCAATTGCGCTGCCCGCGAGTTGGCAGGCATACCGCGAATGGCCCCGAACAGTGAGACACCTTCCCGGGGATATCGGCGGTCAAGCTGCTGGCGTGGTGACCTAGATGTAGTTGATCAGAATGAGGTCACCGGCCGGGAGCCAATAGGAGGGCAGGGAATAGCCGCAAGTACTCAACAGGTGTAGATACGTTCGCGGGTATTCGCGGTGACACTGCGAACACAGGTTATTTGCGGTGGGTCACGGCAAATAACCTGTGCTCGCGGTTCGGGGTCCATCGGCGATGCATTCGCGGGTAGTGTAGACTAGGCTTAAGTTCCCATGGTTCCTGAAATGTAAACGCAGTGTGGGCGCACACGACAGAGAACATGACTGCATGACTACAAGTAGGCCTTAGGCCTAGCCTAATGCACCGGTCAATAAGATGTCTCTGCCCTTCAACCCTTGTTGCCTTTCTTAAACCTTAGCCTTAGGCCTTTGACCAGCATCATGAATCACAGAGACAGAAGCCTTGGTAGGCCAACTGTGCAGTCTCAGAACCCTTGGCCTAATGCCCCATGGCCCAGGGATTCAGAGATTTCCTGCTCCTTTTGGTCTGAGACCGACACACAGCCATGACAGCAGGAAAGAAAATGACTTGATATCTGAAGTGGCAGAAAGCAACGTTAACATCGATCACCTATTATTATTTCCAAAGAGTATTGGAAATAATTTACCACATCATTTGTGATCCCGCACACCAGGACGTAGCGATATTCAGCCCGCATCATTTGGTAATGACGCCGGTGAATAAGGCGCTGGTCTAAAAACCTTTGTCCACTAAGGGCAGTGTACGGCCAGCTTTTGAGGGGATGAGATTGACAGAATCTGTCATTCTGTCACGTGTAGAGGCTAGCCATAGGCTCTGCAGCTTGCAGTCCTGAATCAGCTGATAAAAGTTCACAGGATCTACAATGTAGGCTCAGTAACAATATGGTGGCCTATTTAATTATGAGAAGGAAGGAATGAGGAAGGAATTGAATAAATTGTTGAGTGGCTGTGGTATTGTCTGCTATTAAAAGAGGAATCATGACTATTTATAACCTGAATACCAAGGACTTGTGCATGATTTTTAGCTCACCTTCAAAAGTACCGTATCTTCAAAAATACTTCATTTACTTGGTAATTTGGACATTCCAATTTGTTGTTTTTTCAGGCTGGTGCGGTACCAGTACATCTTATTCTTATTGGCTGATGTTGGAAGAACACTACATGTATGTGGGTCACACTAATTACCGACCACAACCGTCCACAACAGACCACAACCGTCCACAACAGACCACAAGCGTCTATTACCGTCCACAAGCGTCCAAATGCAATTAGATGGGATTAAAAATGTTATTTTAGATCCATTTTACTGTAGGCTATATTTGAAAAATAATTCTGCTTTTTGGTACCTAGGCGGTGTAATTTTTTGCAACACTGACATGATTGACAGTCAACTATTTGCATATCGATCTACATGTATGAGGCGCCTTTTCTTCTATAATTCTGAACTTGTAGATTTCCACTTTCTCTTGTACGTGACACTGGTGAGATGAGTTAAGTGGGAGTCTGAAGTTTTGATTTTATTTTCCTAGAATAAAATGAAAAAAAGTTGCACTTTGGTGGTGTTTTTGTTTGTTAGGGTCTAGGCTAGGAGACTCTCCAGTAGCTTTTCCCTTTGATAAACGTGAGTACCATTCACTCACAAAAAGAATTAAAGCCCAACTGTATGCATTAGGTGACTCTTTCTCCCTCCCCACCTAGATAAGTAAGACTGGTCTCCTGTCCGACTTTTTTTGTGTGCTTCAGACTCCCACTTCCAGACTCCCACTCATCTGCAGGCCAGTGTCACATCATCATCATCATCATCATAAGCGCGTCATGATCCTATTGGACCTTTGCAGCGCAGGAGAATGTGATGGAAGAAGTTCGTTAAAGAATCTACAAGTCAGAATTTTAGAAGAAAAGTATGCAAATAAATTGTTTGTCAATCAATCACGTCAATGTTGCAAAAAATACATCGCCTAGGCCTAGGTACCCAAAAGCAGAATCATTTTTCAAATGTCTTAAAATGGATCTAAAATGACATTTTTAATCCCCTCTAATTGCATTTAGACGCTTGTGGACGGTAATAAACGCTTGTGGTCTGTTGTGGACGGTTGTGGTCTGTTGTGGACAGTTGTGGTCGGTAATTAGTGTGACCG